>JARHVA010000928.1:615000-1032500 GCA_037957365.1 Torreya grandis
TTCATTGATTATAGTAATATATTCCAAGATATGCATCAGTGTGTTTTATCTCCCAAGAGGGTTTTCCACATATATCATGTTTCTTATGTTATTTTCATATATAGATGCTTGTGTATGCATTGGTTAATGTATGTATGTGAATGAATGCTTCATGGATGTTAAGTGAAATTAAATGATTGTTTTAAGATAATTGATTCATCCCCCCCATCTCAATATATTTACTTCTAACATTTTTTATCAGATAAGGTTATTTTAATGAGGTTTAATAACCTAAATTAAATTCTAAGCAAGTGAAGATGTCTAGTCAAGCATAAGGTGGTTTTTATACAAGCAAGGTTCCATTGTTTAATGGATCAGATTATGATTTTTATATTTTTAGGATGAGGAGATAAATGATGTCTAAAGGTCATGAATTTTTTCCATCATTATTAGATGAATATATATTTCACCCCTTAATCCTCCTATAGATGTAGTAGGCAAGAAGGCTAGTGATAATAATTCAAAAGAAATGAATGGTATTATGTGTGGCCTATCAGAGGTAAGACTTGTGAAGGTGATGCACTGTATGTTTTTTAAATAAATGTGGCATAAGTTGAAAACTATTCATGAGGGATACTCCAAGGTCAATTTGGCTAAGATTCAAACCCATGGAAGATAATTTGAAATCCTAAAAATGAATGAAGATGAGACCACTACAGCCTACTTGTTGAGGATTGATGAAGTGGTCAACATCATAAGAGGCCTAGGTGAATAATTGAAAGAGTCTATAATTGTTCAAAAAAAATTGAGATATCTAACTCCCAAATTTGATTTTAAGGTATCTGTTATTGAAGAGATGCAAGATCTAAGATAAGATAGAGATGGATGGAATTCATGACACCCTAATAGCCTATAAGATGAGGACAAGTGAAGGAAGACATGCAAATAAGTAAGTTACGTTCAAGGCAAAAAATAATCCAAAGGAGAATGAAACACAAGGTAAGAAATTCAAAGATAATTATGAATTTAATATTTATGATGATGAGTGTATATATATATATATATATATATATATATATATATATATATATATATATATATATATATATATATATATATATATATATATATATATATATATATATTTGTAAGAAAGTTAAAGATAGGCTCAGGTAAATACAAGGGCAAGCTACCCTTTAAATGATTTAAATATGGAGAGATTGGACACTTTGATAACAAATTCCCTCATAAACATAAGGTAAAAAATGATGAAGAGCATGATGAAGGTCATGATGATGATAAAAGTTCTTATAGATCTAATAAGAGTAAGAGAAGATTTATAAGGTATGATGATAAGAAGAAAAATTTCAAGAATGAAAGAAGTCTCTACATCAAATAATATTGTAGCTCATCTGATGAGAGTGAGAGAAGTTATTCTGAGAGTGACCATGAAGGTGATGGACATAATATCAATGAATTTCTCTTCATGGTTAAGGAAGCAAGCTATTCAAATCAAGAAGAGTCCATATGGATTGAAGGTGATGTTGGTGATTCAGATGAAGAAGGATATGAGGTAGAATTTGAGGTTGAGTTAATGAATACTCTACAAAAACTAAAGATAGTGAAGAAGAAAAATAGGGTGATGAGATATCTTGTTAAATACTATGATAAGTAAATCAACATGTTTGAAGCTATACTAAACAATAGCTATAAGGAATAATATGAAATAGTCAAATAGGTAGAGACTCAAATTAAGATTATGAATCCAAGCCTAAAGGATAAAGAAGAAAATTTTTCAAGGTATGCAACTATTATAGACTCCTTGAGAACTGATTTGGATCAAGCATCAAGTAAGATGAAATATTTTGTGAAGTTTTAAAAGATTACCAATGATCTAGACAACATCATGAGTAGTTAAAAGACTTCTAATGATAAAACAGACCTTGGTTATAATGGAGACCAAAATAAGGACACTAATATGATTAAGAAGTCCAATAATCAATAAAATAATAAGGGTGATAGAAGATTGAAGGATAATACTATCAGGTATCCTAACACTATAAGGTATACTAACCCTTTCAATGGTTATTGTTATTCATGTAACCAATTTGGTCATAGAGCAAGGCATTGTAGAAGGCCTTCCAAGAATGAATATGCATGGAACTATGAGGAGAGTCATCAGTAAAGAGGTATGGGTAATGGGTTTTTTATATCAAAATGAATAGTCTATTTCAACTATCAAAAGGTTGGTCATATTGTGAAATACTATAAGCATGGTTTCTCCAAAAAAAAAAAAGTTGAGGCTCCTAGAGTACAAGAAAGAAGACAAGATAGTTATTGGAAACCTAAGTTATCTAAGGTTTATGACCATTATGTAAGTCCAAGTGGATTATTTTCCATGGTGGAGCATATTCAAGATATAAAGGAATGCCAAGAATTCTCTCTATCAGCTTAGATTGTTGATGAAAGAGTCAAGACCAACAGACCAAGCCAACATGTTATTTAAATGAAGATTAAGGAGGTCAAGACAAAAGGACTATTCAATCCTAAGAAGATAATGAAGTAAATTTAGTCTATTAAGGATATGGAGGTCTTTAAATCTCCTAAGTTTAGTTTGTTTTAGTTACCTAGAATAGAGGTGACTCCATTAGGCTTTTTGGAGGCACTCAGCTAGTAAGCAATAAACATGAAGGATGTTTGGTCTTAAGGGGGGTTTTTCATTCTTTATTGACATTCAAATTCAAGGTTTAGTTAAGTTTCTAATACAGGTGTGATCATAATATATTGGTCACAAAGATTTTGTATGATGATTTGATCAATCAAATTCATGGTCTTGATAATGTCTAAATTTCTCATGGAGACAAGGGGAGCCAATCATACTTCAAGAGTAGATATATAAGCCTAATCTATTTTAAAGTTTGTTTAAAGAGAAAATTTATGTTGTTTCAAGTCTAAGGAATAGATCATTTATAGAAAGATGACCCTTTTTCATTAATGTCAAAGGGGAAGAAAGTTCTTTTTTGGGAGAAAGGTTAGTATTGAAAAATGTCTAGCTTGGGGAGTTGTGACTGATCAATTTTTTTGTAAATGTTGCCATCAATGACAAAGGGGGATATTTTTGAGGTATGTTCATATTTTTATTATTGAAGCATTTTTTTGTCAAGTCATTAATATCAAGTTAAGATAAGATGTCATTAATGTCAAGGTCAGAGTTGAGGCCATGCAAGGTAAGATCATATGTGTTATCTCTCTAATGAAAGAGAATTTAAAGGTAACTTGGTAACTCTTTTGAGGTTTATGTCATGTCAAATTCAATATCATGGTATAAGGTAAGCTATTATTGTGTACTAGGTGTCTTTAGAAGCCTAGTCTAGCCCTGAGAGAAGGTGTATGCATGAAGCATAGTGAATCTTGGTGATTTGTGTCAGTACAGGCATGAGAGAGTATATAAAGCTATGTAAACATGAGAAAGAGGAAAATAATCCTTTATATGAGTTCCAATGTCAAGTTTTGAGGTGTAGTCCTTACAGGAAAAAACCTAGTGAGGATGGATAGGCTTGGTAGCATGATGAGGTAAGTGTTGGAGTTCTAGATTTGCATGCTAGCTGAGAAGGGGATTGTTCAGATCTCCTACTCAAATATATTCTAACATGGGATTGATCCTAGGATATGGGTATCCTAATAAGGGATAATACCTCTAGAGAAGGTCATTTTCCTTCTAGATCTATCACCTACACTAGACTTAATCTAATACTTGCTTGGAAAAGGGAAGAGAGAATAACAACAATAAATGAAAGCATGTAAATGGGGTGATGTACCAGTAATTGGGACACTTATACTTTTCATAAAAAACACTATGAGATATATTCAAGACCAAAGAATATCAATATCACATAAATATTTCACAATAAGGCATGAATCAGTTATTAAACTAGTATGAGAGGGTAGACATCCACTTTCAAACTAAACAACAAACTATAAATTGCACTTATAATAACCTATGAGAAATATCAAGCACTTCAAAAAGGTGAGAAAACTCATACATAGACAAGTAAAATACATTCACTTAACTATATTAAATGAATTTATAGAGCACACTTCAATATATCTTGCAAAATGGTGGAATTCAATCTTTATTGCATCAAAAGGTGTCACAGTACAAATATTGGCATAGCCTAAGGAAGCCAAAACATAAGAGTGTGTTTATCTAAAAATTACCAGAGATTTATTTCTAAAAATTTTTAGATAGTGCTACATGTGTTATAAGTTAGAACATATATATATAAAGGAAGAGAGAGGGGGAAATGTGATTTATTAGCATAATATCAAGGATGTTGAATCATGATCTTATCAATAAGGAACAAATTCTATAAAATAATTAAATACCCATTACCCTTATCCAACCTCTAGGGCTCTTATTGGAACTCCATGTTATTATCTATCTTATCTTCTAATGAGGACCATGTCTTGGAATTGACAAAATTATTCCACATCTGCTTTGGGTGGCCAATTATATCTGATCATTGAAAAAGTTACCCTGATGATAGGTGAGACATCTCTCCATGGTTTATATTTGCTCCAATATCAAACATAGGTCCATTTATAGGTGAAAACCAATCCAAATATTAGTTTTCACATAGTCACATTATCCATGGAAACTTGTAAACTACTTGACTCTGCTTCATCATTATTGGTTTATCTTCCACCTCTATATTAGGCCCTAAAAGACCTATTTTGCCTATATAGATCTCTGATTGCAATGCTTGGTCTTGCTAGTTCCACATGGATCTTGATCGAGCCCTAGTTCCTTTTTTTTATCTTGCCTTGGTCAAATAATTCCCCATCAACTTCCATCAAAAATATCCTAGGTTTAAACTTTGTTTATTGGTTAGCGATTTCCAACTCAGACCATTGACATGCTGACCCATTTTGCTCTATTAGATCTTGCTTATCCAGACAAATGTTGATCACTGATCCTCTAAAATTTTAATGCATAATTGACACTTATCATTCATGCATTTTATTTTGACATTCATAGACCCCTTTTACCTCTGCTCACTGTTAGATCTAAATGCATGATCGAATGTGTGTCGTTAGATCTACCTAGGACCCATGGTTTGAAACCAAATGGCTATTTATTTGGGTCTTAAATTTTACATTTGCATGACTATTATTTTACATCCCCATGGACATTTTTGACATCTTACAGACTATCAAACTTAAGCTCCAAATGGATTTTTTGTAGTATCTTAAAATTGACATATGTGTGAATGTATCCCATTATTTGACCAACTTTAAAGATTTATATCTTGAAGCACAAGAATCATGGAGGGACCAAATTCATTGGAGTTTTTCTTGAGACCAAAAACATTGTGCCCACGTGATCCACTAGCTCTAGGAGTTTTCTAAGTGGAGATAGAAAATACTAAAACAAGAAGGTCTGTGTGTCTTCACATGATGTTTGTAAGACCATCATTGCTTAGTGGCATCTCAATGGCTATTCAATGAGGCCTAAATTTGACACTAATGTTCCCATCTTGATTTATGTGACCAAATTTATAACTCCACAACTTAAACTAGGAAGCTCACATGGACTTGAAACTTGCAGGATGCATTCTTGGCACAAGGGACTTTATGGAACTATAATCCTATTGCTCATGAGGCCTTCTAAGTGGAGATAGAAAATGTGCAAATGATTTGGTTTGTTTGTTTCCTACATGACATTTTGGAGATGGATTGGTTCCTCAAATTTTCACAGTCCATATTTTTCTTAATCTTTCAAGGTTTTGATGATTTCTTAAATTTTGTGAAACCTGGTTCATGTTCTTGGACACCATGAAAATTTCTTGGACCCTTCACCTATAACTATAGACCTATCCATTGAATATCAATTAGATCACACTTTAAGGTTTCTTAAAATATTTTTAAAAAATTTCAAAATCTATATGATCTCCACTTGAGGTCTATCTACTCTATGTGACATTGGGTCACTCTTTTAATCAGGATCTTCTTCCTTTCACTTGAGTCTTGGACTAGGCACATTTCTGGTATGTAGACCAAATTTGGTCAACATCTTTGGTGAATTTACTAGGTAGCATGCCTATTATTCTTGAGAACTCAGACCATATACATGACTCTTGGATCATTTACATGATACATGGACCTTTACATTGATTACAAGATAACCTTTTGACTTGAAAAGATAAATAATTCTAACATACATGGAAAGAAACAAACTTGAAAGGGAAACTAACTTAATAAATCAAAGGAAACTAACCTAATAAACAACTATGAAACAAAGCACTTATTTGGGACAAGATAAAAATAAAAAAATGTGTTAAGAAAACACTTAGATAAAAATAAAAAATAAATAACTATGTACAGGGGACTTAGCTTCCTTAATAGTAGTGTTTAAGATGTATCCCATTGACTGGGATAGGAAATTATTTGCCATTCATATTTATGAGTTGTAAAGCATTATGGGATTTTTATCTAAAGACTATGTATGGACCACTCCAGAGAGAATCAAATTTTGTGTGCCTTCATAGCTTAGCTTTATCCTCATCCCACTTGATGACCAAATCTCGTTCTTGGAAACCTCTTGCAGAAGCTCCTTTATCATAAAATCTCTTTACCATTGCTTGATGGGCCTCCATAGCCAACATTTATTGATGCCTTATCTCTTCTAGCTCCATTATCTCAACATATCCAATTTTCATTAGCTCATTATACAAAAGCTCAAGTTGATGCATTAATTCCAAAGTAGGGAATTTAAGAGAAATAGGCATTTTTGCTTCCTTACCATATACTAGCTTGTATGGAGAATTGGAAATTGACCTCTTATAGGTGATCTTGTCACCCCATGGAATTGACTTAAATTTTAGATGTCATGACCTCTGATTATCTTCAATTATCCTCCTGATGATCTTCAATAAATTCTTATTGGTGGACTCAATAAGGCAATTACCTTGTGGATAAAATTTTGGTGAGGTACTAAGAAAAATACTATGTTAAACTAACCATTGGATGATCTTAAATCCTCAAAATTCCATATCATTATCATAAATTATGATTGAAGGGACCCTAAATCTAGTAATCAAATCTTTATAAAACTCCAAAACACTGGTCTCATTGGCTTCTTTTAATGCTACTACATTTGTCCATCTAGTAAAATAATTTGTGGTAGTTATAATCCACTTGTGTCCTAAGCTTGAAAGGGGGTTAATAATACCAATAAATTCCAATCCAAATTGGACAAAGGGTTGATTTACTAAAATTGGTTTAAGAGGTAAGTCTTCAAGCTTCACCTTTCCAATAAACATAGTACATTATTTGCATTTCTTAATCTATGCATGACAATCACCAAATAAAATTGGTCAATAATACCCACCTATCATGATCTTGTGGGTTGTGATCCTTGATAAATAATTTTCTCTACCATGTCCATCATGGAATTACTCAAGTAACCTCTATGTTTAACCTAGTTCTATGCACCTTAGCAATATTCCATAGATATCCTTTTTGAATAACACATTATAAACAAGAAGAAAAAGAATTGATTAAAATATAAAATATCTCCTCTTTGAAGGGTTCAAATGAGAAGGATAAACACCATCCTATATATATATATATATATATATATATATATATATATATATATATATATATATATATATATATTACTATGTCTTAGTACTAGCTAGAAGATGGAGTGTGATCAATTGTAAATTCTTCATCGTTGGATACCATAACCAATTCATTAGTCTCTTACAAGTCTTGGGCTAGATATTCATAAAGTAATTTGCCTCTAACCAGCTTTGTGACCTTGATCTCAACATCATATTTCATGACCTTGGTTATCCAACCATCTCTTTTATCACTTGTATCTTTGTTCAGAAGGAAATATTTGACACTTGGATGTGAAACCATCAATATGTATCTTATTATTGGATAGAAAGTACCTAAACTTTTTAAGAGACCTTATGATTGAAAGTAAATGATTGTCAAAAAAATAATACCTTGTTTTATATTCTTCTAAATATTGAATGAAGAAGGATATTAGATGCTCTAAATTTTCTTTATTCTATTGCATGAGAATAGCTGAAATTGTGTCAATGTTAGCATAGGTGTATAAGAAGAAATATTTTGTGAAGTCAGGGTTCAGGAGTGTAAGAGCACTGGATATATCTTTCTTGATCTCTTCAAAACTTATTACTCCTTATTTACACTAACTAAAATTCTAACCCTTCTTTAGCACAGCTATGAGTGTCCTAGATAAAGTAACAAAATTTAAAATGTATCTCCTTATGAAATTGATCTTAACTCAAAATCTTTGCAAGGATTTATTGTGTTTAGGCAAGGAAAGTGCAAGAATTGAATCTATCCTATCAGGTTCTATGATTGTACCAATTTTTTGAAATTACATGTCCAAAAATCCTACCTTTATGAATAGAGAAATACACTTTTTGGATTCAAAGACACTCCAAATTCCCTGCACCTTTCAAACACTTGTCTAAGGTGAATCATATGCTCATCTACACTATTAGACAACATTATTATGTCATCCAAATAAACAAGAATAAAATTGTTAAGGAGGCCTTGAAATTCCATATCCATATCTTTCTGAAAAATGGATCCAACATTAGATAAGCCAAAAGTCATCTTTGTATATGCAAATGTCCCCCACTTTATGGTGAAGGCTGTTTTGAATTGGTCTTCTTCTTTGACCAAAATTTGGTTATATCCACTATAGCCATCCAATAAAGAGAACCTTTCTGACCCTATAACTAGTTGTAGAATTTGTTCCATTAATGGAAATGGATAGTGGTCTTTAATTGAGGCCTTGTTCAAGTCGCTAAAGTCAACACATAGCCTTATTTCACCATATTTTTTCATACTAGAACAAGGTTTGCCACCCAAGTTGAGTACTTAATTGGAAATATTATAGGTGACTCAATGAGCTTATGTAGCTCAACTCTCATCAAAGGTTCAATATTTGGGTTAATAGGCCTTTACCTTTATCTGACTATCCTAGTATCATTTTCTAACTCAATGGTATGTTGAGATATACTTGGATCAAATCCTTTAAGGTCATTATACTTACATTCAAATACATTTGAAAAACTTGAACATAACTCAATAAAAGTTTCCTTCTCTAAATATGTACAAATTTGCCCAACTTTAAGCTCTTACCAATTGAAATCTCTATGTTTGTATAGTGTTCTTCCTTGTTGACAAAGCAAAATTTTATTTTCTCAATTCATCATCTCTGTTGAATATGTTTTAAAGGTTGACCAACCCTTTAAGCAACTTATTTGTCTTCAATTGCACAATTTGGTCACCATACTATTACAAATGCTTATAATGGTTTCTTGAGGAGAATTTAGCTTCCTCTTGTAAGAATCTGAAAATTTGACCATCATCTTCAAATACTTTATAATTATCATGGTTATCTAAGATATAAGGCCTTACAACTACCTTGATGTGTGATTGAGCTACTTTATTTTTTATGTCATTTGGGATATTGAATTATGACCCTATGGAAGCTAGCCTATCTACATGCTTTTTATTATTTATTGATATGGCTTGAATATTGAAATCTTGAAATTATTCAACTAGGTCCCATACTCTATGCTTATAGGACCTAATTAGTGTATTCTTGCATATATTAAGTCCTCTTACTTGGTGAACTACTAGTTCACTATCTCTAAAAATTTGTAAAGAATTGACTTTCATCTTCCTTACCCATTACAAACCATGCACTAGTGTTTCATATTCAGTATCATTATTAGAAAAACCAAACTATAAATTGAGAGAATATAAATACCTTTGATTATATGGATAAATTAGCATCATTCTAGGTTCAGTTCCATGTTTATTCTTGGATCCATCAAAATATAGTTTCCACAAGCCATAACTAGGTTGATCATCTTTCATCAATGTTGGAATTAGTGCATCATTTTCATGAAGACAATAGACACCAAGTCCTTCTTATTCAATTAACTTTTAGGGATCATGTCCATGAAAATCAGAGGCCTATTCATCAAGGAAAATATTTGGGACTCCATCTAGAGGTGATTCAGTTTTCACCTCACTATTTTCTAGTACCTTATCTGAGATAACATAATTAGTGTTCACCATACTTGGCATATATGGCTCCAAATGAAATATTATAATAGGTTCAGAACATATTTTCATGTTAGTAACATACCTAGTTATGAACATTAAATAGGTCCAATTAGCTTTTAAATATCCTCCAATCTTTGAATTAAAGGATCTTGACAAGCACAAGGAAAAATAAGGAAGTAAATCCAGTATAACTACATCTTGTTGAACAATAACATTAGGGCAAGCATGTAATGTCAATTTTAGATATTTTATTATACCTACTATATTTTTTGGTGATCCATATAATTATAATACTCCTTTGGTATTTGTCTCATAGACAAGACCAAGCTTGTCTGTAATTTGTTTGGGCATGACAGTGACACTAGCTCCACTATCTACGATACAATTATGGACTAAATAGTCACCTAATATCAAAGAGAGATAAAAGGGAGGGGTTTTGTTTTATTTTACATTTTTTTTATCAACCTTTATCATGTTATGTATCTGATGATCAGGTTTCTTGATTTACTAGTCTGAATTGGCTAAGACAGCTCCTTATTTCTCAACTAGTTCTTTAGATACCTTAAGATCTGAAATCTCTTGAATAAGCATGTATTTTTCTCCTAAAATGGTAAGGTAATACCACATGATAATTTTAACATTCAATTTATTCATTTTACCTATTATGTTGAATGATGCTCCACTAACCTTTAGCTACAACTTTTGAGCCATTGGTTATTCTCTAGTTAGGGGCATTTGGGGAACCTTCACTATCTCTACATTCTAAATATTCTATGCTATAGGAATAATAACTTGACCCTTGACACTCTTTGAAATAAAATTAGGAACACTATAAGTATCACTCACATCTTGAGCTTCCTTAATTTCTCTTCTTTTAGCTCTAGTCAGAGGTACAACTTGACCATTTGTGTTGCTAGTTTCACCAACTTGGTTGAATGCATTATGATCATCCAATTGCCAATTAACATTCATGGCATCAAGTTTTCCTAGAATTTATTGAGATTATCCTTAGAATGCCATATTTAGGTCTTGATATTTAACACCTTGAAGAGAGAACTCTTCATGTGTCATTTGTGGCATAGTAATATCTTGTGATACCAAGGCTTGATTTTGAGTGTCATTTGGATTAGAATGTTGCCAACCCAAATCTTGTATCAAGTTATTTTGAGGAATAATAGATTTTAAATTGGAAGGTACATTGGGATCAAGGGATGTATATGGATTAGTTTGGGTTATGGCTCCTTGATTTTGATAAGGTTGCCTATTGTCCTTAAAACTTTGATAAGGAGGTCATTGGTTATTGAAAGACTAATAAATGTTTTGGTTTTGTTGTTAATAAGGTCTACCTTGGTACTACTATCTCTTGATTTAAATAATCTCATTTCCAAAAGCTTGTAACACGCTTTTTAGATCACCAATCTCATTAGCTTGATTAAGAGGAGCTATAACTTGGAATTTTGGAGATGGAATAGGAGATATATGGAACTTGGGTAACTTGAGGAGGAGAAATAGGTTGCAATTTTAGGAATATGGACATTAGAGGCATTGGAGCAAGTTTACAAGTTTGTATTAAGCTATTTTCTGCTCTTATTGCAATTTCATAGGCATTTGGTAAGGTATTACCACCCATAGACTATATCATGACACTTATATCAAAATTAAGGGCCTTAAGATAGTACAAAAATGCATACTCTAAAGATGTTCTAACCAATACAAGGATCTAAGTCCATGTATTTTGGAATCTGAGGTTAAAATTAAACATGAACTCATGGGGGTACCTTTATTTGGTAGTCAGTTGTTTAACCAAATATAGATAATCAGACTTGTCTTCAAATTGCCTAACTAAGGCTGCACCTAAATCATCCCAAGTAGAAATGTAATTAAAACGGAGGTTCCTATACCGTTACAATGATTTTCCTTTGAAGCAAGAAATAAGTAGTCTAATAGCCACATTATCTTGAGTAACATTATGAACAAAACATAGATTGGAAACATCTTGGATATTCTCAATAGTAGTAGTTTTATCCCATTCTACTAAGAATAAAGGGATACTCTTTAGGGAAGACATAGGGATGTCATCATATTGGGACAAATTTAGGGGACTGACCCTATGAAATAGAACAAACTCTTTATTTTTTATAACCATTTGGGCAAAAAGGATTTGGCTTATGGGGACAATATATTAGACTAAAATAATAGGTTGACCCAAAGGATGAATACTACTTTGGAGGATAAGGTATTTTAGTATTGAATCAATCTTGATCTTTTATAAGAAGTAGAAGGAAATTCAATATGTTCAAAAAGGAGTACCTAGATTTACTTGATGATTTCCTTTTGTAACCTTTGGCATGAAAGCACTATCTAGAAGATGTTATGAGCTCTATAACTTGAAGGATCTTTAGGTCTACCATGATGATAGTAGATATCTCTTCCTTTTGAAATTCCTTCTTCTCAATATTCAAACTTTAATTATGCATCAAAAGTTATCAGAGTACAAATTTTGGCATAGCCTAAGCAAGTCAAAACATAGGAGTTTGTTTCTCTAAAAATTAATAGAGATTTCTTTCTATCAACTTTTAGAGAGTGATACATGTGGTAGAAGTTGGAACATATATAGAAAAATGAAGAGAGGGGGAATTGTGATGTATTAGCACACATTTGAGGATGTTAACTCATGACCTTATCAATGAGGAAAAAATTGTGTAAAAGAATTAAATACCCATTACCTTATCCAACCACCAGGTCTCTTCTTGGAAATCCATGTTATTATCTATTTGATCTGCTAATAAGGATCATGTCTTGGAATTGATAGAATTATGCCATGTTTGCTTTGGGTGGCCAATTATATCTGCTCATTAAAAAAGTGACCCTGATGATAGGCAAGACATCTCTCTGTTGTCTGTATTTTCTCTAATATCTAACACAAGTCCATTTATAGGTGAAAACAAATCCAACTATTTGTTTTCACATAGTCACAATATCCATGGAAACCTACAAAAAAGTTTACTTTGCTTCACAATCACTAGTCTATCTTTGACCTTTGTATTAGGCCCTAAAAGACCTATTTTACATATATGGATCTCTATTATCAATGCTTGGTCTCATTAGTTCCACCTAGATCTTGATTGAGCTTTGGTTCCTTTGTTTTTATCTTACCCTAATCAAATAATACCCATTAACTTCCATTAAAAATGTCTTGGGTTTGAAATTTGTTTATTGGTTATCAATTACCAACTCAGACCATTGAAATGTTGACCCATCTTGCTATGTTAGATCTTGCTTGTCTGGTTGAACATTGGTCATTGATCCTATACCAGTTGAATGTGTTATTAATACTTGCCATGCATGCATTTTTTTTTGAGATTCACTGACCACTTTAACCTTTACTCACCATTAGATCTAAATTTAAAATAAAACACGTGTCATTAGATCTACTTGGTACCCATGGTTTGAAATCTAATGGCTATTTACCCATATTAAATTTGATGTTTGTACGACCATCATTTGACATCCCCACAAACATATTTGATGTCCCACAAACCATCAAACTTAATCTTCAATGGATTTTTTTAGTGGCTTCAAGTTAATGTTTGCACTAATGTATCCCATTATTTAACCAACTTTTACGATTTATATCCTAAAAAGAAAGAATCATGGAGGGAACAAATTCAATAGAGATGTTCCTAAAACCAAAAACATTATGCCCGATTAATCCACTAGCTCTGAGATCTTTCTAAGTGGAGATCAAAAATGCTAAAACAAGTTGGTTTGTGTGTCTTTACATGATGTCTACATGACCATCATTAATTCTTTGAATCTCAACAGCCATTCACTGAGCCCTGAATTTGACACTAGCATGTCAATCTTGTTCTATTTGACCAAATTTAGAAATCCATAACTTAAGATAGGAATCTCGCATGGACTTAAACTTTTAGGATATGTTATTGGCACAAGAGACTTTATGGCACTATAATTCTTTTTCTCTTAAGGCCTTCTGAGTGGAAATATAAAATGTTCAAATGATCTAGTTTGTTTGTTTCCTACATGATGTTATAGTGATGGTTTGGTTATTTAAATTTGCATATTCCATATTTTACTCAATATTTCAAGGCTTTGATGATTTATTAAAGCTTATGTAACCCGGTTAATGTTCTTGGACACCATGAAAATTGCTTGGACCCTTCACTTGTAATTGTAGACCTATCCCTTAAAGATCATTAAATCACACTTTAAGGTTACTTAAAGTGTTTTAAAATATTTTAAAAATATATATGATCTCCACTTGAGTTTTATCTACTCCTTTGTTACATTGGGTCACTCTTTCAATCAAGATCATGTTCCTTCCACTAGACTCTTGGACTAGGCACATTTTTGGTATATAGACCAAATTTGGTCAATAGTAAGTAGTCTAAGGAATTTTATATGATGGATGAAATTGTATGAGAAATGTATAAGATAATTTGACATTATAATTATGTTTTTAGAATAGTACAAGATGTTTCAAGGTGTGATCAAGGTTTAAGTATGACTGGCAGTTCAAGGCCTTGTATGCAAAGAGACCTAGTGTGACCTTATGAGGGGTCAAGTTCATTTCCAAAGGTGTCATATATTTTGAGATAATTTAAATAGGTATGATAGGTTTTTTTAAGTGTTTTTACAAATTTTTAAGTCATATCTTGAATAATAAAGCATGAAAATTGGTGTGGAGGTCTTCTATGTGCATAGAATGGGTTGTTACAGACCCGAGAAGGATTTTCTTATGCCTATTGGCATGTGAAACCTTTGCATGTGATCTTGATCAGTTCATGGAAATTATTAAAGGTTCCTATCTTTAATTTCCTACAATTTTTTTTGTATTTTAGGGGAAATCCTTTATGAATTATTTCTAAGAAGGGAAACCAATCAAAACCTTGTTAAAACCCTCATAATGACCCGATAGGAAAGATCTTGTTAGTTATGTCCCAAGATGGTTGTTTTGACATAGTTTGATGTTTTTAACATGTAAATAACTATTCCAATTTTCTCTTTGTGTTTTTTTTTTGTCACAAGAGTGATTAGAAGCTACAAGAAACCCCTTGTTTCTTAGACTTTTGATGTAGCAAACAGGGTTAACCAAGTAAAAACATGCAAATAGATGGAGGATGATGTGTGAGACTTGTAGTTTGTTTCCATAAAATTTCATGAGTATTTTTTAAACATAAGATCGACTAAACTGGTCATGGAAGTTGGCCTATCACTAAATGGGCCTAATGAGCAAGATAGTAAGAAAATCAGGTTGTAGTGAGAAAGAAATTAGGGATTGGTTATAGAGGATTAGGGATGGATCCAAATACATGGGGTCATTTTTTAAGACATATATCTCATATACCCTTTTATTATGAGTTTTTTTTGTTGCACACAACCATGCTAAAATTTATTCTCAAAGTGATATGTCTAACATAGTGAAGTCTATGTACGGGGAAGATGAGGAATTAGTCTATAAGAAAAATATTGATATTGAAACTTATAATATATCTATTCCTAAATGTTATAATTATTATTAAGTATCATTAAAACCCATTTTAAATTCATAAAATTGTTCACATGTGTTCTAAATATTAATCTTCATGACCGTGTTTTTGGAGCTACGGGCAATTTTTTATGTGCGAGTGAGAACGTTGCTCTTGAGTATTTTTGCATAGAGTTTATGAATCCAATGCACATTAAGTTTTCCTTAAGGTATCATAGGTTCATTTTAATAAATTTTTATTTATTATAAACTCCTATGAAAGTGTGAAAATTCAAAGGCTTTTGACTCGGTTCTTAAGGCCTGTGTGTAGTTTTGAGTGAGCCTATGAAGTTGATAAATTTGAGGTATTTTTCCTTGTTTGGTGAATTATAATGAATGGTAGTGTGTTATAAGGTTATTATTTCATTTATAATGATATTAATTTTTTTATAATATTATAATAGGTTTCAAGGTGTGATCAAGGTCTAAGTATGAATGTTAGTTCAAGGCCTAGTATGCAAAGAGACCTAATGTGACTTAATGAGGGGTAAATTTCATTTACCAAGGTTTAAATGATATTGAGAGAATTTATAAAGGTATTATAGGTTTTTTTAATTATATTTACCAATTTTTAAGTCATGTCCTAAAGTAAAAATGATGAAAATTGGTGTTTAGGTCTTCTATGTACAAAGAATAGGGTGTTGCAAACTCGAGAAGGATTTTCTTATGCTCCTTGGCACGTGAAAAAATTTCATGTGATACCTAATTATTTCATGAAAGTTTTTAAGGTTAATATATTTAATTTCATGCCAATATTTTTGTATTTTAGGTGTAATATTTTATGAACGATTGCTAAGAAGGGAAACCAGTCAAAACCATCCTAAAACCCTCATAATGACCTGATAGGAAAGATCTTGATGTTTATGGATTATAATGGTTTTTTGACCTAATTTGATGTTTTAACATGTAAATTACTCTTCTAGTTTTCTCCATGTGGTTTTGTTTTTTTAGAAGAGTGAGTAGAAGCTATAGAAAACCCTTTATTTCTCATAATTTTGATGTAGCAATCAAGGTTGACAAAGTCAAATCATGAAAATGGATGGAAGATGATGTGTGAGACTTTTATTTTATTCCCATGTAACTTTATTATCAATTTTCAAATCTAAAATTGGATAAACTAGTCATGGAATTTGGCCTATCGTTAAAAGTGCCTTATGAGCAAGATAGTGAGAAAACTAGGTAGTAGGAGAAAGAGATTAGGGATTAGTTATACAGGATTAGGGATGGATCCAAATGAATGGGTTCATTTTTAAATACATATAACTCATATCCCCTTTGTTTATATTTTTTTCATACAAACATACTAAAATTTATTCTCAAATTGATCTGTCTAACATAGTGAAGTCTGTGTAGGGTGAAGATGTGAGATTTGTTTCTAAGAAAAATATTGATATTGAACCTTGTAATGTGTGTGTGTGTGTGTGTGTGTGTGTGTGTGTGTGTGAGTGTGTGTGTGTGTGTGTGTGTGTGTGTGTGTGTGTGTGTTTGTTTGTTTTTTTTTTTTTTTTTTTTTTTTTTTTTTTTTTTTTTTTTTTTTTTTTTTTTTTTTTTTTTTTTGTGTGTTTTTTTTTGTGTGTGTGTGTGTGTGTGTGTGTGTGTGTGTGTGTTCTAAGGATTATTAAGTATCATTAAAACCCATTGTAAATTCATATAATTGTTCACACATGTGTTCTAAATATTAATCTTCATGATTATATTTTTAGAACCATAGGTAGTTTTCTATGTGAGTGAGAATGTTGTTCATGAGTCTTTTTGCATAGAGTTGATGAATCTAATACACATGAAGTTGTAATTTACATATCATAAGTTAATTTTAACACATTTTTATTCATGATAAACTCCTATGAAAGTGTTAAAATTCAAAGGCTTTTGACTTGGTCTATAAGGCCTATGTGTAGTTTTGAGTGAGCATATGAGTTAATCAGTTTGAGGTCTTTTACCCTATTTAGTTAACTACAATGAAAATTATTTTGAACACGAGGTCATGGATATTATATCCATGTGATTTTTTATTATGTTTATGTTTCAAATTTGAGTTTATGATTTATATTTATAAGATAGACTTTCTGGCAGTAAGAAGGCCTAATGGCGTGTAGACCTAATTATGTTGTTCAAGGAGTGAAATGAGGTAAATGGTGTTGGGGACATAAGGTGAGATTATAAATGGTCTAATTGATTTTTTTATGAATTTTTTCTTCTATTTTTTTAGGCTCATGTTATTCCAAGGATGCCTAAGTGAAAAGTGTGCATAGAGAAGGCCTAATTACATTAGGTCTCTATTAGGCCTAATGATGGTTTTGGCCCTTAAGGGTAATGATTGACCTTTGTGGTGGTTTTTTCATTTTTGAAATGTTTTTTTCATATATTTAAAGTATTTTCTAATTATTTATAGGTTTTTATCCAACTACTAAGGGTGAGATCAAGAGTCAAGTATAAAGAGAAGGTTTAATAGGCCTAATTTGACTAGTTATAATATTAAGGATATGAGAAGATGATATAGAGTTATGATAACCAAGTAAAGGGATTGAATATCATCATAAATTTGTTTTTAACATGTCATGAATATATAATTGTGTTTATATAGGTGAAGATCAAGGTCATTTGACCTAATTCTACTAAGGAAAGGGCTAGTTGAGCAAGAAGGCTTAATAGGTTATTTGAGAGAGATAGAAGAGTGAGAAGAGAAAAAAAAAAAAGGAGGTTATATTTAGTTGTGTGAGAAATAGGTGTTCAAATTTTATTATAGGTTCAAGGTATCTAATTTTGTGCCAAGTTACCTAGGGGTTGGAGCCTCCTTGCAATTTGATGCTTGTTAAAGGACTAGTTGAGTTAGTGCTTGACTAATGAGGGGTTGGTGCTCATTGTGGGGTTGGTGCCTCACTAGAATTTTAATTAATTACTTATAGGACTATATTCTAAATTGTGCATCAATGGGTTTTATCCCCCAAGAGGGTTTCCCACATATATCACGTGTTATTATATTATTTACTTTCATAGATGCTTGTATATGCATTGGTTAATGTATGTATGTGAATGAATGCTTCATGGATGTTAAGTGAAATTGAAGGATTATTTTAAAGTAATTGACTCACCCACCCTCATTATTGTACTTCCAAAAAAAAATATTTAGACTTGATGGGTTCCTACAATATATAAAGCATCATCAATTGATAAAGTTTGAATTATGTGTATACATTAGATTTATTTCAATTTATTTAATTATGCCATGTATAAAATTCTCTCTCTTTTCCACTAATAATTGTTAGACTAGGTGGTAATCTTATAATTAATATTTAGATTCTAGTTATCTAACCCAATAATAAGTACAAGTTCCTTATTACAACTCTAGATATGAATCCTTCACAGCTTGATTATGTGAAATTTAATGACAATGTATCTAAGGATGAAAAATATCACCAAGAACAAGATCAGGTCCATATTGAGGATCAAGACACACTACCTCTACTTAATGATAATGATATAGTTTTGAACAAGGATGATGTATTACAAGGCTTCAGATATGGAATTTAGAATGACAATGTATTTTTATTCTTGATTTATTCCATATTAGAAATCAAGAATAAAAATAATAATGGTTAATATTTAACCCCTCCAGTTAATGATGTTGTTACAACTTTAGTGGGGCCCACTCAACCAACTCAGATAGCATAACCCAAGCTTTTTATTCATCCATTAATGGTAGCTACTCCATTTATGTCTAGTTCTTCTCTTCTAGATGTACAATCCCTTATGTAGCAATTTATTTTTGTATGATATAAGGTGTTACATCTTGAGTAGGGAGTAGTTAAGCCATCACATGCCTTAGATTCCATCATTCTCTTGAATACACCTTCAACACATCACATTATAGAAACTCCTTTGCCATCTAGTTTCGTAATAGCCAAGATCAAATTATATGATGGAAAGGGTAATCTAGAGCATCATCTCATATCCTTTCATGTAGCATGCATGGATTATGTGTTCAAAAATTGGCTTATTATAAATCTATTTCTATGCAGTCTCAAGGATTATTCCCTAGAGTGGTTTTATGATTTGCCTAACCAATCTATCATGGCATTCTATCCTTTATCAAATATGTTCCTATCACACTTCTATATCAACATATGTGATAATATATCATATACACAAGTATCATAGCTAAATCAAAATTCAAATGAGTCCATAGTTGATTATGTCTTACGATATAAGACAATCTTATCAAAATTGACTAGCCTCGTGGAAAATAAAAAACTTTGAGATATATTTAAATAGAGTCTATTACCATTACTTCATGAAGGAATCTTATTCAATAAGTTTCCCACATTTATTGATATTTTCCACATAGTTAAGGAAAGAGAGGTTAAGTTCTTAGCAATGGGTAAACTCAAGTACATAAATGGATCAGATTTAACTATTAATAGTACAAACAAACCTCTATACAAGTTCAAGGCCACCAAAAACAAAATTGATCAAAAATCAATAGTCAACACATCTTCAGATCCTTCTCTCATATTAGTTTTATCATCTCCTTAGTATACAGTCTTCACTAATCTACCAGAGTCACCAACATGAGCTCTACAATAGCTATTTGAATACAATGTCATATCTCTCCCTCCCATTAAATAGTTTGATATGAGATGGCCTCTTCCAAAGAGTTATGATTCAAATGCATTCTAAGAGTATCACAAGGCACAAGGCCACATGTCAAATAAATGCATTGGTCTAAATCATGACATACAAGATCTCATTAAGGTAAACATTATAGATGTGGGAACACCCATAGAGGAATTGAAACATCAATAAAAGGCAAAGTCACTTAAGATATTTTTATATCCTTTCCAAAAGAATATAAATAATGAGTCAAGGTGCACATCAGGTGTTCATTATACATACCAGGCTCATCCACCACCAACTTCCTATCACCACAATTATAGAGGAGACACATCCACTACATAACATTATTGGCATGTATCACACTATAGTGCCACCTAGACCACTTATCACATTTTTAGAGTAGGAAATTGTGGATGATGACACATATTTACTTGCACTCTTCATATGATCATATATAGACCACCATCCTATTCATAGTATCATGGTTGATATTGGGTCAAGCATAAGCATGTGAACCATGACACTTGGGCTACACAAAGTGGGATATATTCCCTATAGATATAGTTATTAGTGGTATTAGTGTCCACATTTATAGATCCATCAAGGAGATAGTGATTCTATTACATGTTATACCAGCACACATAGCCACTCAATTTCTAGTAGTACCTAGTGTAGGTGTATTTGACATATTATTGGATAGGCCTTTGGTTACATTAGCACTAAGTTATCCCATATATAGTACATTGATGCCTCAATTATATACATGTTAAATAGATGGTAAATATCAAGTGTGTCCTATATGATTATCCTCTTTCCATCCCACATGCATTTCTAACATAGATTCTAGCTACACTTCCAACACTAACACTAATTACAGTTCCAGCTACACTACCAAATATTACATGATTATTAGTTATAGTAGAGAGTATGGCTCATATGCATACATCATAATTTTTATTAGAGTCTTCATAGTAGGCCAATTTTAATTCTACAATGTTACACACATGCATATTCTCCCTTGTAGACCACTCTGAGAGAGACTATTGAATCAAAGATACATCACAAATTTAATAGGACCTTCCTCTACTTATTTTATGCTAAGATTAGTTATATTTGGATCTAGGGGTTTTCAACATAGGTAATATACATCACTTATAGATTTTACTTCTATTAAATGGGTCCCTAAGACCCATATAGTTCATAAGACATCACAGTTAGTACCATAGTGTCATAGCATCACTATTCAGGGAGCTTCAAGTTTAGATTTAACATCACACCAGATCATGGGCTCATAGTTTTCCTTTCACACTACATGCATGGTCATAGTTCCACTCTTTGACATAGGTCATAGTGATGGTGAGTCTCCCATGAGACTTATAAGTTAGTATGATTCCTACCCTTGTACATACTTAATCCTCTCTCTCACTCCTTGTACATAGTTTACTTTCATATTTTTGTACATATATTACACTCATAAAACACAAAAATAATATAATATGTCAAAATACAAAAACACTCAAATATTTCAAAAATACAAATTTTTATTGATTGTATGCATTGTTATGTTTATATTTCTACTACTTTCTAGATATTGCATATTATTATCTATCCTATAATAGTTAGTTTTATCATGCACATATGTTTTAATTTTTCTTATTGATTGCTTGTAAATTATAGATAGGACTCTAGTCCACTACAATAATCTATACTAGCTATTATCATCCATTCGGGGCATTTACATTGATCCAGGTTTATACATTGATACATCTTCCCACTTGGGGGCATCTCCTACATAGTTGTTATAACCAAGTTTTATCTTTACATACTATACATTCCATTTATGCATTGATTTATATTTATATTGATCATTTTTATTCATTTCTCAAATTTTTTGTTGACTATCACTAGTTAGAATCAGTATATATGCATCCTAGCATCTACATAGATTTGTATTACATAGTTATACATGTTTTCATTTCTAGTTCCTAGGTTAGACTTGATTATGTTTCCTATGCTTCTTCCATCTTCAAGGGCGTTTGAATATGCTAGTGTTCCTTAGATTCTATGCCACTTATTAATTTATATTTCTTTTACATATGCTTTTATATGCGGACATTTGAACATGTCTTTTTATGTGGATTTATGCCAAATTACTTATTATTTTCATATGTGCACATTTTAACATGTCTTTATATGTCTTCATTCTCATATTTAGTGAAATTTTCTCATGTCCCTTGTATTATGGCCCCTTGGCCTAGTTTTTGTGTGCTTAATGTGTTTGTATGTTTTCTTCCTTGTATGTTTCTACACCATGACACTTGTATTTGCTTGTTACACAAACACACACTAGTTTTTGATGCCATGAGGGACCTCATGCATCTACCCTCCCTAGTTAGGAGCCTTGATGGATATCATGCCCCATCCCCCTAGGTAGTTACTCAAATTTTATGGATATTATACATTTCTTACATCTATATTGACACCCTTGTGCAATGCTAGATTACAACATACATCTTACATTTTCTACTTATTCTTAGATACATTTACATTCTGATGATATGTTTTACATTATATTAGTATATTATGCACATGCTCTAACTAACACATTTTCTAGAGTTACTTCTTTAGAGGGAATTCCTTACACAATTTTCAAAACTACCCTCAAAAGAGGAGGCATTCATAAGGGTTTTTCACATAGATAATGCTCTTACATTGCTTTTCATAGATATATTTTAGCATACAGGCTCAATTTTAGATATCAAACTCAGGGTAGACACAAAATAGAACAAAGACTCAAAATTCAATTCAAATCACTTATAAATCATACTAGGCAGACATCAATGTTGAGATTGGAACACTAGCACCACAAGGCACTACTATCCACTATAGGGTGCTATTGTCCAATAGCCCTAGCTTTAGGATAGTCTAGATCATTCAAACCAATACACCAAGTATAGTATAGATTTACATAGAGAAAATCATAAGTTTTTTAGTTATGTTTAGATTTATCTCAGATTCAATCATTTTAGTCTAAATTCATACCATTTACCCAAATTTGGGGGCATCATGCATGGGATGATCACTCATACATTTAGATCAGTTACACAAGTTCAGTATACTTAGATACCAGATTAGGGGTATGTGTAGCACATAGTTTCCATAAACTCATCTTCAAATAGGTTGATCAGATGGAATGGAAAACTCCATGTCATTCTGTACATTATATACACTCTATATCACATTCGAAGTTATCACTAGATTCATGTCTTACTCCATATATAGTGGTTAGAATTCTCAAGTGGCCCAAAGCTACCTAATATACCTGAGTGGCCATGGAGTTGAATACACAGTTAGATTACTTAGTTAGATACTCTTAGCACTTTATGCAGTATAGTTATATATTCATGTACTTCACATAGGGATAAATTATGGAGTCATGGTCTAATTGAGTTATTGAGACACATATATGAGAGGGTTTGACACACTTACAATCTTATCCAAGTTATTCATAGAGATTAGGGTCGACCAAGTAGGGGTGGGTAATGATGGATTCAAAATCAAATTGTCACCCATATGAGGATTAAGCAAGCCATTATCTTAGTTCAAGCTATTCAATGATATGATCACTATGAACATTTCACACACACACAAGTTGTCACTAGGTTTATGCATTGGTTCATGTATCTAATGAGGCGTATTCATTCCTTTCCCCTCTCTTTACTTAGCTTTACTTAGTTATTTCATTTCAACATAGTCTTTTGCTTTTTATCATCTCTTAAGTAAGGACTAATTTCTATATGTTTCATTATAAGACATTATTTTGGATCATTTTCCACATATGTAGACCCAAATTCACATACTCAGATTTAGCTACATGGGATTCACTTCCAAAGCAAGTTTAGGTACACTTATTTTTCCTTTATAATAGTCATTTCACTTTTTTAGATTACTAGTATAAAGGGGGGGTAAATGTAATCACCTAAAAGTGGTAATTAGATGATAAAATTATCATTTGAGTTAACATATCCATATATTATCCATAGACCTATCCTTGAGCATTAGACTTACATTTCTAGTCATTTATTAGACTACAGCCACCTATACTCAAGTTAGACATAGTTCCAGAACTATCACCTTAGACCCCAATCAAACTTGTTTAGTAGTCTACCAAGTGGACATTAGCACCACATTCAAGACACTACAACCACATGGAGCTAGTGTCCTCAATTGGGTGTTACTGTCCTTAGCCCCAACTCTTCCCAATATGTAGTTTTTCAAATGTGTGCCCCTCCTAAGGTCAACCTAAGCTCAATGTATTATCTATAAAAAAAACATAACCTTGTAAATATAAGTCTAATCTACCTCTATTCATTATATGGAATATAAATGCAAAATCTATTCAAACCAAAGATAAAGTTATGCAAAATTAAGGTATTTGCTCCCTATTCTACCTTGCTTTATGCATACTACCATCTATAGCAGCCCTAAGTCTAATTTTCAAGCATTTCAAAGCTCAATCACATTCAAGGCATTCAAAGCCACTATGATTCTAGTATTCACTTTCACATACATCAAGCACTAAGTGGGAGAACTACATCAGACTTGATCCCTCCTCAAAGTAGTGGTATATAGGCAACTCTCTACATAGTGGGGTGTTGAGGATGTCTAGTCCATCCTACTAACACATACAAAATTATTGCATATGTCATATTGGCAAGGAGATTAGGGTTTGCACATCAAATCAAGCATTTTAGGTATAATACAGAGCTATAATTTTCAATCACATAGGAACAAAACATACAGATGCAGGTGCAGGTGTTCCCTAAAAATAAGAATAGTCGCATAAAAGGGACATTAGTGCCAGATTGAGGACACCACACAGATGGCATTATTGTCTAAACTAGGTGCTAGTGTCTAGTGAATAGATGAATATTAGAATCTTATTGATGACATAGACCACTACCTAGATCTCAACTTTTAGAACCTAAATCATTTACAATAGTTATTTTTTAGCTAAGTCTCTATTTATCCCTATTTATTTCTATTTATATAAAATAAAATAGGGTCAAAATCATAACAAAACAGTAGTTTAATTATTTCAATTTATTTAAATGATTTAGGCATCTCATCCCTTTAACCAAACATAGGAATTAATTATGTAAAACCTTAAGAGGTTAAATCAATATCTATGTGAACCTATGTATCTTAATATTTTTATATCTACATAGACTTATGTGTCTAAATCTATATATGAGTGAACATGTGTGTATAAATCTCTATATGTTTGAAGTAATTTGTGTATTCTCCCCCATTTTGGTGAGAGAGATAAGACTAATGTGAGGGTTTCTAACCAAAAGTGATAATGATTAGATGTGTTGGTGTTAATTAATGGGTGTGATGTTGTTTTAAGTTTGAATAGTTTGTATATTATGATGGAGTTGATTTTTTTGAAATTGGCAATGGGATAAATGTTTTGTCTATATTGAGTTTATTATGTAAATGCCATTTTTGTCATTTTGTAAAATTAAAAGTGATTAGGATATTTGTTTAACCAATATTGGGTAAGGCTCATTGATGTCAAGACCCACATACAAGAAATGGTTCATAAATCAAAGTTACAGTTCTCTAGATATCATGCTAGGAATAATTTGGTATTAGTTGGTGAAATTGGCATGCAAGTCAACATTAATAAGGTGAAAATTGATAAATGTGACTTAAATAGGTTATTTAATTAGTTTTTAAATTCATTTGAAGTATTTGAGTTGAGAGTAATTATTTTTTTAAGCTAGAGAATATGTTGAAGAGATGAGGAACCACTTTGACCTAATATGAAAAGGTGGAGGCACTAATCCAAATCAGGGAGGTAGTTACCCTTGTAAGGAACCCATAATTTATCTATTGTTATAATTTTTAATGAACTTTTTATTATTTTTAATGAAAATATGGTATTTTTATGGCCTATTTTGAAAAAGTGGCACTTATATTCTGATATTGGTGCTATTATCTGGGACTTAGCACTAGTGTCTAGGATATGGCACTACTATCTAATGTTATTATCTTATATCTAATGCTAGTGTCTAGTAAGCCTGATTTTTAATGCTTATTATTGTTGATTGATTTTTTATGCTTTTTTTTATCTATTAGTTTTATATTTTTTGTTATTGATGTTGGATTTAGTTTTACTTTTTTAAGTTAATGCATGTATGAGAGATTTATGGATTGTTCAGATGATGGAGACCTTATGGGGTCTACCCTTTATAGATGTTGAGATGCTCTTGCTTGAGAAAGTGGGTTTGAGTCATGTGGAATTCTTAGAGATGATGAATTAGGATAAACACATGATGACTACACTATGTGAGAGATGGGATGTAGATACTTTCACTTTCTAGTTACCTACTAGGGAGATGATCGATACCTTAGAGGATGTGTATAGGATCTTACAACTACATTTTTTTGGGAAAAGACCCATATTACAAGAAGATATAGGTGATCAAGATATACAATGGGATTATAGGTATTTCTCTAATATGGCTATATGGAATCATCATACAGGGAGACACAGTGATGTCCTATTGACATTGATTATCACTATCGATGTTCCATAGTTGTAGAAGTTTTTAGCTATTTTGTTAGCTTCATTTGTGGTTATAGATATGAGTGGGGTATTGATCTCCTATAAGATGCATGAGATAGTACAAGATATAGAGGAGCATGGTACTATATATTCATGGGGTTAGACAATGTTAGCCTACCTATACTAGGATTTTTATCATTTTATGTAGGAGATGTGTGGTAGAGGTATTGAATCATCTACATTATCACATTATTGGGAGTATGAGCACATAACGGTGAGTAGGTCAGCATTACCTTCAAAATATGATTTGGCCCACCCATAGTCATTTGGATAGAGGTTGACTAGGATGACACACATGCCTGAGAGGAGCACAATGTAGTGTCAGCATGTGATAAATAGTTTGATAACCGAAGACATTATCTAGAGGCTATGAGGGATGGCCTAAGGATGGTGCTTAAATTAGATGGATTCGAGTGAGTTGTTGCTACATGAACATTGGGTCAATGTGTATGAATAGTTATAGTATGATAAGGTTATGTAATAGTTCAATGTGATTCAAGATGTGCTCCCAACATGAGTGGTGTGGTTGAGGAGTTATTTGGCTTCAGTGAGGCTAAGTCATAGGCCTAGGCCATCAAATAAGGATTTATCCCATTGATAGAGTGGGATCTTATGATTGAAATATGAGATGTGGATGATGTAGGACCCATTGATGCTACATCCTAGTGGAGATATCATAGGTGGGCACCTATATTTATGAGAGGTGGGATTGTTATAGAGGATTGCTAGATGTGGAGCCCCTTAGAGATGTCAATGGTAAGTTGTTATATTATGTTTATACATTTTATGTGTTTGGTTACTCATTTACTTGGTTATTAATTTGATGTATTATGTGGGTATGTGCAAGTTCAGGTGATAATGAATATTAGGAGACTACATTGAGTCTACACTATGCGTATTAACATGGCATATTTTTTATGATGCCATAAAGGATGGATTAGTAGATAGGGCCACTAATGTTGTTAGAATTCATGCCCATTTGTTTAATAAAAATGTGATAGTTTTTGTGGTGTATTAACCATTGGTTGTGGATAGAGATAAGGCATGTCTAGAGTTACATAGACAGACCATGCCCACACCCAATACTCTAGGTGGGGCTAGTAGGAAAATAGTGGATGACTATATACGTCTATAGTGAAAGCATGTAGAGTGTTTGGTCAAGATAGGTACATATCATGAGAGATAAAGTAGACATAGTCATCAATTGAGGTTATGGAGGGAGAGTAGAGCCTCCAATTATAGCATGGATATGTCTAAGAGTGAGAGTGAGGGGGTTGGTCTTAGTGTCCATGTCTGCATTATTAAGTGATGTATTATGCTTGTATTGAAACTATATTTTGAGCTATATATATGGATGTTCATTGTTATATTGGCAATGTGTATATTGGTATCTAGATATAGAATATTATGTATCTTTATGTGTTTAATTATTTTGATTATTTTTAAATGATGATATTAGTATATGGTATTTATCTAAGTAGAGGGAATTAATGTTTTATCTATTTATAGGTCTTGAATTATATATGTGTAGTGTACTAAGAATGTTATTTATTGGTATAGATTTTATAGGTGTCTCATAAGATATATGTGTGTAGATTATGTGACTGTGGTATGCACTATCTGAACTTGGATGGAATGGTGAACCAATGACCATACTGCTTATATTGTGTTAGTGTAGAAGTAGAATCTAACATTGAAATTGTGTGTGATACATTTCTAGTGATTAGGTGTGTAGACTCTATAGTAAAGAGTTTGATTGGTTGGTGTATTGAAACTATACTCTGAGCTATATGATCTCTATCAAAAATATTGATTGGCTATTGGACTTATTGGCCAATTTTGGCCCACATATGAATCTTTTCTAGATGTAGTGCAATGTTCTAAAGAATTCAAATGATCAAATAACTTAAACCCAGTTATGGATGGAATGAGTGGACCAAAGGGATCCTGTAGCTTGAAAATATTTTGAAACACTTTAAGTTAAATTAAAGTGAAAAATATCATTTCTAAGGGATATTTATAGAGTTTTAAAGACCCTGTGGAATGTCAAGAGTTCTTGGAATGACTATAGAAGTGCATGGAATTCATCTAGTTCTTCATTATGTTTATCTAGACATTTTGGGTCTAGTGGTGGAAATTTTGAGTAGGTAGTTAGATGATATCATAATTTCTAAGTGTGGATGATTCGGGAGGAATTGGTCATATGGTTTTGATCAAATTATTCCTAAGAACATATGTGCTAAATTATAGGGCACATGTCTAAGTGCAATAGAAGACATAAAGACTCAAAGTTGGCCTCTCAAACAAAACTTGCTAAGTTTCCATACTAAGCCAATTTGCAAAGAAGGTAAAATAGATTTGAGTGAGCATATTGATGAGGCCATATCTCACATGTGTGGTATTTAAAATACAAAATTATCATATGGGTTTATTTAGCTTAGTCCCTAGTTTTTATGTGCTAAGTTTTAGGTCATGCAATGAAGCACAAAAGAAGATATGAGAGTGAAAAGTTGACATATCAGGTAGTTTTAGACTATTTTTTGTGACAAGTATGCATATTTCATGCAAATCACATAAGTTATATCACTTGAACATTTTTTAAAAACACTTAGAAAGCTCCCAAGACTAGTGGATCAAGTGGGTTCATCCCCTTTAGTATCAATAACATCTCCTACAAATTTGGTGCATCCATGACATTTTTGCTTCTAGATCTAAGCCTTCAAAGTTGGTCAAATAATTGGAGACATTCATGTGAGAGTCAATTTTAGATTATAAAAAAATCCATTACAGATTAAATTTGATGATCTATGGGACATCAAATACATCTGTGAGGATGTCAAATGATGGGAGTGTGAATGTCAAATTTATCCCTCATAAAATAGCCATCAAAGATCTAATGATTGGCATTTGATCATGCATCAAATATCTATGGCACATGATGATCCAGACAACAATTCAAATGACAATTCGGGTGATGGGTCCACCCCAATTGATGGCGGAACTTTCGGGAGCCATAACTTTTGCATCGTAGCTCCAATTGACTCACCGTTTGAACCGTTGGAAAGCTAATAATGAGGGGAAAGTCATGAGATAGCATAAATATTTTATCATTTAAGTTTGACCCCATAAAACCCAATGGAAGTGTCCCAAATTTCAATATTAATAGTGCAGTTTAAAAATAGTAAGTTACTAAAAATAGTAATTCCTCAAATTTTGTATTGTTGTAAATCATGGAAGTTGAACCAATTCATCTCCCTCGAGATTGGTGACCTTCCACATCCTCCCCACACCTTCAAAACATGTATAAATGAAGATGTAACCTGAAATGGAAAGCAGACATGTCTTCTCAGAGATAAGCATATGTTTGGTTCTGCAAATTTGATCAATAAAACATCTCTTATTTGAGATAGCATTATTTGAATTATTTTGTTCTTGTTTCTTGAATTATCTTTCAACCAAATATTTCAAGTTTTGGATCAGTGGTATCAGAGCTAGGTCTCAGGGTCGAGTCCCACAGAAGTTGGTGGGCCTGATCCACATCTCTTCTCAGAGATAGCGATCCACATCCCTCCTCAAGGGTAGTCAGTTGCCACGTGTCTGACCGAGTTCACCTTGAGTGCTTCATTGGCTGGCCATATAGGGATCTTGATGGCTAATCCTCTTATTGGTATCAAATTAGTTTGTCTTTAGAGTGTATGATCTTGAGGATGAGGTCAGATTATAGGAAGCTTGGGTTAGAAAATAGAACCAACAAAATATCCACCTATTCACTCCAAATGACTTCAAATGGTGGACAACACCGAGGCATCTGATCCTTTCAAGGAAATGGTGAATGAAGCCCTCCAATAGAAATAAGCATAGATGCTACAACAATTCACTCAAACTCTCTAACAAATCTCAATGGGAAATTTTGGCTCCTCATCTACACCCGCACATCCTTTCAATGCCCCAACACCCTTCAAGGTTCAAGTGAATTTTGATATCCCTACATTTGAAGGCAAAATCAATGCTGATGTAGTATAAAATTGGTTGGATCAATTATCATCTTATTTTTTTGTAAATAAATTCACCGATAAAGAGAAGATTACTTTTGCTCTTTTGAAAGCATCATTACCTATCAAAAATTGGTGGGAAGTGTACAAAAAGAGATTCAGTGCAGATGATATTGGCCTTGAGATAGACCTACATGGGATGATTTCATAGATGCTATAAAGGAAGAATACTACCCCATTGGAGCATATGATGATCTGTATATAGAGTGGCAACAACTTCACCAAGGTAAAGAACAATTTGTTTAAGATTGCACTGACATTTTTCATTCTCTATCTGTGAGATTGGGCATTCAAGAAAGTGAGAAACACAAGGTTCTCAAATATCGTGGTAGACTACAATGGTATATGTGAGGAGAAATGGAAATCTTTAATTTGGAAACCATCGATGAGGCATACAAGTTCACAGTGAAGATTGAGCAGAAGCATGGAAGAATGAATATAAATAATCAGTCTTCAAAATGGAAAAGTGACAAAGAAGGTCAAACACGAGGCCAAAATTGGAAGCAAAAGGAAGGAAAGACTAGGAAGTGGTGTGATTATCACAAATCTAGAACTCACTCCAAAGAAGAAAGTAAAGCTATCAAATCACTGCTTTCTGAGTCATAATCCTCAACATCTACTACTCTACCTCATATAGACCCTGCAGTTGAAGAGGTTGAAGAAGAAATTATATGTTGATCCTGAAGCCATTATTGCTTTGTCACAGACACATGATGAGATGCTAGATGACAAGGAAAGGTTGTTTCACTCTAAGTTATGGGTGAAAGGTAAGTCTCTACATTTCATTCTTGATAGTGGAAGTCAAAAGAATTTAATCTCTACTAATGTTGTGAAAAGCCTAAATCTATCCATGAAGCCTCACCCAAAACCATATAGTATTGGATGGTTGAGTCTAGGGAGAAACCTCCGTGTCACCCACCAATGTCTTCTCTCATATGCAATACAACCTTTCCAAGATGAGGTCTTATGTGATGTGGTAAATATAGATGTTTGTGATGTACTCTTTGGTTAGCCATTCATCTATGATCAACATGGTATATCTGAATCAAGAACTAAAAGGATCACTCTCACTCTTGGAACATGGTGCTATAGGGTACCATAAGTACCACCTTCTACATCTATCTCTCTGATTAGTGCCAGTAAATTTGTTCTCATGGTGGTCAAGCCACAAGAATCTAAAAGGGATGATGTTACAGCCCTGACTACACAAAAAACACAAAAATAGAAGCAAATAGATACCAAGCTGAAGAAGTTCATGGCCTTCCATCCACAAACTGATGGTCAGATAGAAATGGTGAACAATCGGGCCCTGCACAGTTCCATAAATCACAGTCCCTTCCAAGTATGCATTGGGAATCAAATCAAAGTACAAATACCACACTTGATGACAAATCTTGAATCAATGGGGACCATTGCTTCTCAAGGAGGGAGGAATGATCTGGACAACAATTTAGATGACAATTCGGGTGATGGGTCCACCCTAATTGATGGCAAAAATTTTGGGAGCCATAACTTTTGCACTGTAGCTCCAATTGACTCACCGTTTGAACCGTTGGAAAGCTAATAATGTGGGGAAAGTCATGAGATGGAATGGAGATTTTATTGATGAATTTTGACCCCATAAAACCCAATGGAATTGTCCCAAATTTCAATTTTAATAGTGCAATCTAAAAATAGTAATTCCTTGAATTTTGTATTGTTGTAAATTGTGGAAGTCAAACCAATTCATCTCCCTCGAGATTGGTGACCTTACACATCCTCCCCACACCTTAAAAACATGTATAAATGAAGATGTAACCTAAAATGGAAAGCAGACATCTCTTCTCAGAGATAAGCATATGTTTGGGTCTGCAAATTTGATCAATAAAACATCTCTTATCAGAGATAGCATTATTTGAATTATTTTGTTCTTGTTTCTTGAATTATCTTTCAACCAAAGCTTTCAAGTTTTGGATCACTTGAGTAAATCAATAAGTCAAAAGGGTCCTTATAAATAGATCTAAGTGCTTTTAGAAATTTGTATAGGGGAGATCAATGGAGTAAGATAGGTTAAAATGCTAAACAGGTTGAGTCAAATATCGACAACCAATAAGTAAAGGATTGAGCCTAAGACATTTTGATGAAATTCAAAAAAGTATTCTCTACTCGAGAAAGGTAAATACAAAGGAAATAGACTTAGGCATGATCCAAGTTAAGTTAGGGTGAATTTTTAGGATCAAGCATTACCAAAAAAGCTCCTTAAGTATAAAAGAGGTCTTTTAGACCTAACATAGAATAGAGGTCAACAACTTATTGTCAAAAAAGAGAATAGGTATTGAGTAGAGTGTCATTAATATATTGACTATAGGAAAACCAATATGAGATTGGTTTTCAAACCTAAAATAGACCTATGTTTATGGTTTGCAGTAAAAATCATGCTAAGGCATAAATATGATGGTCAGATCAGTTGTTTACGGTAGGCATGGCATGGTTTCATTAGACCTAAAGATATGAAGACCTTATCTTCATAATGAGACCAAGTGAAATATCAAAGATAAGGATCTAATGGTTAGGAAAGTAGTTAGGGGCATTCATTTCTAGTAGGGTCATGACTCACCACCTTTGGAAAATTCTTGTCCTCTAGTATGTGGCTCGACTAGTGGAATGATTTGGAGGATATTGGGACAAGTAAAGGATATCTTATTCATGATGGATTATCCTGAGTAGACCAAAATCATGGTAGAGCATCCCTTGAAAGCTAGTAGCTCATTTATTGTTATAAAAACATGTTCGCTCCTCTCTCTCCCTTTGTCTATATTATCCCATTCTTTCCATTATGAAGCTCTCTCTCTCTGATGGTATATTTCCATAAGGAATCTCTCATATTTGGAAGACATGGATGCTCTCTGAGATATTTAAAAATATGCTCATCTTGATAATGCTTGACCCTGTCAATAATTTTTAAGAACTACCTCTTGATGTAATATATGAATTTTTTGCCTATCTCTTGCCTTGGAACTGTGTTGAGTGAACTGTGTGCTATGGCATTTTGTGAAGGAGTATCTTCCTCATCTATGGTCCTTATTTCTTTCTCCTTTTCTAAGGTGTATTCAAGATAAGTTGTAGGTTTAGATTAGTGTTCTTTCTACCATTAATCTAAGCTTTTAGTGAGTCTTAAAACTCCTCTTTGTTTCCATTCATTGCTTCCTGAACCTTTTCTATGAAATACTTATGTAACTAGCTTGATCTCGAGGTTGTATGAGCTAGCATTATCTTCTATAGATCTAGTGTGGGTTCAAGCTTATGGGAGTACCCCATTTTTATTTGGTGCATCACTCAGTTATATTTCTTAGGAGTCTTTACCCTATTTTTAACCCTTTTCCCTATGAAAAATTAGTTTAGGTGAGCATCAAAGAGGAAGTCAGCCTTCTCTAGAGTTTCAACCTCACCATAGGATACCCACATCCTGAGGTTGTTCCCATTATGTATCTCAATTGGAGGGAGCCTAAATAACTCTCTCCAAAATTATAAATTGAGACTACAATAGTTTCTAGCATGTTCTATGGGATTAAGGTCCAAATCAATGGAAGGATTTTTGGTGTTTTTCTTCTACATATTAGTATTTGGAGGCATTCTACAAACATCAATGATGACTCTAAGCATCTATCAACTAGTTTGAGTAGTCCAAGTGCCTAATCATCATTATCTAGTATGTACAATCAATCATATTTTGATTAAAAAAAATTTCTCTACCTTAGTATCCTTCATATCAGGTTAGCAATGTTTATGGCCTCACCCCAAGTGGTTCTCAAGATTCAGTGTAGCGGCCTTTTCAAGCTCAAAGTGTCCCTAGTTTTTTCCCAAACCAATCCATTTCAAGTTGGAGGCAAATGCTCTCAGGCTATCAAAAGTACATGATAAGCCTTAATACATAGAGGGGAGATAGTCAAGATATCCTTGATCACATCATTCATGACATAAGAGGTGAATTACAACTAATGAAAGATAAATGGATGCCTATTGAGAGAGAAAATTGGAAAAACCTCTCAAGTGAGATGTTGGATATAAGTGGTTACATTCAAAGCATTGAAGATAATCTAAGAAACCTTAAATAATAATAGGTCCCATTCCATCAAAATTATGTAGCTTTATATACACCACCTCAACCCTCATATAGTCCACCCATCCATCCCCAAATAACTACTCTAAGTGCTCCATCTTATGCTCCAAGTTCTTCATGTATTCCTCAAACATTTCCCTTCTTGTAATTCAATCCAAGCAAGCCTTCAAATAAAAAAGGAGACTATTATGGAAAAACCTATTGTTGATATCAAAGATCCCACTTATCTTCCTCAAAACTCCTCTTGTACCTCATACCATCCCTCTTATGTTCCTTATCTTCATGAGGCCACTAACCACTTTAAATAGAGGATTTTCAAAGAGAATATAGATAAATAAATCAAAGAATTAGAGTAAAAAATGAGGAAAGAGGAAGAGAATCAAAATCAAAAAAAGGTATCTATTTCCCACACATTCCCCTCATGGAAATCAATTAAGGAATGCATGCCGAAAAAGAAGGAGGCATTAGTTATGAAGGTCTAAGAACTGGTTCAAGAAAAAGTGAATCCTCCCTATACTTTTCCCTCATGGAAGTCAATTCAAAAAGGATTTTAACAAGATGAGGTACTAGTTGAGGTAGCCCAATAGGCAATTTTGGAAGAGGAATAGGTTATACCAAAATTAAATCAAGTAACCATAGCTCATCTCAATGATCTTGGTGTACAAGAGTTTCAAGACTCTCTCTCCTTCCCTCAAGAGCCACCAAAGAGACCCTTCAAAGTATGTAGCTAGAAGGATACTCTCATAAGCTATAAGCAAGGTAAACTTCTCCACACTCGCACCATCTCCCTCTTGGATAAAGATATTGTTATACAAAGGAAAGAAGAGGATCTTGAAATCATAGATGAACCTAAAGAGGATAATGCCGGTGTCTATGATGAGGAGATCATAATAAGCAACCCACTTCATTCAGAAGGGGAAGAATTAGGTTTGGACTAGCTTTCTTGGCATGGATTTGAAACTAATAAGTTAGATCTTGATGAAGACAATCCTCAAGTTGAAAATGGGGAAAACCATAAATGGACTACTAAAATTTCATTCTACATAGATCAAGAAGAGGATCAGAATTAGGAACCAAAGAGTGGTTCACTTCAAGGTAAGTTGTTGAATGAAGATAGACTTGATGGATTGGAGCTGATGGAAGGGAAATCAAACCTTGAGTAAGATAAAGGCATCTTTTTCGACCTTAGATGTTCAAATCAACCTTAATTTATAATTGAGAAACAAGATGAAATCTTGAGTGAGGTTGATGAAGAAGACATTGAGTGCTTAGGAAGTACAACTTGATGAACCACCACTTTGTGTGATGGAGGAGAACTTTGAGTGTGAATAGAGCTTATCATATAAACCAAGGAGAAAATCCTAACCAGCTCAATATCAGCTTGCATACACCAATAAGAGATAAGGAGTTGGAAGACTTGTTTGAGATCTTAGGATCAGGCTATATTCCTCTTCAAGGAGACTATGATCTAATGGTGCCTGAGGAACATAATGATGGAGAAACAAAGTACAAGAATTAGGTAAAATCTAATTTATCAATGTTTATATTGATAAGAGGATATCTTATCATATACCTATCTCATTTAGAAGATGACAAGGAGGAGCCATCATAGGTTGTGCTTAATCCAGATCATAAAGTTGATCATCAAGAAAATCAAGATTAGCTTTCCTATTTAGTCCAAAATACTTGTGTGTCCAACCAATCAGATTGGGTGGGTAAGTTTATTTTTATTCTTTCTCTTAGAGAGGTATATTATTAATATGTTGATTATCCACTCCATATTTGGTTGGCTACCCTCAATATTGTAAAGTATATTAGATTGGTGAGGAAGGGCATCTATTTTGTACAACTAGTCAATGGTTTTGTATAGGTTCCATTCTAACTAGTTAGTTTAGGGTAGGTAGATTTTATGCTTTCCTCTAAGTGCCTTGTGCACATTTCCTTTCTATTCTAGTGTTTCCTTTTCTAAAGTTCATTGGGCACTTTGTTTTTGTTGTTTTATTTGTCCTTGTTAATTTAAGAGAGGTTCTAGAGGGGTAGTCTTGTATCATCTTCATGACCAACTTAGTTGCAGAGAGGAGACACCATGCCCAATGGATTAGACTAGGAAAAATGTTCTAGTTTCTCGAGCATAGCAAACATGCTTATGTATGAGTCACCAAAAATGTTGGCTAATTGTGGGCCATATATAAAGCTTGTTTAGATGTAGTGTAGTATCCTGAAGAATCCAAATGATCAAATGACTTAAACCCAATTTTGGATGGAATGAGTGGACCAAAGGGATATTACATATTGAAAAGCTTTTGAAACACTTTAAATTAACTTAAAGTGAAAATTATCATTTCTAAGGGACAGTTATATAGTTTTAGAGACCCTAAAGAATGCCAAGAGTGCTTGGAATGAGTATGGAAGTGCATGGTATTCATATGGTTCTTTATTATGTTCATCTAGACATTTTGGGTCTAGTGGTAGAAATTCTAAGTAGGCAGTTTGATGACATCATAATTTCCACATGTGGATGAGTTAGGGGGAATTGTTCATATGGTTTTGATCACATTAATCCCAAGAACATATGCATTAAATTTTAGGACATGCATCTAAGTGTAACAGAAGATATGAAGACTTAAAGTTGGCCTCTTAGATAAAATTTGCTAAGTTTCCATACTTAGCCGATTTACAAAGAAGCTCAAATAGATCTGAGTGAGCATATTGATGAGTCCATATCTCACACATGTGGTAGTTTCAAGATAAAATGATCATATGTGTTTGTTCATCTTAGTCCCTAGTTTCCATGCACTAAGTTTTAGGTCATGAAATGAAGTGCAAAAGAAGATATGAGAGTGCAAAGTTGACCTCCTAGGTAGTTTGAGACTATTTTATGTAATAGGTACATAGATGTCATGTAAATAGCATAGGGTATCTTACTTTAATTTTTTTTTTTTAAACACTTATAAATCTCCCAGGACTAGTAGATCAAGTGGGTTCATCCCTTTTAGTATCAAGAACATCTCCTACAAATTTGGTGCCTCCATGACATTTTTACTTCTAGTTCCAAGCCTTCAAGCTTGGTTAAATAATGGGAGACATTCATGAAAGAGTTAGATTCAAATTAAATCTAAATAAAAAATCCATTGGAGCTTAAATTTGATGGTCTATGGGATGTCAAATACATCTATGAGAATGTCAAATGATGGGACCATGAACATCAAATTTATCCCTCATAAAATAGCCATTTGGTTCCAAATAGTGGGCCGCAAAGATATAACAATTGGTGTTTGGTCATGCATCAAATATAAATGGCATGCAAGCAAGTCAATAAGTCAAAAGGGTCCCTCCAACTAAATCCAAGGGCTCATAGACATTCATATAAGGGAGATCAAAAGAGCGAGATAGGTTAAAATGTCAAATAGGCTGAGTCAGATATCGATAACCAATAAGAAAAGGATTGAGCCCAAGACATTTCAATGAAAGTTGACAAATTAATCTTGACTTGAGAAAGGTAAATACAAAGGAAACAAATCTTAGGCATGACCCAAGTTGAGTTAGGTTGAATTTTTAGGATCAAGCATTACCAGTATAGCTCCTTAAAGATAAAAGAGGTCTTTTAGACCTAACATAGAACAAAGGTCAACAATTTATTATTAAAAAGGAGACCAGGCATAGAGAAAAGTGTCATTAATATATTTACTATAGGAAAACTAATATGAGATTGTTTTTCAAACCTAAAATAGACCTATGTTTGGGGTTTGCATTAAAAATCATGCCAAGGCATAAATATGATGGTCAGATCAATCGTCTAAGGTAGACATGGCATGGTTTCATCAATCCCAAAGATATGAAGACCTTGTCTTCATAACAAGACCAAGTTGAATATCAAAGATAGGGATCTGGTGGTTAGGAAAGTAGTTGGGGGCATTCATTTCTAGCAGGGTTAGTACTCACCACCTTTGGAAAATTCTTTTCCTCTAGTGTGTGGCTCAACTAGTGAAATGATTTGGAGGCTATTAGGACAAGTAAAGGATATCTTTTTCATTATGGATTATGTCATAATTAGACCAAAAGCATGGTGTAACATCCCTTGAAATCTGGTAGCTCATTGATTATTCTTAGAACATTTTCTATCCTTCTCTCTCTCCCTTTCTCTATATTATCCCATTCTTTCCATTATGAATCTCTATCTTTCTAATGGTAGATTCCCACAAGGACTCTCTTGGATTTGGAATACATGGACACTCTCTGATATATTTCAAAATATGCTTAAATTGATTAGGCTCGACCATGTCAAGCATTTTTAAGAACTACTTCTTGATGCAATATAAGACTTTTTTTGCCTATCTCTTGCCTTGGATCTATGTTGAATGAGACATGAACTATGGAATTGTGTGAAGGAGAATATTCCTCATCCACAGTACTTATTTTGTGCTCATTTTCTAGGGTCTTTTCAAGCTAAGTTATAGGTCTAGATTATTGTTCTTTTAACATTAATGTGAGATTTCTAGTGAGTTTTATAACTCCTATTTATTTACATTCATTTATTCCTCAACCTTTTATATGAAATACTTATGTAACTAGCTTGAAATTGAGGTTGTGTGAGCTAGCATTATCTTCTATAGATCTAGTGTGGGTTCAATCTTATGGGAGCCTCACATTTTTATTTGGTACATCACTTGGTTAACTTTCTTAGGAGCCCTTACCCTCTTTCTAACCCTTTTCCCTATGACAAATTAGTTTAGGTGAGCATCAAAGAGGAAGTCAACCTTTTCTAGAGGTTTAACCTCACCATGGGATACCCACATCCTGAGGTTGTTCCCATTATGTATCTCAATTGGAAGGATCCTGAAGAACTCTCTCTAAGGGTGTAAATTGAGCCTATAATAGGACTATGTTTTGATGTTTGTGATCTATTGAAAATATCTTAATCAGTGGTCAAACTAAGGCTATATTTTGATCCTTTTAATTATTTCCAAATATCATGATTGGTGTTTGAACTAATGTTGTACTTTAATTTTTATAGTTATTTCCAAATATATTGATAAGTGTTTGAATTGATGTTATGACCTGATATTTGTGAACTAGCTTCCATCTTTGTTGAATATGTCGTGCACAAGATCACTCATAAATAGATGTCCTAAAAAACATGTCTCATACAATGAGTAACCAATGGATCCTCAAAGGGAACATCCTACGATAATTCTATCATAGAGGAGTGTGATCTAGGATAATATGGTGACTGATATCTTGGTGCCCCCTATGTGAATGTTATAATGCCTTGCTTGACATATTAATCAATTCAGGCTCAAAGTGCATAACAATGATTGTTTGAATGTTCAGTTATCCTATGAAAACTATAATATGGATTATTTTGTACCCTATGCAAATGGTGTGTTGATGATGATTAGTAGGAGGGAATGTGATCATATCATTATCTAATAATGTAATAAATATGTCATGAGGCCTATTCCTATCTAAAAACTATATAAACCCTTTGTGTGTGTCATGTGTTCTACTCACTATAGGAGATGCTCTTTGAAGTGGATATTTTCCCTTGTTGAGTGTCCCTATCAGTTGTTTTTATTCCAATATTTTCTTAAATATAAGTGGAGTAGGTTATTGTACCATATTGTATGACTAGGGCTCTAAGAAACCTAAATCTAAAGCTACCTCTGAATGTGTAACCACTAGTCCTAACTTTTTCTCTAATCCCATAGCTGTGTAACATATATGTTTGAATGATTGTGATGTATCATTTATCAATTTTTCTCAAATAGGAAAAATTAGGCCTCTATAAAAAGGTAATGTACTTTTAAATCTATTGGTTGGTAGATCAATTAATGCATACACATTTTGAATCTAAGAATGTATTTATTTACTATTTCCGACTAGCCCTGGTGTAGTGAAGGCAACCTCTCATATGTAACTTTAGGTCCCTTGTTTTGAATGTAACACATGATAAATACCTCTTCTAACTCATCATATGTGTGTAGTGAACCACTAAGGAGTGAATAATGAAACTACTCTATTTCTCGACCCTCAAGAGTCCTAGGAAATAATTGTAAAAGAGTCAAACTACTAGTAATATGTGTCATAGATTTCTTGTAAGCTTCTATATTCAATTATGGATCTCCATGTCCATCAAAATTTGGTAAATCTAGTATCTATAGTTTTGATGGTAATGTTGAACTTAAAATTTTGTGTAGGATGGGATTATTGTGGATGGCATTGGAATCGACCCACAAGTGGTATGTTTTACTTTTCAATGTGAGATGGTGTACTTGTTGTTGTAAAGCACCCACAACATGCATCAAGGAGATTACCTTTTGTGAAGGTATATTATCATCATCAAGGGGTTCATTTAACTTATAATTTGTTTTATTTATCTTAGCGATTGTTATATTACATTGGGAACCTTTTTAGTGAGGGTTGGTTTACTCTCTATAACCTTTGGAAGTGTGATAGTTGGGACCTAGTTAAAGGGAAATGAACTATCACCCTCGTCTAAGACCCAGGGCTCTACTATAGTAACATGGGTTGAGGGAGATTCATTGGTATCTCTTATTTTTTTAATTTTTAAAGAAGTATCACATGCTAAGTGATTATAAGGTACTTTATTATCAATTAAATTTAAATTATGAACATAAAAATAAGTGTGTGTGTGTGTGTGTGTGTGTGTGTGTGTGTGTGTGTCTGTGTGTGTGTTTTTACATATGACCTAGTATTTTTTTGAACTAGAGAAATAGGTGAAGTATGAGGAGAACTAGAAGGTGTAGACTCCATGTCTTCTTCATCATAATCATGATAATCATCATTATTCCAAGGTTCATCAAAATCACATTTTAATTCACTATTAGAAGTAAGAATAGAAGAAGTATTATCTGCATGCTCACTAAGAGAGAGAGAGATAGTAGGATAAAATTTTAACTTTTTACCACTGTGTAATGTGTCATCATGTGTAGGTGTAATGTGATGCATTTTTTCACTATGTGTGGAATGTGTGAATTATTATCAATTTCAATCTTGGATTCAAGGGTAGAAGAAGTAGCAATCATGTTTTCATTTTGGATATTATGACATGTAGGATAAGAGTTAGAGATATTGGCATTATCAATATATTGTAAAGAATTATTGCATTGAGCTTGGAATGTAAAAGAAGGTGATAAAATAATTTCATCTAATTTATTTTGTGCATTGATAAAAGGTGTAATATCATTGGTACATGTTTTTTTCAAATTTAACTGAGAAGGGTAAAGAAGATGCATTGTTCTTGTCTACTTTACTTGAATCATACAAAAGTGGATATTATGTATTTCACTTATATTGATTTAGTTTAAATAAGGAGGTAGTGAAAGTAGTTGAAAATCTAGGCTCACATTGGAACAAATCACTACCAACAAGAGGCTCTTTTAGCATTATATTGTTAGTTTGATTTTGAAGTGTAAGAGAAGAGGGAGAGGAAAGAGAAGAAGATGTATCTAATATATCCTCATCTACATTTTTTTCATTTTCATTTTCATTATAAAAATAGTCATCATCATCATCATCATCATTATAAATGAAATCATTATCATGTTCTAATGCGCAATCTTGAAAATTTGTCCATTTATTATTGTAATTATGAGAAAAATTCAAAAAATCATCAATTGGGTGAGGGGTAAAAGACTTCTTAGATGTCATTTTAAAATTGCCAAAGAAGATAATGTGAATAAGGAATAACAGGCACATAAGAGGTAGAATGTAATTTAACATAAGTATTTGTGCAACTATGAATTTTTTAAACCCAATGTGTGAAATAATTAGGATTGTAAGTGAAACTCTAATTACAGGATTGGGTGTATAGTGACCTAGTATGTGGATCTAGGGTTTTCATTGAGGGTTATTTTGTAAAAAAATAAATTAATGAAACCCTAATATAGGATTAAGCTGAATGAGCTAGGTTATGCCAAATATTAGGAAAAAATAAAGTTTGTAACCCTAATTTAATGCACAAGAATTAGAAGAAGGTATACCCTAGGCAAAACTAAGGTTTTAAGCAATATTCAAAGTAATTTGAATTCATGAAATGTTGTAAATTTTTATGATTTATATGGTTTAAATCCTATGTTGTTAAAGGGTTAAGTATAACACTAATCTGGAATGAAAACTGTAAATAATTGATTTAACAAAATTTTCTTAGAATCACAAGTATAGAGATAAAGAGTACTTATCTAAAATAAAATAGGTTTTTCTATAGATTAAGGAACTAAAAAAGTTAGGCACCTTTTGTTATGTTATTTTGGTTGAAATCTAGTCTCCTACAGTAGCACCAATATCAGGATAGTATCACCATATGGTGCTAGCATCCAATTATGGCACTAGTGTCCCTCTTGTAAGAATTGTCTGGAACTTTCAAGGAAGCTACTAAAGGTTCTAAGGATCCTATAGGTAGTTATGTGTCTTTCAAGATCTTGTTTGGGTCACTATTTTAGCTAAATATCTTCTAAAACCCTAATGAGTACTTACACACATGAAATAAAACTTGGATCAAATGTAAAAAAGAAGTGAAATTTTGGGTTGTAAGATGTTACAATTGCATAGATTAGAACCCCTATTGTCATATCCTCTACCTACATTAACTCTAATACTAGGGGTCTCATATTGCATGTATTTATCCCTTATAGAACATGCATAATCAACTTATAGGGTATGTTAGAATGAATTTCACTTAGGCCCTTTTTTGATCAAGCATGCAATGTCTAGATGTGATATGTTAAGTAGTATGCATAGTATTGACTTGTATTATTGACTAATTTTATGTAATTATGTGCAAAAATAGTAAGTACTAGATGTAAAATGCCTTGTGAGGCCTTTTATATAGAATGAAATTTCATTTGAATATAAGACCTTGTTTGTTGGCTAAGAAGTTGTAAAAGAGGCATAAAAAACATAAGAGAAGTCTCAAAGTAGAGTTAGGACCCAAACATGATAAAATGATCGTCAAATACTAAATCCATAATTACACACTAGTGACACATGGAGATACTATCTTAAAAATGGTGTTAGTGTCTTGAGGCCTAAAAATAGAGCTAAGACCAAACATGACAAGTTAAGGTCCCCTATGACTAGGAGGAGGTGACTTAAGACCACTAGGTGTTCAACAAATAGGGAAAATAAGAAATAAGAAAGATCAAAACACTCAAAATGACCACATGAACAAGGACTATATTCATCACTAAGACCTTCATGTGAAATATCAACAAAAGACAGTATTTTTGGTTATTTGACCAAATTAAGGTGTTTACATGCTAAAAAACTATAATTATGATGCAGTAATATGCTTTAGACATTTGTACCAAGCTAAGCATTATGACCATATTTTACATCACCACAGTTGCCACCAATGCACTGTAGAGTAAATTTTTACTCTACGTTGCATTCAAATTTTTAGTCATGCATTACAGTTTTGGTTCTCGCATACCTTGGTCGTGGCGGCAGAGTTTTGGAGCAGAGCGCGGGTTTGTTTCTTTCGATTATCAAAGTACAACGGAAGCTGCCAAGTGGCATAGTTCGAGCACAGGTTCTCTTTCCCCTTTTTGTTTCCTTCATTTCATTTTTGCCTAAGTGTTGAATTCAAGTGGAAGCTACCAAGTGTCACTTTTCAAAACATGGAGCCAGCCAACTGGCATCGTTCGAGACACTTTTCATAACTTTCAAGAGGGCCATGAAATGTGCCACATATCCAATAGCAGCTAAGCAGAGTACACCATGTGTTGGCATCCAAGAGATAGTCAGTTCAACACCTGGGTTCAATGCCTTGGTTCAATGTTTTTGGTTTAATACCTTGGATAACATGCAAATGGCATGCAGTGTTGAACCGTTGAACCATTGAACCATTTTGGTTCATCGGGCAGTTTAAGGGAGTGTCCCAAAAACCAAAGGGGTCAAGTACCTTTCTGAAAGGTAGAAAATCTTTATTTCAATTTGTTTTAGTGCTAAAGAGTAGCGGAGGTTGCCAAATGTCACTTTTTAAGCCCCTTTCTACTCCATTCTCGAAGGAAGTAGAAGACACCATATATCCCTAGAAGGAGAAGTAGGAGACGTCACGTATCTTCTCGAGAATAATGAAAGCTGCCATGTGTCAACTTCCAAGAGATCATCTTCAAGCTTCATTACCAAATAAAAATTGTGGTGGGTCCCGAGTTTTATTTCAAAGGTCTACAGAAGCTGCCAAGTGTCACCATCCATGGGAGCCTAGTATATGCCCCGAATAATTCTATAGCATAGCTAAAGAGAAGCAAAGAGAGCCGCGTGTCCTCGATAAATCAAGTAGAAAGTGCCAAGTGTTATTCTCTAGTGCCTTCTAAGTGATAAAGAGAATTTTAGGAAATTGACTAAGTGTCATCTTCTATTTTAACAGAATAGAATGTTTCATGTATCTATTGCCACAAAGCGAGATGGAGGGGAACTCGACGGGAGTTATTTTTGGTAGATGGAACAGTTCACTGAGTAGATTTTTGGGGCCTACAAACATTAAAAGGGCCGTTTGTTTGTCCCCTATAGGTGAAGGTAGAATGGATAGTTAAGCGGCTAAGCAGGTGATGGAATGAGAAATTCAGGTGTAGAAGGAGGTACTAGACATGAATCGACATGTCACAATCAGGGTAGCCACCCCGCTCCAGCATGTCCCTTCTTGATAAGACCAGGATACATCCAAGGCATTGAAAGTGCCATCTATTTGTCCCCTGTGAGTTAAGGGTAGAGTAAAATTGCGTGGGAAAAGGGATGATGAAATGAGACATCTGAGGCTATAAAAGGAGAGATATCGATTGTAAAAGGGGGATTTTATAGTTTAGACTTTATAGAGTTTTGACCAAGTAATATCATTTGCTTTTGTCTCATTTTCTTGAGTTGTAGATTTGATGTAACTATGCATGTTTTTGTGCCTTTTATGTGGCTTAAATAATTAAGAAGATTGAACTCTATGCCTTGGTTGATATTATCTGTGTCATTTGCAAAAGTAGTCTAAATTATGGATTTTCTAGAGTTGTGATTAGGAATGTCATTTGCTTTTGTCTCATTTTCTTGAGTCAAAAGTTCTACATAATTGTACGTGTTTCTATGCCTCTTATGTGATTGGAAGATTCTTATAAGAAGATTGAACCCTATGCCTTTGTTGACATTTTTTGTATCTCAGCAAAAGAAGCCTCTACTGTGAGCCTTTGTTTCTATTGTTTTCATCTTTTACATTGATCATGCACTTGTTTGCTCTTAAATGTAAATGAACCCTATAGATAGTCTCATTGTGCTCAAGGTTAGGATCAGATTACACTCAGGTGCATCGCCATAGTTAGGTTTCATTTCCTGCATTTGCATTTCTATTTAATTTCCTATCCCTTTTCCCCCAACACTTGATACATAAAAGAAGAGACCAGCTTCTCTAAAATCTAGAGGTTGTTTCAAGCCGCAATATCCCACAGCTTGAAACTTCCCATTGTTGTTGATTAGAATCAAGTGCAATTTTAAGCATTCAACAATTTTTGGCATGCCTGATGGGACCAATCTTGAAGTTTCTTTCAAGACCGCATGAACCAGAGAGCTACGAGGAGTCAGAGATGTGGACCAGTCACCAGATCATGTCTACTACAAATCCATGTATTATTTTGCCACCTTTGGTAATTAGTCTAAGAAGAAGAGTCAATCAGTTTCAACCAGTATAGAGAGTAAATATGGGAGCTCCTATTTCCCCAAGAAATTATGCAAGCTGGAATGTTGGTAGTTCTCTAATTCTCCTAGTACCACGAGTTACTTATCCTACTCTAGTAGCGTATATGTTGACCCCTGATGAAGAGGAAATAATCTCAGACTTTCTTCTCACTTTGCAAGATAATGGACAATTCTTGGGTCATGTTTGAAATTATTGGGTTAGGCTATACCATTTTGCAAGATAGCTATGAATTGGTTACAGATGAACAAAACAACATTAAGCCTCAATTACATGTGCAAAATTATTGCACTCTTTCAAGATCACCCCTTCAAGAGGTTAAAGTCATGAAAGAGGAGGATAATGCAATAGGGCTGGAGTTTGAAGCAGAAGAAGTTGAGTCAATAAATGATATAGGACAAAAGGATTCTGTTGATGAGAAAACCGTCATTGATTTCCTATTAAGGCATGCTGACATCAGGAGCTGATATTTGACAAGCTTCCAAGAACAAAAAAAGCTTATAGATGTTGAAAGCATGTTTGACCCAGACTCACTCAAATGTAGGCAAATCCGTGTGGTCTACACAAAGGACATTTCACCAAAGATATACCCGTTTCAATCACTTGTATGGTGACATAAGCTAGCCTATCATGAAGAAGATGTTAGAAATTTTGTTTTTGATCCCAGAGGGAGATAAAGATGCTTAATTAATGTAGTTAGGTAGTTTCCCATTCCTACATTGTTTTTGTTTTCCATTGTTGTTTTCCCACTTTCATTTTAAATAAGTGTTTTAAACATAGATTTGGCAGCTTAGAAAGTTTTTCAAATTCTTCAAATTTTTGCCGCATTGAATGCTTCCCAAATCTTTCAAAATCTCTAAGGTACCTTGCACCACAACTTGCATAGTGTGTCCACCTCATTGTTCCCTGAAGATTGAGTAGGATCTGCTAATGGTCATCCAAATTTAATGCTATTTGAGACTTGATAGGTCCATAAATATCTCTTAGCAAGATTTGAAGTTTACAAACTCTCAAGCATTCTTGCACCTGCAAAAATATCTTGCTCCTTGCAATTTTTTAGCGCCTAGTAAAATTTGCTTTAGCAAGAGTGTTTCTGTCTTGCACAAGGTTCATACCAGGCATTACAGAAAGGATATAGAGATGGTGGAAGCATAATCTTCACAATAAGGAGCTGGGACATCTGAATCTCTTGATAGGTTGCTTGCTAGTAAATCATATGCTTCAGCTCCTGTGCAACTATCGAGAACCTATTTGAGAACCAAAATCCTGGGAGTTGGTCAAGCTAGTGACCCATCAAAGATAAAGGATTACACAGATGGAATCATGGACACAATCTTGCAAAAAACTAATAGCAAGAGTCTTAGATAAGGGGCACACCAAAGGTGTCTTTAAAGGGCCAAAGTAGGGCAATACGAGACATTTGGAATGAGGATATGGACCTCATAATTGGCTCAATTCATTATCCCAGCTATGCATCCATGCCCTGACTTGATTGAGTTATGCATAGACTTGCTCCATGCACCATCTTGCACCATTCAACAAGGTCCCTTCATGGTGCAGATCACACCACAAGATATTAGGGACATGTTAGCCCTATATTATGACAATACCACTACATTCCCCACTATTGATAAGATGCAAAAGACATGGGCGAACATCAACACTCAGACAAGGTTTTTGAGGTCTAAGTTACAAATGGCCGATGGTGATACTACGGTACCCACACTCTCTACACCAAGAGCTCAATTCATGCTAGCTAGCCAAGATGCATTGTTAATGATGGCTCTCATCTTTGACATGAAGGATGATATGGCAGTGTATGCAGAACAAATGGCCATCCTTTTCAGGTTGAAGACAGTCGACAAGATGCAGGAGTATCGACTTGACTTCTCAGAGCACATTGCCTTTTCAATAGTGGAACAGTTGACCCAGTTCAAATCAAAAGGGGTGTTCAAGTATTCCTCTTATTTGTTCCATCTCATACTGTATCAGAACCCTGACCTTTTCACCTGACATATGGATCTGAACATATATGACCCGAGTTTTGACCCCTAAAGGACCATTTATGTGTCTACATGGACACACATTTTATCAAGAAATAGTGACCTGTATGATTTTTGGGAACTATTTATTACCCCCATTTTTGTTTCCTTAGCCCTAAACCTGTCATGAATAGGTTATTTCCAATTGTTTCAAACCTCCTGGTCAGTTGTCCAATCTCGTGTGACTTTTATTTTGGGTCCCACCACATGATCATAAGGGTTCATAGGTTTTGTGGGGAACCAGTGTTGCTATCAAAGACTTTAACTCTTAGGTTAGCATTCTTAGAGGTCACCAGGCAGGTCTCTATAGTTGACAATGAGTATGGCTCTAGGAAGAAGAAGAGAAAAATGTACAATCTCCTGTGGATGGTAGGCAACATAAGTTTGGAATCCAGGGACGCTAAAGTCTTGTTGCTTCAAAAGCTAGCCTTCCTAGGGTTCTTGTTAGTCGAAGGCAAATGGGTTTATGACCCAAGTGATTTCATAGCTTCCTGGGTAAGGACCAATAGGATTGGGGCCAGGATTGCACATGAAGGCCACCCTTTTTGGGAGACCAAAAAAAACCCTACAGAAGATGCTCTTGGTCTTTATGTTGAATTGACAGATATGCCCCAACCACAGAATAGGCCATGGAAACCTTATATGATAAGCAGAGGGATTATGATCCCAAATTCAAGATGACTTTTGGTTTGAGAAGGAGGTTGAAGAATAAAGATTGGGATGCGGAGAAGATTGAGGCCTATTGGAAATATAGGCAGGAAATTTCTCAAACCACCCACACTTTTAGAAGCATGGATTCAGATGAAAGATGGGGGGAAATTTGAGATGATTTTCATCCCTCCTCTACATCTATCCTAGAAACAAGTCAATTACTAACACTCGATACAGGGCAGGAAGCTAAAGCAAGACCAAGCCAGCAACCACAGGCCTCAGAGCAAGCTGCAGCTGCATTCACTACATCAACCTAACCCCAACCTCTTAGCACCATGGAACAAAAAAGGAGTGTGGTGTCTTCACCACCAAAAGCTTCCCCATCATCAAAAGTTATTGAAGTCCCTGGTTCTCCACAAGCACCACTGACAACAGCAAAAGTGGAAGGGAAGCAAACATAGCCAGAGTTGGAGACACCCAAGAAGAGAAAGAGGGTGCAATTCTAAATAGATTCAGAGGAGGAAGAAGAACCTTCATAGCACCAAGTGCAGAGCACTATAATTCCCCCTCAAGTAAGTATTACTCCTCCTCCCTCTCAGTCTGTTCCTTTCCCTATCAGCATGATGCCTCCACCTAGACAAATGACACCTCCTATCACCTTTGCCATCCCCATTTCACAATTCACCCCATCCTTGATGCCTCAAGCCTTAACATTACCCTATTTCTCTCCTTCTGCTCCCAAGAAACCTTTCCCTTAGATTTCCCATAGCCAACCACTGGCTATTCAATATGGCCTACCACAGGGATATCCTTTTGTGGGAGGACACATTGCATCCCCTTCCACCTTCCAGACGTAGGCTGATGCTGCTAGGAAGGCAAGAGAAGCCCGGATGGAGAAAAAGAAAACTAAAGAGAATAAAGCATTGGCTACCCCACACCTGTGGTGACAATTTAACCCTATTTAGTAGCAACTGACGGTGACCCATTTGTCACCCAACGTCATCAAGCCGAGTGAGTAGATGCAATTAGAGGATTATATAATGAACATGATGGCCATTAATATGTCCTTATTCAGGCCCTAGGATAGAGTTGAGCTATTGATAGAATCCACTTTTACAGTCATGAAATATTATTCGAAAACATCAAGAAGACTACAGAAGATGGAGGTCGATTTGGCCAAAGAAAAGGCAAACTATAGTAGTTTGGCCAAAGAAATAAATAAGAAAGATAATGAAATAACAAGTCTAAATAAATAGTTGCAAGATACTATTTCCCTTCAAATTCACCAGGTAGTCTAGGCCTAGAATGATTCATTAAAAGCAAACCTAACACATACAAAGGATGCAGCAACGACCCTTAGGCAGGCGAAAGCAGCATTGCAGGGAAGATTTGAAGGACATCAGCTGCAAGTTACTCAATTGTAGTAGAAGCTACTAGATGAACAAAATAATACTACAGCTTTTCAAGCCCAGTTCTAAGCAGAGCAATAGAAAGTGGCGCAACTGACGCTAGAACTGGCTAATAGGCCAAAAGGTGTTAGAGTGATAAAATTGGTAAAGGAGCTCTATGAATCAATGTTGAAAAGAATCTCCTCAGAGATTATTTATCTCAGGCCATCTCTCACCTTCTTGCTCAATGCATAGTAATTATGTAAAAAGGTGGAAGATTCAGTGAAAAACACTCTGGCTACAGTCTTCGACAGAGTCATGGACTCCCAAACCTTGTTACAAAAGCTCTACAATGCAATGGATGCACCACTAGCAGCTGTAAGGATCACTGACAAAATGGTCACTATGAAATGAGTCAATGAGGTGCTCAGTTGCAATGTCGCAGCCAACAGTTGCAAAGAGCTTCTCGAAGTCATGAAAGAAGGCATCAGCGAGATGAGACAACATATTGAAGATCTAGTGCAACTAGGTCTTCCTTCTCCATTTTTGGATGCCAACATGGTGCTAATGGTTGATCAAATTGAACCATTTTTTCTGGCCAAACAGAAGGATCAAATAGTTTTCTAGGACCTGCAGGATGATTCCTCAATATCAAAAGTCAAAGTTGTTCTGGTTCTTGTTTCCCAAATGGAATTCAAACTAAAAACTACAGTTCATACTCTACTAAAATTTTCACGCAAGGATATTATCAACCTTGATTTAGCTTTCATTGAATTATAGAACAAGCAAGGGTTATCTGACCATGAATGGTCCATCTACGAGACAGCACTTTTGGAGCTGTAAAATTTTGAAATTTTGACAGAACGGGAGTTGGGTTTCTTTTTGAGTAGGCTCAAAAGTCCTGGGGGTCACAAGTAACTGTAGAGTTTTTACTCTATGTTGCATTCAAATTTTTAGTCACGCACTACAGTTTTGGTTCTCGCATACCTTGGTCATGGCGGCAGAGTTTTGGAGCAGAGCGCAGGTTTGTTTCTTTCGATTATCAAAGTGCAACAGAAGCTACCAAGTGGCGTAGTCTGAGCATGCGTTCTCTTTCCCCTTTTTTTCCTTCATTTCATTTTTGCCTAAGTGTTGAATTCGAGCAAAGGCTGCCAAGTGTCACTTTTTGAAACATAGAGCCAACCAACTGGCATCATTCAAGACACTTTTCATAACTTTCAGGAGGGCCACAGAATGTGCCACATATCCAATCATAGCTAAGCAGAGCACACCATGTATCGACATCTGAGAGATAGTTGGTTCAACACTTGGATTCAATACCTTAGTTTAACATTTTTGGTTCAATACCTCGGATAACGTGTAAATGGTGTGCAGTGTTGAACCGTTGAACCATTGAACCATTTTGGTTCATTGGGCAGTTCAAGGGAGTGTCCCAAAAACCAAAGGGGTCAAGTACCTTTTTGGAAGGCAAAAAGGCATTATTTCAATTTGTTTAAGTGTTAAAGAGCAGCAGAGGTTGCCAAGTGTCACTTTCTGAGCCCCTTTCTACTCCATTCTTGAAGGAAGCGAAAGACGCCACATACCCCTAGAAGGAGAAGTGGAAGATGCCACGTATCTTCTCAAGAATAGTGGAAGCTGCCACGTGTCAACTTTTGAGAGATCTTCAAGCTTCATTGCTGAATAAAGATTGTGGTGGGTCCCAGGTTTTATTTCAAAGGTCTGTGGAAGCTGCCAAGTGTCACCATCTGTGGGAGCCTAGTATATGCCCTGAATAATTCTACAGCATAGCTAAAGAGAAGCGGAGAGAGCCGCGTGTCCTTGATAAATCAAGCGAAAAGTGCCAAGTGTCATTCTTTAGTGCCTTCTAAGTGATAAGGAGAATTTTAGGAAATTGACTAAGTGTCCTCTTCCATTTCAATAGAATAGAATGTTTTGTGTATCTGTTGCCACAAAGTGAGATGGAGGGGAACTCGACGGGAGTTATTTTTGGTAGATGAAATAGTTCACCAATTATATTTTTGGGGCCTAAAAACATTAAAAGGGTCGTCTGTTTATCCCCTATAGGCGGAGGCAGAATGGACAGTTAAGTGAATAAGCAGGTGATGGAATGAGAAATTTAGGCATGAAAGGAGGTAATAGACATGAATCGACATGCCGCAGTCAGGGCAGCCGCCCCGCTCTAGTATGGCCCTTCCTGATAAGACTAGGATACATCCAAGGCATTGAAAGTGTCATCTATTTGTCCCCTGTGAGTTAAGGGCAGAGTAGAATTACATGGGAAAAGGGATGATGGAATGAGACATCCAAGGCTATAAAAGGAGAGATATCGATTGTAAAAGGGGGATTCTATAGTTTAGACTTTCTAGAGTTTTGATTAAGTAATATCATTTGCTTTTGTCTCATTTTCTTGAGTTGTAGAGTTGATGTAACTGTGCATGTTTCTGCGCCTTTTATGTGGCTTAAAGAATTAAAAAGATTGAACTCTATGCCTTGGTTGATATTATCTATGTCATTTGCAAAAGTAGTCTAAACTGTGGATTTTCTAGAGTTGTGATTAGGAATGTCATTTGCTTTTGTCTCATTTTCTTGAGTCGAAAGTTCTACATAACTGTACGTGTTTCTGTGCCTCTTATGTGATTGGAAGATTCTTATAAGAAGATTGAACCCTATGCCTTTGTTGACATTTTTTGTATCTCAGCAAAAGAAGCCTCTACTGTGAGCCTCTGTTTCTATTGTTTTCATCTTTTACATTGATCATGCTCTTGTTTGCTCTTAAATGTAAATGAACCCTATAGATAGTCTCATTGTGCTCAAGGTTAGGATTATATTATACTCAGGCGCATCGCCATAGTTAGGTTTCATTTCCTGCATTTGTGTTTCTATTTTATTTCCTATCCCTTTTCCCCCGACACTTGATACATAAAAGAAGAGACCAGCTTCTCTAAAATCTGGAGGTTGTTTCAAGCCGTAATATCCCACAGCTTGAAACTTCCCATTGTTGTTGATTAGAATCAAGCGCAATTTTAAGCATTCAACATGCACCTTTCATTACAGGTCAAAAAGCCATTAAGCTAGAGAAGAAAATAATAGTCCAAGATCTCACAATGTCACTTCATGTTTTCCCTTCATCGCTCATCCACTTTCCACTCTTTGAAGCACTAAGGTTTCTCTACGCTTACCAAACAAAGGAAGGGCACACCAAAAGTAGACAAAGAGATCAATAAAATGTATGGAGGGCATTTGGAGATGACAATGAATACATGCCTATAATTGGAAGGGGTGTATGTGGATTATTTGCATAAAATGATCGGGTGCCCCATGAATCCATTTGGAATATTGATGTCTAATATCCTATCATGACTTGATATTGTGATTATTTATTTACTAATCACAACCTTATAATAATAATAAATTGTCTACCAGAAATAAATTATTAAGATGTTGGAGATTATTAAGCTAATTGAGGCATAATTCTACTCCAATAATAAATAATTAAAGTAGAATAAAAAAAATATTAAATAAAATTTTGATTGGAAAACTAGTTTGTCCCTAGGATTTATTTTTCTAAGGGATGTGGGCATTGTACCTGATAGAAAATTGAAAGAGAGATCAACAAATTCTAAATTTTTTAATTATCCAAGTGCACCCGATATTGGACCTTCAATGTCATTATGAGAGAGATTGAGATGCCCCATTGCTATGTAATTTACAAGCACTACTAGAATTGGTCCATCAAGCTGATTGCAAAGAATGTATGTTGTTTGAGCATTTACAAATTTACTTAATCTCTCTAAGAAGATGTCTTTATAAGTTATTCCATGAAAAATTCAAATAGACTCGAAGCTTCTCAAGACCGACCATAAATTCTTGAGGTATGTTTCTACCCAGATCATTGTGAGAGAAGTCAACCTCTTCTAAATTTTGACATCATTTTAAACTAGCAAGTATCTCTCTTGAAAAGAAGTTGTGATGACTAAAAAGTCTCCTTAGTTTTTAGAGTATAGCAAGAGAACAACAAATTCTTCCAATGGTTTCCACCATTTTCCCTCAATCTCCCAAGAATTTTTCATATAAATTAATTTGATTCGAATATGTTAGAGATTGGTAGATAGCACAATGAATTCCAAAAAGAAAAAAACAATTAGGGAAGCGTTAACATGTCATCAAACTATTCACTCTTATACTACGTGTGACCTAAATGTTAAACATACCTAGCCTTTCACAACACCATTTCATTTATATGTTTAATAAAATAATAATAAATATAATATTACTTTAATATTTCAAATATTATAAATTACAATAATATCTAGTAATATTATATTATATTACTATATGAGGTCTGCAGATTCGGTCCCACCTTGTGTGCTTGAAGTGTTCAGAAAAAATAATTTTATATTTAGGGTAGAGGTGATGATATAAAATGAGGTTGTGTGTTTATTTTTACGGTGTGATAATGTGATGTGCGGGGAGGTGAGTTGGGTGGTGATGGTGAGGGAAAATGATATCTTACACGAAACATGAATTTAAGGTAGTGGTTGGATTTGCATAACTTTCACCCATTACAAAGGTTTATGCAAATTTTAGGGTGGTAGGTTTATTGATTGGATGTTTTCTATTATCAAGGGTTGATGAGGATGACATGATGCTAATTTGATTGCGAGTATGGTCCACGTTTGATGTGTGACTCAAATAAATGCTACAATACTGCTGATGTGGAGATAAAACATTGAGGTTCCAAAGTTTATATTATAACTTATGTTCATCTATGTTTCCAATATATTGGCACCTATAGATATTACATCCAAGTTAAAAACATACATAAACACCATACTCATACCCATGGCATAAAGTGTAGGGCCATACATAACTTGTAAGTGGTGAAATATGTCAAAGTGAGTTGGGCAGTGACAATGAGGGCTAATGACATGGTATTTCAAGTGATATCCTACACTAGAGGGATCATATCATATACATCCCACCATTCATTCTCCTACTCTTTATATTGACTTATTTCTCACTTGTAGGGTGGTGGTATATAGTATTGTCTATTTTCTATTTGATTATAGGACTCCACGTCCAATGTACATATCAAATAAATAATGCAATGATACTAATATGGGTGTATAAGGGGCATCATTGGTGATACAGTGCACAGGTCATGTTGGAGGAGTCATCTATTGAGATAAAAGTTGGTCGATTGGCAATCAGTCCTAGGTGGTAGGCAAGTTTGGTAGGTTTAATTCTTATACATTAGGGCACCCACATCATATAGTTAAAAGGAAAATATACATTGATTAGGATTAATAACATACATAAATGTCATACTCATATCCCTAAAAGAAAATGCAATGTCATAAAAAAACATACAAGTAGTAAAAGAATTCAAGGTGAATTGTGCACTGATGGTAGGGTGAAATTACAGGGTATTTTAGGTGATATCATACTTCACGAGGCCCATATCATACAATAGACCCAAATTTGGTGTAATTATTAGATTCACATGATCGATGTGCATTGTAGAGGGTCTATAATTTACAAGGTGGCAACGTCTTTGTTGGTCATGAGAGATTATTTAATTATGGTGGTGTTCCACGTCTCATATGCAACATGAATCAATAATGCAGTGTCACACATCCTAGGATGAGAGATTGAGGTCTTAGAGTCTATCTTGTAGCGTCCATTTATCTATGATGTTAGTATATTGACACCTAGATCAAGTACATCAGGCTTCAGAACATATAAATATGTCATGCTCTGACCCCTAGAAGAAATGGCAAGGCCACATATAACTTGAAAATAGTGAAAGATTTTAAGTTGAGATGGGTAGCGATGGTGAGGGAAAATGACAAGGTATTTTTGATGATATCATAAACCAAAGGGCCCATATCAAGCACCATACCCAAATTCATGGTAGCATTTGGATTTACATGTCCATCACACATTGCGAAGGGGTACATAACTTGTAAGGGGGTGATATATTTGAATGAGCATTTGTCATCGTCAAGGGTGGACGAGGATGTCATGAGAGCTTATTTGATTGTGACAAGGCTCCACATCTGATGTGTGGCTCAAATCAACAATGCAATGTCGTTGTTGTGATTGAGTCTTAACTTATCTTGTAGCTTTTGTATACAACTTTAATATATATTGTATACTTTTGCTTTACCATAAAATAAAAAATTGCATCCCTTACGTTGTATAAATAGAATTATATTTATAATATTACTATATATTATGAATAATAATATAGTATAACCATATTTACTAATATGATAATAATATATTATATCATTTTATATATTATAAAATTATTATATATTTGTTAGAGTTATATTAATTTATATAATAGAGTTACATATACTATTATATATATTTTTAAAAATTAATATATACATATAGATTTTAGAAACTTAATAACTTGTCCCCACATTAGTAGCATTATAGTGATGTTTCGATCAACACATCATATGTGGAGCCTATTGCAATTAGAAACTTAATAACTTGTCCCTACATTAGCAACATTATAGTGATGCTTCAATCAACACATCATAGGTGGAGCCTATTGCAATTAAATTGGCACTCGTGACATCTTCATCCACACTTGATAGTAGTAAATGACAAATCAAATATGTTGACATCTTGTAAGAAAGGGCAAGGTAATAAAGAACATACAAGTTGTGAAATATTTCAACGTGTATTGGGTGGTGATGACGAGTGGCAATGACAGATATTTCATGTCATACTATATGTCAGGTGCCCCATATTATATACCAAACCCAAATTCAAGGTAGTGATTGGATTTACATGACCAACATCAACCATTGCAAAGGGGTTTGTAGCTTGCAGGGTGGTGACATCTTAGATTTTTTATTTTTTATTTTTGACACTGAATGAGGATGTCATGAGAGCTGATTTGATTGAAACAAGACTCCACATTTGATATATGACTCGAAACAATGATGTAAGATTCCTAATGTGGGAAAAAGACATTAAGGTCCCATAATCTATGATGTTGCTTCCATTCATCCATTTTACAAATATATTAATACCTAAAAACAAAAAATTACATCTCTTCCAGTGTTCTTTGTAACATTGAAGCAAGTGCTAATTATTTTGTATCAAAAGAATTGGTAAAAAAGAAAGATTGCATTTTTCTAAAAAAAATATTATTTTATTTTTGGTTTTAAATTGAAAAAAGAAACCACTTTTATGTGGAGGTGATATGATATTATATGTTACAAATCTAACATGGTAAAAATAAGATATCACTTTTTTCGTGGCAAAGCAATTGATGAAAAAAGAAAGCCTAAAATATTTATGTACATTATCTTTATATGAATAAAGATACCCCACACGAAATAACAATAATTAAAAAGAAAAAGAAAAAAATAGAAAAGAAGTAAATTATCCAAGACAAACAAAACATGGAGTATCCAATATGATTCACTTTAAAGGAACCACTTTTATGTGGAAGTGACATGATATTATTATATGTTACAAATGTAGCATTTGTAAAAATAAAGCATTACTTTTTTGGTGGCAAAGCAATTGATGAAAAAGGAGGACCCGGAGTATTCTTCTGCATTATCTTATATGAGTAAAGGCATCCCCACGATGTAGCAATAATTCGGAGGAAGAAATAATGTAGAAAAGAAATAAATTATGTAATACAAACAAAACGGGAAGTATCCAATATCATTCATTCACTTTATCCCCTCACACTCGTCAGTCCACGCTTTAACTTTTACAGTCAACCTTCTCTGTTGGGTAATTTTTTTATGGCTGTCATGCGTTCAAAAGTTAAGATACTTCATTTTAAAGAAGGAAAGACGAAAAGAAAAATTATATCTTCCCCATAAATTTAATCCCGTAGAAATTTTCTATTGTCCAACAAAATTTATGGCCGTCAAATTTAAGGTATTGCCCCCCACAGAAAATCTTGGTCAAAGAAAACATGTGGCGAGGCGTTAATCTTTGACCAGTGGATCACAAATTTTTTCATGTTCACGCACAGTTAAATTATTTATTTAGAAAATGAAAGGTGAGGTGAGGAAGTGGGGTCACAAGTCATCAACTTTGAAGAACTTAATATTTTTATTGACTTTGAACTTAATAAATTTAATCAACTTTGAACATGATAAATTTTATCAACTTTGAACTTAATATTTGACTACTTAATTAAATATCACTAATTTTTCGTTCCGAAAAATTAGTGCGCACGATACGGATATTTCAATGAATTGTCATTCACATTTTCCACATTCCGTGGAAAATGCCGAAGAATTGGGCCTTTTCATGTTTTGTAAGGAAGAGGCCGCCTGCCGACCGTTGTAGTCAATTATTAGCGAGAAAATTTATGAGAAGCTTCAATTCATTTCAACACTAGGGGGTCTATAAATTAACTAGTTTTAGCCTTACAATTTCAATTCATTATTGCAAGCAAACCTATCATTGTTTTTTATTTCTAGGCAGGCAGCTAGCTGATCGTCTTGTATGGCCGCTCTAAAATTCAAGGTTAGGAGGCAGGCAGCCGTGGTAGTGGCTCCATCGTTGCCTACTCCCAACCAGTTTTTATACCTTTCCAACATCGATGATCAGGCGGGGCTGAGATTTCACATTCCCGTCGTTCAATTTTATGAGCGAAACCTGATGAAAAGGTACCAAGATCCCGCCAAGGTCATCAAAGATGCACTGGCGAAGGTTCTGGTGCCTTACTATCCTTTTGCTGGAAGGCTGAGGGAGGGTGCAGCTGGTAAACTGGCCGTGGAATGCACAGGCGAAGGAGTGCTGTTTGTTGAAGCAGATGCCGATGTTGCTCTCGCCGAGTTTGGGGATCTTCAGCCGCCCTTTCCCTGCTGGGATGACCTGCTGCACGATATTCTCACCCCTCAGACTGTCACTAACTCTCCCCTTCTTCTCATTCAGGTTTCCCAATTTTTTCTTGGATGTCCAATTTGGTGTTTGTACACAATGTACATCTTTTGAAATTTAATACTAATATGAATCACAGATCTTATGCTTTCATGGTACATAAGACTATATTTAAAGTTTTTAAAAAGAAATAATATGGTTAATTTTTTTATGTCGGATGTTTCGGTCCCACTCATGAATTTGCTCAATGAATATGCAGGTTACGCGATTGAAATGTGAAGGCTTCATATTCGCGCTGCTGTTGAACCACTGCATGGCAGATGCGTTTGGGCTGGTTCAGTTTATGGGAGCTCTGGGCGAAATGGCCATGGGTACATCGCACCCATCAACTCTTCCTGTTTGGAAAAGAGAAATACTAAAACCTCGCTCCAAACCCTCTATCAATTTCCCTCTATACGAATACGATCAGGTCCCAGGCGAAATCGTGTCTGTAAACGACATGACCCACAGTTCCTTCTTCTTCGGGCCCAAGGAAATAGCCTCCCTCAAAAGACAAGCATCCGTGCATAGCAAAATTCCCACCTTCGAAGTATTATCCGCCTGCCTGTGGCGGCTGAGAACCAGAGCCCTCGATATGCCCGCAGAGCAGGAGGTGCGGCTCATTTTCCCGTTAGACACCCGCGACAGATTCGAACCCCCTCTTCCTAAGGGCTATTACGGCAACGCAATCAGCTTCGCCTGCGCTAAGAGCAAAGCCGGAGTGCTGGCGGAGAAGCCCTTGTCATATGCAGCTGAGCTAATTAAGAGATCCAAAAAAGCTGTTAACGACGAATACATGCGGTCTGTAATCGATCTGATGGAGCTAAAGGGGCGGCCACATTTTACTGTGGTGGGTTCTTTCCTGGTGTCTGATGTAACCAAGATTGGGTTCGGAGATGTGGACTTTGGATGGGGGAAGGCAGTGTACGGAGGGCCAGCGAAAGGTGGTGTGGGAGCTGTGCCTGGAGTGTCTAGCTTTTACATTCCCCTGCGCAACAGGGATGGAATCCAAGGCATTTTGGTCCCTGTTTGCTTGCCCTCTCAAGCAATGCAAAAGTTTCAGCGAGAACTGAGACATGCCCTGCAACTGCAACTGCAACTGCAACTGCAACTAGATGCTCCTCCTTTCATACCATCTTCACTCTAGAGTCGAAATACTAATTTACAAACCCCGCTTTTGGCTTTGGCGAGTTTAGTAGTAATTTCTGTTTTTCAGACCTTTTCAACGATGTATGTACGATGGAATTTCCTTTCATAGTCAAATAAAAATAACAGAGACTGACACGGATTGTCTAATAATCTATCCTCTTAAAAAACATGCGGTTGTATTGTCAAAATGTTACTTCGCCTCCCAAAATACGAGAGCTTTAAGTGCATTTTAGTCCCAACGCAATCTTTGAAATTGCTTTGCCGTTAACAAGTTAGATGTGAATTAGGAATATAAATTTTAATGTTTTTTTTTTTTTAATATTATATGCTTAGATAATGAATATAAGATATTTTATATAATCAAAAATATTGATGGAAAATTCTTATATAAATAAATATATATATTTAAAACTTATATATGTATTTTAAATATGTATATCAATTTAAAAAATTAAATATAATAATTTTTAAATAATAAAATATGATTTTTTAATTATTTTTATTTTATATATATAAATATAATAGATTTAATTTTTTATTGTTTTAAAAATAATAAAAAAATTAAATAATATTCTTAAATATTGAGGATATGTTTTTTATTTCAAATTGATCAAGCTTGTCAATTTAAAATTAGTGGACGGTTTTCTTTTTATTTCATTTTTTGTAAAATAATTTTTATTTTATTTTTAAATTTAAAAAATTATATATATTAAAAAGAAACAATGAAGAGTTATTGATTTTTATAGGTTATAAATATTTAGGACGTGTTTAAAATGTTGATTGTAATAAGTTGTATCATGCACTAAAAACATGCTACATCCAAGTTGGGACCGGAATCATTGCTAACAAGAATTTGGCATTTTTCGGAGACTCTAGACATGACATTTGAACACAATAAAACATAATGCACAAATTTATCAAACTTTGAATGCTTTTAAAAACAGATCCAAAAGATAGAGAGAGGATATAAGTAGTACAATTTTGGTTTGTCACAAAGCACAATGCAAGATGTGTGTGTGGGTCGCATTAACACAACGGCCATGTACATAACAGCTGAAAAATTAAAATGATAGTACAAATAGAAATAGAGGTAGGATTATGATAAATTTGTGAGCCCAATGATAGCAATCATCCCATGAATGGTTGATTAAAACAGTTCACAAGCTGCACACGAAAGAAACGAAGCTATAAAAGATGATTGCCATAGGTCATCAAATTTGGAGGGCAGGTCTAATTTTTTTAATTTAAAAACTTGTCTATTATATTAATAAAATATTATTATTCAAGTTAGTTTTTTTAAGAGTGGAAAATCATTTTCATTTTTAAAAAAAAAAAGTGGAAAATTATTTTTATTTCTTACATAAATATTTAACAAATTAACATTTCAATAAAAAATATGAAAATAAAATAAACAAAAATAAAAATTAAGTTAGGGTCCAACAATCACAACTACGGGTGAAATTGGAGGATTTTCTATTTCTAACAAGTGCGTTTATCATAAGACTTCTCAATCATCATCATCATTTTTTTAATCTCTATCTTCACCCTTTGATAAAAGGTAAAGTTAAAAAGTCCATGATAAAAATTTATAAGAAATAATTATAATTTGTTTGAGAAGAATAAACTAATAATTTATTTCATTAAATATAGTAAATAAAATATCCCTCATCTAATTTTTTAAAAATAGATTAATTATTCATTTCATTAAATATAATAAATAAAAATATCCCTCGTCTAATTTTTAAGACTTCAATTTTTAAGATGGACTTAAATATATTTTTCTTCCAAATTTTAAGACTGATTTTTAAGATGGGTTTGAACCTTTTGTAAAGATTGATGGAACCAATTATGTTTAGAAAAATAATATTTTTGAAAGTGAATTTTTATTAAAAATAAATCAAAATATTTTTTTATTATCCATAAGATACAACATAATCACATGTATTCGGAGGTGCACATTTCTTATTATTTATCATTCAAAATATGTTGAAATTATATTTTTTTATTTAAATAATCAAATATTTTGAGTATTATAATTAAATAGTTAAAACATTAAAAATTATAAAATAATATTAAATTTTATAAAGGTCGATTCTTTAAAGTTATTTGTAATTCTAACCAATATTGTCAAATATTATTTTTTAAATTGTAACCACCTTATCAAGATATTGTATTTCCCAATTATAGTAATGTATAACACAATTAAAAAAAATTCTTTTCACAAACACTACTTTACCATGAAAAAATACACATCTAACATAACACAACAAATAGTTTCAATATCCAAATTGTCCAAACAAAATAAGAAGAGTCTAGTTGAGCATAGCCTTCAATATCCTTCGCACTATTCTTGCATTGATTATGTAGCAATGTAATTGAAGTACATATCAAATATTTTTGTGTATGTAATAATATGACAAAAAAAAATGCATATGCCAATACAAAAACTATGATCTACAAGTTACAAAAATAATATCATCAATTGTTATGATATTAAATGTTATAGGAGTGTAGTTGTAAATTGTAATTTTGAGCAATTAGATTAAACTACCTAGATATGGCAATTTAAATCCCAAAATGTGCAATACACTCAATAGGAGAGATTATGGAAGCAAATTAGAATCAAATAAATAACTCTTACCAATTCCTTGCTTCAGCTAGCCTCCCTCTAAGATCTTCAAACTGATTTAGCTTGTATATTGCAAAGATTAGAATCAAAATTTTGACATAGTGATGGATTGATTCATGATTTTGATTATGGATTGGTTGATTGACATGGATTCATAGAGATCTTATGGCTTCAATAGTTCTTTTGGTTTTCTAATTAGTTTGGTGATGGAAGAGTGACTTGTATAAATAATTCAAGGGGCAGAAGATCAATGACTCTCATTCAAATTTGAGCCTTGAGGATTAAGGGTGGAAAAAATTTCAAGGAATTACAAATTCTTTGGAAGCCTCTAGAATAGAGGCGTCTAGAGAGAAGAGGCCAAGTTAGAAGAGTTTTTAGAATTGGAGAATTTTAGAATCTTCTTAGAGATTAATTAGGATTAGTGAGGGATTAGAATAGGGATTAGGTAGGTAACTAGGGAGTAGGGAGTAGGTAATTAGGAATAGGCTAGGGTAGGTGGGTCATGGGAATTTTAAATTTCCAAATACTAGATAAGTGGGATTAGGATGGGATAAGACATGATTTAAGAATATTAATTGATTCATGGGGTAGAAATAAGGTTAGTGAATAAATAAATGATGAGGGAGATATTAGATAATTGACTAAGATTAGGATAAAGGGGATAAATTAGCAAGATTAATTAGAGTAATTAAGACAAACAGAATTTAGTGTGTACATTTTACCCCTCTTTGAAAGGGCATTGTGAATGGATGAAGTGAAAGGAGTAATGGTCTTTCAAAAAAAAATACTTCATGAATGAATCTTAGAAAATAACATTAGCAGATATGATACCCCCTTGAGGGGACATGTGGGGAAGAATGAGATGGATGGACACTCAAAAGAAGAAACAAGGGGTGGGATGTGATGGATGGAAAATGGGATGGGATGCTAAATGTTGAGATAGATAATGAAGAAGTTGAATTCGACTTGAGTAATGAGTTGTAGATTGATGATGTCCCTGGCAAAGACATATGCATAGGGAGAAGGAATTATTGTGTTACGATTGTTGACACATCCCAAGGGGGAATCAATAATAACATGGGGATGATAAGATAAAAGGATAAAAGGCTGCAAGCTTTCGATATATCCCAAGCAAAGACACATGCAAGGGAGAGTTGTAGGCTAGGATAATACTTGATTTGATAAGATTAATGATAAGTGTAGCTCAAGGTTGAACTCAATAAATATTTTGAAGGTGATGATAGAGAAGAAATGACATGGTCAAGTGACCAAAAGATAAAGGAAAAGAATTGGATAATATTGCATTAAATCTATGAGCCACAATATGATTAGTAGTGACAATGCCCCTAGTAAGGACACATGCAATGGAGTAATAAATGATAAATTGACCAATAAGTGATGATGGATGACTAATGGAGGAAAAGATATGTGTTGTGATTTTTCAGGCCCAATCGACAAGTATGGGTGATTGATGAAAAATATTAGGGAGATGATTATGGGAATGGTGATTGATCAATAGATTGATTGATGAATGATTGATATTATAGATCAAAGATTGGAATGATCTATGACTTGAGGATGATGAGAGACAAGATAGATGTGATGATGAATGATGGGGGAAGAGGAGATAGTGGCCAAGCTAACCTCAGGCATACCTTGTGATTGATAGTTTGAAATACCTCAAGTCAATATAGTTCAGACTTAGGGATAAATGATAATTGATGGAGTAGAAGATGATGATGACGATGAGGATTAATGATTAGAAGATAAAAGATTAGATGTTAGCTGGATGAGTTGAAATAATTAGATCAATGATGAGAAATAAGGATGATTAGATGATTAGATAAATGATGAGGGTGTAGATGATCAAGCCATCACAGCTGTCATAAGGCTCATCATAGTCTAAGTAATACATTAGATATGGAACTTGGTAGTATGCCCCATGATATAAGTATGACCAAGAGGGCATGGTACCAAAATGTAGAAAATGGGAAAATAACAAACTCTGCATCATTGAGGGCACCTAAAAGCATCATGATAGATTTTCATGTCATCATAACATCCTCATTTATTTCCCAATAGATAAAAAGAAACATGATGCAAGACTATAGACAAATAGACAATCATATATATACATGATGCAAACAAGTCAAACAACACATAACATTCAAGTAACATACACAAGTATCTATATGGAATGTCATTGTGTCTTGTCCAATGGCCTGGATTAAAGATGTCAAGATGACTGATTAGGTGATGAGTTGGACTAAGTTGGTCATAATGATCAAGATGTGAATCTGGATGAGAAATTTGGATAAGATATGGAAGTGGAGTAGACGAGGACCTAAGATTAGGATAAGGCTACTAAGGACATAGGACAAGATGACTAGGATGTTGGGACAAGGCAATATGACAAAGTGTTGGGTTATTTTAGTTGATTCTGGCTCTGATGCTGAATTCTATCCTAATGAGCTAGCATGTTATCCCTATCACATAATATTTAGGTCTCTCGCACTCACCCAAAGCATGTAATGAAAGATTGGTTCTTGAAGGTTTTGTAACACACTATTATATGTTTGTTCATGCTTTTCTCTTAATGTAGTTTCAAACAAAGATTATATAACAACACAAATATACTACTTTGATCCTTTTAGTTCCAGATGTGGTTATTATTATTACTACATAGATCACCATCATTATCTAGCATAAGTGACTTTAGAAAAAAAAAGATACCAATAAAAAGAGACTAAGGAATAACTCATCTCTAGGTCTATCACTTAGTGTGTTCCATCATTCAAGACACAAATTGGCAAGCTCTAATATCTCATATTTTATGCTTAATGAACCAGAAGGTAAAGATTCATCATATATTCTCTAAAAGATCATCCTCATAATAGATTAAAACATGGGTATTTATAATTATTTTACCTTGAATAAGTGTTACAATAATTAATGTTATGAGTGAATGACTTACAAACTCTCAATAGAATGAGATTCATGGTACTTACAATAAGTTCTTCTTGAAGACCCAAGTCCCTGCATCCCCTAGATCCTCGCTCTATGCTATATACTGGTGGCTATGTGTTCTATTCCTTATGGGTTGGTGTAAAACCTGTTGGGTGAATATTTTTTCAACAGCTAACTGATGAGAAAAATAGGTCTCTTCAACCACATCATAGGGAGATTAGTCATCTAGATGTGCAGGTTTACCACATAAAAAGGGGACAAATCTCTCTTCTCATCAAGGGGAGGTTCCTTGTAAATAGGAGGAGGCTATATACTATATATATAAGCAAAAAATAACACTCAGGGGTAGGATAACACCATCCATCTCTCTTTTTTAGAGATGATGTTCACAAACAAAGGAGAAGTCCAGGTGGAAACATTGAAGGCACTTCTCTTCTTTCAGAAGTGGTCTTACAATAAACACCTAGAGTTCTTTTAGGTAGGAAAAAGTTAACTGGTAACAAAGGGCGTAGTAACCAACAGACTGAGATGTAGCACAAAGTCTCCACCTCGACTACCCAAGATTGAAATACGAAGGACAATGAGGAAACAAAGTCATCCCAAGGTCTTTTACACAGAAACAAAAAATAGACAAACACACTAAAGACAATTGTAGATAACACAAAGTCTCTCCACAGTTGGCTTCAGGACACCTTCCTGATTACTTCCACTAGTTTTGCTTATTTCAATAAAATGGACAAGAAAGCATTCAGGAAATAGACATAAGAATAATCTCCTAAAATGACATAAGCTATAATAGCACAAAGTCTGAAAGTAACTTGCTTTCTCATTCAAACAAAGAAATATGATCAACAATCTGAGCTCAAAGTCTCAGTAATCACCTTTCAATTTTGGTAGAGTTTTTGCTTCTATATCAGAGAGATCTCTCATAACATAAGAGATTACAATATATATTAGCCAAGAAAGGCTTGTCATTTTGTTCCATAGAATGGCCCATGCTGCATTCAATGCTTTGAATGCCTTTTCAGTGTAGTCAAGGTGGGCCATGCTGGAACAGGGCAGTTACCTTAATTGTGGCATATCAACTCATCTCAAATGTCTTCTCTTGGGCCTGAGTCATCTGGTCTATCACCTGATGTCTGTGCAGTTGTCCACCTCACCTTTACTCCAAGGGAGACAAATAGGTCATGCCTTCAATTTTTGCAAGCCAAAATATCTTCTTGATGGACTGTTCCACCTACTGGAATAACTTCTGCGTAGATATTTCTGGCTTTTCCCTCTTTGTCTCTTCCTGGTTTTTGTCTTTTCTTGGCATTTAAGCTCTCAGGGCTAAATTCCTAGCTATGCTAGCTCTTTCAGCTCTCTCCCTTCACTGTTCTTCCTTTTGGCATTTTTGGCCTTTTACATCCAGCTCTGTGTTCAAGCCTTCAAATATCAAAGGCTATTTCATTGCCGTGAATTTGACAGTTTTGGGGATGTTACTAGTTGAACACCAATAGCTAGTTTATTGCCCTAAATTTGACAGCTTTGAGAATGTCACCAGATGTCTGAATCCCCATGGCTAGTTCATGGTGCTTAATCTTGACGTCTTCAGGCCCATCACCCTCCTTGGCAATTCCTTCAGCTTTCTTGTTTGATCCTTCCTGAAGGGGACCTGCCCTTCAGGGTCTGGAGAAAGGCCCATTTTTTGGTCAGTGAGAGCCCCTCACAATAGTACCTACCCTTCAAGGTTCTTCAAGGGGCCTTTGGGCTATCTTTGGGGTCCTTTAGCTTCAATTACTTCAGACAAAATGTCTAAAGGAATTCCTTCAGACATTTTGTTTGAAGGAAACCTTTCCGCTTACTTTCGATCGGCTTTCCCTTCGATCGAATTCCTTTGAACAAAAAGTCTGAAGGAATTCCTTCATATTTTTTTCCTGAAGGAATTACCTTAACATTTTTCCATAGAAAATCTTTTTGAAGGGTATCTTTTTGCCTTGCACAAATCTGAAGGAAAACTCACCCTTTTGGCCTTCTTTCCAAGTTCTTTCCTACCCTTTGCAAAAGTTGTTTGATCTCCAAAATTGCCTTTCAAAAAAGTTACAAAGGTCCTTTTGGCTCCCAAGTGCCCTCCAAAAGGGAATTTGTCCTTTGGGCTCTCAGAAGACCTTCCTTTGAACCTTTTGATTGAAAATGCCTAAGTGTCGAGAACTCATTTCTTTTCTATAGAGTCCATAGAAACCAGCGTGCAAAGTCTGTAGAAATATGTTTGTAGAACCCAGTCTACAGAATCCATAGAAACTAAGTTTGTAGAGTCTGTAGAACTAAGAAACTAACCTATAGAGTCTGTAGTTTTCTCTAAGTCTCTCAAGCTTTGAACGAGTTTGTAGAAACATATCTGCAGAGTCTGTAGAAATGAGCTTGCAGAGTCCATAGTTTCAAGCCTGCAAAGTCCATAGTTTTAAGCCTGTAGAGTCCATAGCAATGAGCCTATAGAGTCTATAGTTTCAAGTCTACAGATTCCATATAAATGAGCCTATAGAGTCTATAGTTTCAAGCCTGCAGAGTCTGTAAAAATGAGCCTGCAGAGTCCATAGAAATCTGAAAAAGCTTGAAAAATGGAGAATTTGGAAGCCCAAAACAATTTTTGAGAAGGGAAGAGAGAATTTTGGCTTGCAAGACCAAAATAGTTCATATGTTGTCCCAAAAAATGAGTGACAAATTTTGGGAACAACAACTGGCTCTAGTTTGGAAACTTCCTTCAGTTGAAAACTTGGAACAATTGAGGGGGGTAAAAACTAGAATCTCCAGTGCCTTCAAGTATGCCATTGGGATACAGAGTCATGCTAACAAAAAATAAAGGCACCAAAAATGAAAATGAACAACACAAAATAGAAATAAAGACTATACAAATATACATATGTACAGGTGAACTTATCTGATACTTCAAGAATTGAAGTGCTTTAGATGCTTCCCATTGTGAGATAGAGAAAAGGGCATGCCATCTTGATATTTCAATAGAAAAATATTTTAACCATTGAGTTGATGGATAGTAAATAGGCATCTCAAAAAGGAGTCAAATTTCCCATGCATTCCCTTTGGTTCTCTTCTCTTGTCCCACAACAGGACTTGATCTCCAATCTGGAAATCATAGTTTTTTGCTTTCTGGTCAAAGAGTTTCTTCACCAGACTTTGATGTGCAGCAATTCAGTCCACCATCATGGTTCACTACTCATCCAGCTCAGTCAAACACATGATCTTTTTGTTAATGGAGCTTTCATATGTCTGATTTTCGACCACCTTTAACAATTTTACCGCTGGCAACTCCAGGGTGATTGGTATCTCCGCATTGAGACCATAAAAAAGTTGGAAAGGTGACATACCAATTTCCCTCTTTGGTGTAATTTTGTTTGCCCATAAGGCATTAACCAATGATTTATGCCACATTCATTGGTTGTCATCTACGAGCTTCCTAATGATGGTCACCAAGTTCTTATTTCTTGATTCAGCTTAACCATTTCCTTGTGAGAAATAATTAGAGGAGTGGGAGAGGGTAATCCCATAGTAAAAATAGAATTGAGTGATCTCATGGGAAGAGAAATAGACAACATTGTCTGTGACAATCTTGGTTGGGACCCCAAACTTGGAAATGATGTTCTCCTTGATGAAATTGCATACTACTTCTGAAGTAGCATGTTTGGTTAGAATTACTTCCACCTATTTGGTGAAGTAATCTATAGCTCTGAGGACATAATCATGTCCAGCACTTGAAGATGGGTTTACAACACCAATGAAATCGATTCCTCATTGTTGAAATGGCTCTTATATCACCACTAGATTGAGAGGTAGGATAGCTAATTTGGATCTTCCATTAAACTGTTGACATAATTCACATTTACGTACCCATTTGTATGCATCTTGAAATAGAGTAGGCCAATAATACCTAGCTCACAGAATCTTATGGGTAGTTACAGGAGAAAAAAATGTCCTCCATAGGATAGATTGTGGAAGGCTTTCAAAATTTGGTTCTGCTTCTCTTTATCCATGCAGCAAAGGAACACTCCATCAAGGCTCCTCTTGTATAGGCTGTTGTTCCACAGGACAAAATTAACAGCTTTCAATCTAACAATCCTCCTTTCTTTATGAGACAGGTGAGTGGGACACTTACCATAAGTAAGGAAATGATCAATACTTGAATACCACTCATTCATGGTGGAGACAAAGAAGACTATTGGCATGTCTTCCACTTCTTTTTCTTCGTGCCCTGCTTCTTTAGGTTTGTTGTCAACAATCAATTGACAAAGGCCCTTTTCCCACACCAGCTTCATTAGTTTGATGACTAGATCAAAATCATATATTTTTGCAATCCAATTGCCCCTTTTGGTTCCAAACTCTTGCTGAGTTAATATGGATTTGACTCTGGTATCAAGAACCAGGGCAGTAGTGTGGGAATTCAGAATGTAAAAGCAAAAATGCTTCAATGCCTTGACTACCACATAAGTATGCTTCTCCATGTTTGAATACTTTATCTCATGAGCTTTGAGAGGATAGCTCATGAAGGATATGGGAGATTCCACACCTTCTTCATTCTATTGAACCAGAAGCATAACTATACATGATGAAATCCTTGGTACAATCTAGACAAACTAGAATTGGGGCAGTGGGCAATAACAGTCTTGATATCTTGAAACACCAATCTGCCTTGTGTGTGTTTAGAAGCATAACTATACATGATGAAATCCTTGGTACAATCTGGACAAAATAAAATTAGGGCATAGGGAATAGTAGTCTTGATATCTTGAAATGCCAATCTGACCTTCTTTGGTCCAACTAAAAGTAGCTTTGCCTTTCATCATGTTTACAATATGGCGAGTCTTCTTAGTGAACTCAGGGATGAACCTTCGTAAAAAAATTCACTTTTTTGAAGAAAGAGTGAACTGTAGTCTTACTTGTGGGTAGGGTAAGTTCTTGGATGGATTTGACTCTTTTTGAGTCAATCTTTATGCCTTCTCTAGATACAATGTGTCTGAGAAGCTTCCCTTCTGTTACTCCAAATACAAACTTCTTGGGGTTCAGAGAAATGCCATTCTAGTGGCAACATTCTAGAACTTGTTGCAAATGATACACATGATTAGGATGATGCTTGGAAAAGACTGTTAAATCATCCAGGTATACTACAATGAACTTACCTATTTCATATTTGAAATCAAGGTCCATTGCTCTCTAAAAAGTGGTGCCAATATTTATCAAACCAAATGGCATCCTTCGATAGGCAAAGTTGCCCCAAGGTGTGGTGAAGGCAGTCTTATGCTGGTCTACTTCACCAACTTCAACTTGATTGTATCCTGAGAAGCTGTCTAGCATTGATAACATTTCTGAACCAGTCACCATTTGAAGAACTTAATCTATGATGGGCAAAGGATAGTTATCCTTTAAGGAAGACTAATTCAAGTTCTTGAAATCCACACAAAGGTGAATTTCACCATTCTTCTTCCTCATAGGTACTATGTTGGCAATCCATGTGGAATGATGGATTGAGAAAATTATCCTAGCATTCAACATTTTTTTGTATCTCAGATAGAATAGTACCATATATCTTTGGATTGTAATGTCTAGACTTTTGCTTGTAAGGCACTACATCACTTTTGAGAGGGTTGTCATGGCAGATTTCTTCAGGCTTGAGTGACTTAAGATCATCATAAGAGTATGTTAGGACATCCATGTACTAACAAAGTAGAGCAACAAATTTGAACTTCTCTTCCTGAGTGCAACACTTCCCAATATTCACCATCTTGGGATCTTCCTTGGTACCTAAATTTACTTGATCAAACTCCTGGGAGGATTTTGAATTTGTTTGCTACTGTTTGATGAACTTATTGTGTTTGTCAAATAGTTTTTCAAGGGAAACTAGGCTTTTTGGGATTTTATTCCCTTTAAGTTGTAGGAATTCTTCACCTATGTCTACACTTGATTTAGGGGTGGGTTCAAGCTTTTGAGGCTCACTACCTTTGAAGTGCAACTGTACAAAGCTGTCATTTTGTTCTAGGAAGGTAACGATTTGGTTATCATTGTTAAACACCTACCAATGACTGGCATTATTAGGTACACTTGGTTGAAAGACTAGCTCAATAGTGTACCTATCTCCTTTAAAGTTAGGGTGAGGAACCAATAGAGTTGCTGAAACAGCTAGTGCATCAGCTCAGTCATTAAATTCCCTAGGTATGGCAGAGATGCTAAAAGCATTAAAGCTTTCAATGTGATCCTAGACTAGATTGTGGTAATGGCATAATCTCTCATTCTTGGTTTGATATAGGTTCCTCACCTGACAAACCACTAGTTCAACATCTCCTTTGGAATGAAGGAGCTTGATGCCTTTGTCTCGAGTAGCCTTAAATCCAAGCAATAGAGACTCATACTCAGCTGTGTTGTTGGTGTTGCTGAACTACAAATTATATGAAGAAGAAAAGATATCTCCTTGAGGAGATATCAACACAATCATGGCTCCTAAACTGGTAGAGATAGTAGCTACCATCAAATTCCAAAATCCATACCCCATCAGACACTGATTTTTCCTTAAATTCTTCTTCATTTGGAGGGAGAGATTCTTCTACATTTGCACTATGCTCCACCAATCTTTCTACTATTCCATCTGAACCAATTTTTAGATTGACACATTTAGTGAATTTCATCAAGCACCTCATGGACTTCCTCTGTGGATAAAAATTAATTACCCATACCTGAAGACTCAAACACAATTTGAGCTTTAGGTGCTAATGTTTTAGTGACCACATATTTTGCTTCCTTCTCAGGGAGCAATATCTGCATGACACCTTTAACTAGGATCCTTGCTTCAGACAAGTCCATGCTTAACTCACCATGAACATCCTTGCAGAAATTTCACCCAATAAGAATGCCGTATGAGGCTAGGATGTCAACTACCAAGACTGTCATCTTGATTCTCTTTTTTGGGAATACTGCAAATGTAAATTGGGCATCTTTTATTTGTCCCAATAGTGGCACTTGTTTGTTCTCCATGGAGAGGCATCTCCCAAATTCTTGGTCAATATGAGACCAAGAGATTCTACCACTTTGGCAGGCATGACATTGTTAGATGCACCTGAATCTATGATGTAATTATTCAGTTGGTGTCCATTTATTAACAGGGAAACATAGAAAGGCTCTATTTTCCCAGGGGTAGCAGGAGGAGTAATGACAAGATTATTTGGGATGGGCATGTTCCTTGGGGGATGATGAGTTACTTTCTTAGCATCTTGTCTTGTAGGGATGGTTTGGTTCTTTACACATTGAACCAACTTATCCAATTGTTCAGGGTTGGACTGCAGAAATTCAAATTTAGACATTTGAATTTTGGTTTTATTTATATGGTCAATTATGTTAAATGTCTGAAATGAACTAGGTGTAGAGGATGGGAGTTCATCCTTTTTATTTTTGGAAGGGGGAGGACTGGTTTGTGAATTTGAAGTTGGAGGTGAAGGCGTATTTGAAGTACTCACCTTTTTTAACAGTCACCGGGTTCTTTGGCTAGAAGGGTAGAGTGGTTCCCCACTTAGCAATTGAGATTGAAGGCTGAGCTCACTCTTCTAGTCTCTCCTTATCAGCTTATTGGGCTGACTGGTTCTTGGACTAGGTGAAAACAATGTATGATCCCTCAACTACTTTACCTTCACTTCTGGGTTCATCTTGGTAATTTAGGAAACCAATGTTGGAGTCACCAACCAATTCTTATTCTCCTTATATGAAGAGATTAGCGTCATCTTCAAGGTTTGATTTAGGTTGGAAGGAGAAATCTAATTTTGCTTCAAGATATCTAATTGCTGAATTGGTTGGAGGTGCTTCAATGGCAAGGTTCCCCCGTGGGGGAGGAAGATGATTTAGCTGCCCTTGATTTTTGGCAGCATTGCCTTGGTATGATTGATTAGGGAATGTCTTCCTTGGTACATCTCTATATGAAGGATAAAATGACATCTCTTGAGCCATCTGCTTTCTAAGAGCTAGCAATTTATTTGCCAGCTTCTGCCCCATTGGATTAATGGTGGTTATAGGTGAGTATTCAAAAAATGAAGAGGATTTACCTTTGTTAGGATCTCTCCTTATCTTTCCTGCCAAGATAAGGTCATATTCTACCTCAGTAGCCAAATCTTGAGTAGCAGCAAGGTCTATGTGGCCAGCTCGTCTCAACAAAAAACTCACTCCAGGCAGTCGTGAGTTGATGAAGAATCAATTAAGGTTCTCAGGTGTTGGCCGAGCAATTGTAGGAATCCAATTCCTCAGCTTGTCAAACTTGGCAATGAAATCCCTCATAGGTTCATGAGGTTCCTTCTTCATCTATGTCAGCTAGGAAAGCAAGGCATACAGATCTTCTGAAGGCTTGAACTTGGCTTCAAATTTAGCTTTGAGAGTGTCCCAGTCAGTCACTGATCGAGCCTATAGATGGTAGAACCAGTCTGCAGCAGCACCTTGCATTGTTTCCATAAACAGCCTAACTGCTATGTCCTCATATTCCACACCTATCACACCACAATCTATGTTGAAGGTAGCAATATGTTCATTAGGATAAACTTTTCTATCACCAAAGAACTTGGGGAAATTCTTCCTTAAACTGCGTGGTAGCTCATAAAGAGGTAGAGTAAGATTGAGTGGACCAAAAGAGTTACCCCAAGGGCCTTGAGCTGCCATGATTTGATTATGGAAAAGGGGGATAACAAATTTGGGTGGAGTATGTATAGGCAAAGCTCTGGTAATAGTAGAAAAATAAGCTTTGCCTTGTGTTGGTGACCTGGTACGGGAAGGAGGAACACTCTTGGATTATTGAATTTGAAGTTGGGGAGGGAACAAATAGAAATTGCCCTGCTGCACCAACTCAAAAATAGGGTCAACAACACCTTGGGCTCTCTAGTTTCTAGTATAACATGGAGTTACCAGATTGTAGAATAAAAATGGATAAGGATAGGGACTGCTTCAATCTGAAACTTGAGGCTATAGACTACATGCTCTTCCCCAGCAGAGTCGCTAAAAACTATTGGGTGAATATTTTGTCAATAGCTAATTGATGAGCAAAATAGGCCTCTTCAACCATACCATAGGGAGATTGATTAGCCAAATGTACAGGTTTACCACATCAAAAGGGGACAAATCTCTCTTCTCATCAAGGGGAGGTTCCCTGTAAATAGGAGGAGGCTATATACTATATATATAAGCAGAAAATAACACTCAGGGGTGGGATAACACCATCCATCTCTCTTTTTTCAGAGCTAATGTTAAAAAACAAAGGAGAAGTCTAGGTGGAAACACTGAAGGCACTTCTCTTCTTTTAGAAGTGGTCTTACAATAAATAGCTGGAGTTCTTTTAGGTAGGAAACAAGTAACTGGTAACAAAGGGTGTAGTAACTAGCAGACTGAGATGTAGCACAAAGTCTCCACCTTGACTGCCCAAGAGTGAAATACAAAGGAAAATGAGGGCACAAAGTCATCTCAAGGTCCTTTACATAGAAATAGAAAATAAAAAAACACACTAAAGACAATTGTAGATAGCACAAAGTCTCTCCACAGTTGGCTTCAGGACACCTTCTTGATTACTTCCACTAGTTCTGCTTATTTCAATAAAATGGACAAGAATGCATTTAGGAAATAGACATAAGAACAATCTCCTAAAATGTCACAAGCTATAACAGCACAAAGTCTGAAAATAACTTGCTTTCTCATTCAAACAAATAAATATGATCAACAATCTGAGCTCAAAGTCTCAGTAATCGCCTTTCAATTTTGTCAAAGTTTTTGATTTTATATCAAAGAGATCTCTCATAACATAAGAGATTACAATATATATTAGCCAAGAAAGGCTTGGCATTTTGTTCCATAGAATGGCCCATGCTGCATTCAATGTTTTGAATGCCTTTTTAGTTTAGTCAAAGAGGGCCATGCTAGGACATGGGGCAACTGCCTTAACTATGGCATGTCAATTCATCTCAAATGTCTTCTCTTGGGCCTGAGTCATCTGGTCTATCACCTGATGTTTGTGCAGCTTTCCACCTCACCTTTACTCTAAGGGAGATAAACAAGCTGTGCCTTCAATGTTTACAAGCCAAAATATCTACTTGGTGGACTGTTCCACCTATTGGAATAACTTTTGCATAGATATTTTTGGCTTTTCCCTCTTTGTCTCTTCCTAGTTTTTATCTTTTCTTGGCATTTGAGCTCTCAGGGCTGAATTCCCAGCTGTGCTAGCTCTTTCAGCTCTCTCCCTTCACAGTTCTTCCTTTTGGCATTTTTGGCCTTTTGCATCTAGGTTTGCATTCAAGCCTTCAAAGATCAACGTCTATTTCATTGTCATGAATTTGATGGTTTCGAGGATGTCACTAGCTGAATACAAACGGCTAGTTTATTGACCTGAATTTGATGGCTTCAAGAATGTCACTAGACATCTGGATCCCAATGGCTAGTTCATGGTGCTTAATCTTGATGTCTTCAGGCTCGTCACCCTCCTTGGCAATTCCTTTGACTTTCTTATTTGATCCTTCCTAAAGGGGACTTGCCCTTCGAGGTCTGGAGAAAGGCCCATTTTTTGGTTGGCGAGAGCCCCCTGCAAGAGTACCTACCCTTCAGTGTTCTTTAGGGGGCCTTTGAGTAGTCTTCGAGGTCCTTCAGCTTTAATTCCTTCAGAATAAAATGTCTGAAGGAATTCCTTCAGAGATTTTGTCTGAAGGAAACCTTTCTGCTTGCTTTTGATCGGCTTTCCCTTCAATCGGATTCCTTTGGACTTTTTGTCCAAAGAAATTACCTTAACATTTTGCCACAAAAAATCTTTTCGAAGGGTATCTTTTTGAATTAAACAAATCCAAAGGAAAACTTACCCTTTTGCCTTCTTTTCAAGTGCTTTCCTACCCTCTGCAAGGGCTATTTGATCTCTAGAATTACCTTTTAGAAAAGTTACAAAGGTCCTTTTGGCTCCCAAGTGCCCTTCGTAAGGGCATTTGTCCTTTGGGCTCTTGGAAGACCTTCGTTAGAACATTTCAATTGAAAATGCCTAGGTGTCGAGAACTCATTTCTTCCCTGTAGAGTCCGTAGAAACCAACTTGCAGAGTCCATAGAAATATGTCCATAGAACCTAGTTTACAGAGTCCATAGAAACTAAGTCTACAGAGTCCGTAGAACCAAGAAACCAACCTGCAGAGTCTATAGTTTTCTCTAAGTCTCTCAAGCTTTGAAAGAGTCCATAGAAACATATTTGTAGAGTCTATAGAAATGAGCCTACAGAGTCCATAGTTTCAAGCCTATAGAGTCCATAGAAATGAGCCTACAGAGTCTGTGTTTCAAGCTTGTAGAGTATGTAGAAATGAGCCTATAGAGTCTGTAGTTTCAAGCCTATAGAGTCCATAGAAATGAGCCTATAGAGTCTGTAAAAATATAAAAATCTTGAAAAATGGAGAATTTGAAAGCCCAGAACAATTTTTGAGAAGGGAAGAGAGAATTTTGGCCTGCAGGACCAAAATAGTTCATATGTTGTCCCAAAAAATGAGTGACAGATTTTGGGAACAACAAAACCTATGATGAATAAGGTCAAAGTGTCCTATATGAATTGCTCTCCTAACTGCTCCTACTTCTCACATGCTCCCCTAGTCTTCCACTTTTATTTTGAGTCTAATGTTCTTGGGTTCTCTATGACTTGTTCTCCTCTAACTAGGTCCTCTTGTGTTGGCCCCTTTTGCACCATTATCATCTCATGTTGTTGTCCTCTTGTGCCCAATAGGTCCCATGCTACTATGATTTTGTGCCTACCAATCATGCATCATGGTATTCCCATGCCTTGGTCCTTCCGTGTCATGTCGATTCCATGCCAAAATAGAATAACAACATTTATTCAAAATTATGGGGCCAACATCACCCCACACTATGCCTTTAGTCCATCCTGACTAAGCTATGGTAGTGTCTTCTAAAAATTTGGGCCCTTTATACTCAAGTTCATTTTTCAAATTGTCCCAATAAGATAATGCCTTGAGGACCTTCATAGTTATTCCTTCCCTGGCCTCTTTCGATGCTTTCAACTCTTCAAGTTGGGTCAGAGTCTCATTACTCTTTTTCACCTATTCATCTAGGGCTGCACTAGCATCCTTATGGATGCATTTTAGTGTAGTGACCTTATTATCAATCTATCCTCAGAGGGATGTAAAAATTGCATTTAGTTGTTAATGATGGTTATTAATGGAATCTTCCATTATATCTATGTATCTAAATTCTTTCATGTACTCAATGTGACCTTTTATTAGGAGTGCAACATTAGTTGACTGCTACCTCAAGACCTCTTCATCTTAGAGTTGAGCCTCTACGACTTTATTAGGGAATGTAAAATATGCAAAAATATCATCCAAAATGGGAATAAATTCCCCAACTCTCCATAAGGCATGCTTGTATATGTCAATGGCCATGGTGGACTTTTAAGCTATTTCCATCTCGTCATCTTTTGGCATGAGTTGATCCTTATATTTCTTGAGTAGTAGTTCAACCAGGGTCTCTAGCTTTCTAATAACATCCTTGTCTATAGGTACACCATTTACAAGTGCTAGATCTTCCTTCAAAATTATTTTACAAAGGGTTAAAACCCTTACTTTTGCCTCTATGGCCTCTTAGAGCTTTTGTTTCATTGAATCCACTTCCTCAGTGAACACTTACTTCTTAACAAGCACATTATTATACATGTTTATAACCTTGGCATGTTTTCTCTCTGCTGTATGTGCATCAAAATTTGATAAAATTCTCTGGCATGCTATTTCCATACCAAATTTAAAAAATATAGCACTTGCCATTAGTGGGGTGAGATTTTGTGGATCAACCCTCTTTAATTTTGGTAGCATTGGAGCATCCAAGCCCAAAGAGATGTTGTCCAGTGGGAACTTGAACTTACACTCCTTATTGTACATCTCAAGTAGGAAGAAACATTTCTTCCTGGTTTTAGGAGTCACTTCCTTGGGATGGAAGTGCATCTAAAGATAGAGTCTTCTATCTTCTATGCTGAATTGGTAAAGTTCACACATAGTGGTTATCATTCTTTTATCTTCCTTCCCTTTTGACTCAGTTAGTTCCTTTCCCTTATTGGGGTTACATTCAAGCTCAACCTCCTCATGGCCACCAATGACTATCTCACTATCTTCCTCACTATCATCCTCCTTATTATACCTTCTTTCAACATCAAGCAGGGGATCATCAAATGTGACCTTATCCTGCATTAGGGAGGGAGTTTTATTAGAATTTGATCTTGAGCTATGGATCTACATTTGAGGAGACTATGTTAAGGTACTTGTCTTGGAGGTTATTGTGGGGTAGCTCTTGTGGTAGTGGTACTTGGGGGAGATGGTGGTGGGTGTGGAAAAGGTGGAGGTGGAGAAGGTGGAGGTAGAGGTGGAGGAGAAATGGGAGTAGGTTGAGGGGAAGAAGGGTCAGGGATGGATGAGTGTAGAGGCATAGAGTGAGAAGGGGATAGAGAAGTGTGGGGAGGAGATGGAGAAGTATGGGGAGGGGATGGATATGGATGAGGTGGTGAAGGTGAAGGGTGAGGTGGGGGTGGAGGAGTTGTGGAGGGATGGGAAAAAGTAGGTCTAGAGGGCTACACCTCTACCATCCTTTACCTCTTTTAGGGGGCCTATTTCCCATTCAAACTTGCACCCACATTCAGTCGCTTCTTCTTCTTTAGCTGCAATGCTTGGGGGATTCTTTCCTTAAGGTCTCCACCGTATGGGTTTTTATGGGGGTGAAATATGTAGAAAAACATATGAGTTTGATCCTCAATTAAAGTTTGCTTGACTTGTATATCAATCAAGTCTATCTCCAACCTCTCCACATAGGCTTGTATGAGGGAGAAATGTTACTTTATAATGAACTATGCTTGTTCTGTAGGTAGGGGGTAAGTCCTTAAGAATGCACCACTCATTTACAAATTCCATCTTCATCCCATCAAACCAATACCTCAACTTTATCTTGTATGAGGGGGTGATATGCTAGGATCAAGTAAATGCCTTGTAACACTCAGTGAGGGACTTGTGAGTGGGAGGGTACACCCACTTCAATGCCCTTAAACTGTACTTTGGCACTCTAATCTCATTGAAGACCATCAATAGGAGGATTAATCCTTAAGGGAACTTGTACTTGGGTATTCGATGGGCCCTCTCCTCAACTTTAATTATTTTATGGAAAAAGTACATGACTTAGTTGTACTTTAGTCCCTATGAGACTTGGTATGAAATATAAAGGTATGCCATGTCCACCTCCTTCCAGTGATTGGTCCCTCCAATCTTGGTGGAAATGATCTATGCCATCACTTAGAGGGTGGGATCTTGTAGGTTCTTAATGTACATCACGTGCCCTTGATTTTGATACATCATAACTATGGTGGTTTTCTATATCTCCTCCATGTTAGCCAAGTCATTAATCACACTCAACCCCAAGCATTATAGTCTTGTGTCTTTCCTAGTTATCCCAGGGGTGATCTTCATGCTACACCCAGTGAAGTAGATATAGTATTCATGGACATGCAAGAGGAGGAACTATACTACCTTCATAGGTTTACCAAAATATGGCAAGTCAAAGAGTTAGAAGAGTCATGTGGTGTCCAACTAATTTTTTATTGTTAAATCATGGACACTTAGTTCCTTGTGTTAGTGGTCTTAACCTGGTAGTCATTTTGGAGCTCAACCTCATTTCCTAGTTGGCGATGGTTGTAATAAAAAATGGTGGCTATTGAGACTTTGGAGACCCATTTCTCTATATGCAATATCAAATTTGGGTATTGCATCTCTTCTATTAATAGAGATGGAAGTGGATATGCTTGGGCCTTCTGCATTGCCAATAGCTGCACCTGCTTTCCTTTTCTCACCATTTTTTCCCTTTCTACTTTTGTGCATTTTCACACTTCTCCTTATGCACTCTATACTTGTTCTCCTAGGCACTGATCTTATTCATCTAGAGTTTTTTTCCTAATGGGAACCTAGTCTCCTCCACTCACATCCTCTTCTTCTAATATAGTTGGTAATTTTTTCAAGTCTCCTAGCCTTTTTCTTTGGCTGCACTACCCTTCAAGGATGTCAAAGGTTAACACATAGCCATCACACATTCCCAAAATAATATGTGGATGTAGACAAATTAATTCATCTTTTTAAGCTTAATCACTTTGTTAATGGTCAAACTATAACTTACAACTTCAAAAATTAACACTTTTTCCCACCAAACTAGACTTAGAAACTCTATCCTCGATTGGGTAACAACCTACGTGTCTTAAAAAGGGTATAAAAACTATGCTTCGCTCATGATTTGATTATTTTGGATCTGGTATGGTCACTTTCTCTTCAACTCTGGTTCATCATTCATTATTATCTCTAGTAATTTGAGAATCAATACAATGTAAAGAGTTAAATGAATTTAACCCACCTATTTATAGGCTTTAAGGGGGGTTTACCCTTATTAATTCCTTCCTCTTCCCTATCACTTCATAACATAAATACAAATATTTTAAGGGCCACCATATTTCAATCCTTGCCTTTTACAATTAATGCCTTAACGGTTTTATCCCATCATGCCATTAGCATGCTTTTTGCTATAGCTAACCTCATCTCATTAATGGCATGTCCCTTCTCATGCCTTCCTTGGAAGTGGTGATAGTTGTATCCCACCATTTTGGTGTAGTGGAATGCAACTATTGCATTTTAAATTTCTGACATATGGTGGGACCCTTACCCCTTAGTTCCTTAAATGACTCATGCACCCTTTATAACTTAGATGCCTTTAAGACTTGCACACCCACATATCTTACATGCCTAGCTAATTTTTGCACTTTTTATTATTACCCTTTTATGTATGACTTCTTACCCCATATTAAAATGGGTCATGGTCCTCCATGAAAACAACAAGAACATAAAAATAAAATTACCATAAAAAAGAGTTGTGCGTAACAAAGGTAGTACTTTTATTGAAAGTAGTAAATCCTAATCTAATGGTGTAAGCCTTATTGATTAAAAAAGTGTAGCTATTCTAAAATGCAATATGGATAAAGCAAACTTCTATTATAGTTCCCTGGGAGGAATTGACCATCAATTCATTGTAACTGACATGTCTTGATAGGTTGAATGCTATGTATTATAAACGAACCATCCTAATAGATGTAGATCTTTCTAGGGTGGTGCACAAACTTAGAGTCATACAACAAGACCTTCATTCCTAGAGAAAAGACTTTATTCTTGATATTTTGATCATGCCATGCCTTCTATTTGTGTTTCTCTACATCTTGGCTCTAATGAGCGAAGAACCAGGTCTCATCTAATTACATTAAAATATCCAAGCATGCTTTCAAAGATAACTCATCATCTAGTTATCCTAGATGCATGATATAGAAGGATGGCACCAAGAACTCTACTGGCATCACTGCTTCCATGCCATATACCAAATTAAATGACATTCTTTTGTTTAGGTGCTTATAGGTAGTTAGATAGGCTCAAAGTACTGTAGACACCCTATCATCCCAATTAGTGTATCTAACATTGTAGATTTTTGTTAAATTGGTACCTAAGATCTTATTGAAAGATTCAATAGTTATATTGGCTTGTGGGTGGTATGGTGTTGTCTAGTGGTGTGTGATCATGAACTCGACTAGTAAGATGTGAATTATTTCATTCAAAAAGTGGGTTCCTCTATCTCTAGTGAAACTCAGGGGTCACCTAAACTATGTTATGACATTTTCCTAGATGAACCATGTAGTAGTAGCTATAGTATAGTCCTTTATTGATACTGCTTCAACCCAACACATAAGGTAGTTGGTTGTTGCAATGATGTATCAAGAACCCATTCATCATCCTGTTAGAGTGATGGACCCCAAAAAATCAATAACCCACTTTTAAAAATGTTCATGACAAGGGATGGGTCATAAAGGCATAACATATATTTTATTAGGTTTACCTACATGTTGGTAGATGTCACATTTCCTAACATATGATTTAACATCTTAGAATAGAGTTGGCCACCAAAGCCCAACTAGCAGAATGTTGTGTGTGGTATCCTCTCTAGTATAATGTTTGCCTACAATACCTTCATGAACTTTATGAATTACCTTAGGGTGCTCATGTTTCATTACAAAATGATGAAGCACCTTATTATGATTCATTTTATAAAGATAACTTGCTATGAGATAAAAGGGTGTAGTGTGGACCATAAGTTGAGAAACTTAGGCATGAACCTGGTGTTTAAAAATGCTACAATGTCTTCTAGTTCTTTAGGTACCTGTATAACTCAGAAGAGTTGTATGTCATGAAGATCATCTTTTATGGTGCATGGGGGTTCTCCATTCTCAATCTAGGATAGGTGGTTAGGTCCACAATTAGCTTTCCCATGTTTCACCATTACAAAAAGATGGAATTATTGAAATAACACAATCCAATGGTAAATCCTCCCATGTAGCACTTGTTTTTTAACTAGGTACTTTAAAGCCTCATGATCTATATAGAAAATAAATGTAGTGGATAAAAGGTACTGCCAAAACTTTTTTAGGGTGTAAACTATTGACAAAACTTCATGTTCCATGGTGATATAGTTTCTTTCAACTAGTGTTAGCTTCTTATTGGCAAAGTAAATTAGGTGATCTAAGTGACCTTAACCTAGTTGTGTAAGAATCGTGCCAACTACCATGATAGACACATTACCATGGACATGAAATAGCTTTGTACAATTAGGGAATTGTAGAATAGGAGTAGTGACCAACTTTTATTTGAGTGCTTTAAAGGATTACTTATAAGAACTAGTCCATATGAACTTCTCATTGTGCTTTAAAAATGTTCTTTCAGAGGTGTGGTAATCTTGGCATAATCATGAATGAAATTTTTTTAATAACCCATGTACCCTAAGAAGGCATGCACCTCATGCTGAGTCTTGAGCACTAGCAAGTTAAGAATCAAAGATAACTTCACTGGGTCCATTAGGAGTCATTATTTACAAATAATATGCCCTAAGAACACATCAAAAGGTGTTACAAACATGAACTTCTTCAAGTTTAAGGATATTTATTAATACCTAAAAATGATTAAGCATGAGCTTGAGATTAGAAAAATGGTCCTTAACCAAACTATATACCATCGAATCATCTAAATAGACTTGGAAGAACTTATGAATGAAGTCCTTAAAGGCTTTAACTTCTATGCATGAGAACATTGCTTGAGCATTTTTCAATTCAAAGGGCATAACAATATATGCAAATGATCCCCATTCGATGGTAAATGTTGTTTTAGGTTGGTCTTCCTTAACTATTTGGACCTGATGGTACCCTAAGAGTACATATATAAAGGAATATAATTCATAACCAACAACACCTTCAAGGATTTTCTCCATGAATGGCATTGGAAATGGATCTATCACACATAATGCATTGAGCACTCGGTGGTCCACATAGATATGGATGCATCCATCCTTCTTGATACTAATCACCATAGGACTAACCCAATTGGATTCAATAATGGGAGTGATTACTTCAACATGGAGCATACTATTAATCTCCTTTTTAATGCATGCCTAGAGATTAAGGTTCATCCTATATGGTTATTTTTTCACTAGTTGAGTGTCATTGACTAGCTTGATGTGCATCTTCCTTAAAGATGGGTGGACTCCCTTTATTTCACTATAGTTCCTTAGGAAAAAATCTTGATATTCCTTTAACAACTCACAAATTTTCATAATCTCTATATCATTCCAATAGTTTCCAATTATGGCCATCTTTGGTTCTTGTTCAGTGCCAATGTTGCATTTAATAATCTGAATAGGCCTATGATAAGGGTTTTCTATTTGAGGAATTGTGTCTTGAATAGTTTATGTACCAGTGCTTGTATAAACATATAAATGGTTTTTTAGGGGGTTGAGTGAAGCATATCCTTCACCTTCATATACTTGGAAGACAATATTTTGCTTTCCCAAGCGAATCTCTTCATATTATTCTTCATTAGGAACTAGTGTAGGCATAAGAACTAGATGTGTTAAAGGATCAATGAATAACTGTAAATGTTACTTAGGTTCTTCATAAATATTCTACATGTAGTCTTTCATGGGACTTGGGTCTCTAATAAATATTTCATGCATGTCTTGGAGAGTGAGGTGCAAGTCCATCCTTGGTGATGAATATGAGAGTGTCGAGGTCATGTTTTCATTTAATAACTTCCAAAACTTGGTTCCCATGTGTTTCTCTTCATGAATATACTAGGCCCATGCCCATATGCATAAGGTCTCATAGAATGCATGCGCCCATATGTACTTTGGTAAGTATGTTTCCTTATTTCTCCATATTGTCTCACAAGCTTCAATGTGAAGTTTAGGTGCTTGTGCACCACTGTAACTAATTGTTCCCTTGACCTTATTATCATAATGAAATATGTGATGTAGAGCAAAACATACTTGATCCCAGTATAGAAGGTGCTCTTTATGGGTATGCCACCATCTTGTGATGATGCCATAAAAAAGGTGATCCAATGACCTCATCCGATCATCTTCAATGTTATATAATTCTTTGAGGTGATAGACAAAGTCACATACCTCCATTTATCCTTGAAACTATGGGGATTCATCAAGTTTTTCCAATAGTGGTCCTATCAGTGGCCCTCTTATTGCTAAACCTATGAAGTGAACAAACTTGTGACATTTAGGAAGCTAGCACAAAGAGTTTTCTCATCTATTGATGGTGCTACACATCCTTCTAGTGAGATCATAATCACCACGGGTTTAACAATTACAAGCATTGCTTGTAGTATTAGAAATAGATTGGTTATCTATCCATCAAAGAACACCATATGGGGTGGGAACATGATTTTCATCACTTCTAATATTGATAATATATAAGTTGTTGATGTATTCATCAACATTGATGGCCTCTATATAAGGGGGTCCTTGTGCTTGATCTAGTGGTATTACTACATGCTAGTCAGGGTTTTCAAAACTAGTGTAGTATTTTTTAAAGCTCAAGTTTGTATTTTTCTCATATCACCAAGGCTTTCTCAGTAGGGTTGGGTAATCATCAACTTCAACTAACTCTAGAACCTCAAAATTCACTTTAAATGGTACTCTAAGTATGTCAACCATGGTCTAATTGAGGACCCTAATTGGGTAAGCACAAGTCTTATTTGCCATAAATACGACATGAGGTGAAGGCTGTAGTGCTGGACTAGAAATTTTGCACCAAGCACCCTTGGTGAGGACATTAAATTCTACAATAGTATCTAGTAAAATGTCCCTGATTATCTATTTATCAATGACAACATTAACCAATATTTCTCTATATTTCAAAGGAGTAGAGGAACTAGGACTGTCTTATCATCGAGCATGATTTAAGCAATGATATTAACTTTACTAAATGATGTGAGGTTGAGCTTCATTTGGTAGTTAAAATTGAATCTTGAGCCAAGCACTGAGATGTGTAATAATCTCCTCATCCATCACCCATTTACATAGTTCTTGGAAGTCATCCTACACCACAGGTCAAAGTTTAGCTTCCCTTTACATAGTAGCACACTACATTACATCCTTATCTTTAAGGAACTGAATCTTGCCCTAAAGTTCTCATATAAGTGCCATATTATCTTGGAGGACATCCTTTTGCTTCTAAATATTAGGGTAATTTCTAGTTCATGGTTCTTCCTATTATACCTTCTTGATTGGATTAGCTATTGATTGGGTCTGTCCCCCACTACAAGTGGTAATGTTTACTTGTTGAACTATAGGGATGGGTAGGCATGCACACCATTGTGGTTTATAAATTTGAATCATAATGATGCCCTTTTCATTTCTCTCCTTGGTCATATCCACATATAGACCATGACACTTTTCTAGTTGGTGGTCTTTTTTATAAAAAGCACACATTAGGTTATTTGGGTAATCTCATTGATAGTGGTCTAGTGATCCACATTTGTAATAGGTCCTAGGTGGAAAAAATCCACCTCCTAATATTTAGCCTCTTCTTTATCCAAGGTAGTCATTATTATCTTAAGTATTAATGACTGAGGTTTGGCACGTGCCACACACTCAAGCTTCATGGATGCCACTGATCAAACAATAATCATTAGTGTCATGAGTGTAGGCATCATAAATTTTATAATAATCATACACCTTAGTATGCATATCCCAATACAAAATAGGACAAGATCAGACATCATGTTCCTCATGGTATATTTCACATGCTTTTTTAAGTACTATACAAATGCTCTTACATAGGTAATTATTTCTTGCATGTCCTTTAGTTTCATAATCGATACCCCAAACACCACTGCATGTCTCATGTGCATTATTTGCCATAAACTTATCAAGTTGTGATTCCATTGAGGCTATCTAGGCCTACATAAAGGGAATAATACTAGTATCATTAATTCCAACCATTTCAGCATGGAGAGTAGCTTTTAAGGCCTCGTGCGAGCCAATAAAGGTCCATTGTGACAAGGTTTGTGAAAAAGGTAATGACAATCCTCCCATAAAACATTATGTGTGTTGTGTAGTGTTAATTTCAAAGGATAGTTTAGATAGAAAAGTTTGAAACCTTGCATCATACTAACATACACTTTTTTTAATTCCTTGCTTTATGTCCTTCAAAATTGCTATACTCTACTATTCAAATTTGGGAATATCAAACTCAAAGAAGGTTGTTTTGAGCTGATCAAAGTCAACCATCTCTTATTGAGGGTCAAAATTTTGATACCATCTATGTGCATGCTATAAGAGTGTAGATGAAAACTATGTGGCCTTACATTTAGAAGATGTGATGCCACACATCGTACAAATCAGTTCACACTTGTGGACATGATCAGCTACATTCTCCACCCCTTGATATTTAGGTAAATGTAATGGCATCTCATAGTAAACCATAGTTGGTTGAGGTGTTAGAGTAGGTGGTTAATATGAACCTCTAGCTTAGGTCCCTTGGGGAGGGAATCCACTTTCTCTCATGCCTTCTCTTAGTCCTCTTCTAGTGCTTTTAGTGGTAGTGCTTATGGTATGGGGCACGGTATCTGATTAGTTAACTAGGTTTGGGCTTGTATTCTATCTTTGGAGACTAGGTCTACCATGCATCCCAAGTTATGCCATATAATTCCATTGAAAAGGGAAAAATCATGTTAAATCTAAATGAGCCTCAAATGGCTTAGTTTTAGTATCCCTTATCAATTTAGCTTCTAACTCTAAACTATCTGTATCCCAATTTCAAATGTGTACTCTATCTAACTCAAAGGCATGAGTGTACATGATGTTAGGGGAGCCAGGTTGGTTTAGACTTAGTTTTTTGGTTCTTACTATCAATCTTATTTTTCCTTTGTAAGATAAAAGTGGCATAGAACATAGTTTGAAAGTGATGGGGTCCTCATGTGTTTCTGCTTCCCTGTGGCTCCTAACACCACTCCTTAAGTTATATCAGTCTCTTCTCATGATGATAACTCCCATGATTCTTTGTTGAGATTCATCATACTTCCATTTCCATAGTGCACACTAGATATATACCATTTTGAATCCATAATCTTCTATCAACCCCTATTCTCCCCTTCCAAATGTGTGGCTCATGCACGAGAGGATTTGGCCCTCCATTGGTATAGTTTCTAGTCTAAGATCAGTAAATAACTTTTTTATTTCAAAAGAAAAAGACCTAAGATAGTGACCTTATAGTTCTCAAAGAAATTAGAACTTGGACCTTTTAGGACACGAGTAGGTAGTGATAGCATAATCCAAGATATAACTATTTAGAACTCCTTTCCACCAAAAGTTAATTGCTCACATCCATAGAACTCTAAGTTGTGCTAAAAACCTTTACCATTATAGCATCCAAGACTGCCTCCTTCCAAGATTCCTTGAGTCTACTTGAGCATATGATAGTAGCCAAGCATGTAAAAGAAGTGGGACCTCCAAAAAGAAGGTTTCATATAAGGGACTATAGATATTCTGCTCCACCCACTATCATGTAGAGATTCTTGGCTCAAGATACAAAAATATAAAATTATCTTAAAAAAAAAACCCATTCTTCTATATTCTCAAGAGTAATTCACTCAAACATCTTCCTTGATTGTGCTTCAAGTGCTTCAGGTCCCAAAAATGGAACCAAAATGTTGGGTTTTTTTAGTTAATTCTAATTATGGAGCTGAAGTCTATCCCAATGAGCTAGCGTGTTGGCCCTATCATGTGTGATTTAGGTCTTGTGTGCTCACCCAAAGTGAAAAATGAAAGACCAATTGCTAAAGGTTTTTTAACACAATATTATATGTTTGTTCATGCCTTTCTCTTTATGCAGTTTCAAACAAGGATTAATATATGCAGTTTCAAACAACACAAATATATGACTTTAATCCTTTTAGTTATAGATGTGATTATTATTATTACTACATAGATCACCATCATTATCTAGCATTAATGACTTTAGTTAATAAAAATATACAAATAAAAAGAGAATAAGGAATAAATAATCTCTAGGTCTATCACTTAGTGTGTTTCATTGTTCAAGACACAAATTGGCAAACTTTGATATCTCATATTTTATGCTTAATGAACCAAAAGGTAAAGCTTCATCATATATTATCCAAAAGATCATCCTCACAAGAGATTAAAATAGGGGTATTTATACTTGTTTTACCTTGAACAAGTTTTATAATCATTAATGTTATGAGTGAATGGTGCATGAACTCTCAATAGACTGAGAGTCATGGCACTTAAAATAAGTTCTTCTTGAAGACCTAGGTCCTTGCACCCCCTAGATTCTCACTCTATGTTATATACTAGTGACCATGTGTTCCATTCCTTACAAGCCGGTGAAAAACCTATAATCAATAAGGTCAAAGTATCCCATATGAATCACTCTCCAAACTTCTCCTACTTCCCATGCACTCCCTTAGTCTTCCACTTTCATTCCAAGTCTACTGTTCTCAGGTTCTTTGTGACTTGTTCTCCTCAGATTGGGCCCTCTCACACTAGTCCTTTCTATGCTACTATATTTTTGTGCAATTATACTCTTGTGCCCAATAGGTCCCACACCATAGTGCTTCTATACTTGATAGTCACATGACATGATCTTCTCATGACATGGTCCTTTCGTGCCATGCCAGTTCTACACCAAAATAGGACAACAATGCTTAGTCAAAATTTTAGGGCTATAATAAAATAATAAGAACATAAGACAAGGCATGATGATAATGATATGGTCAATTTGAGGATGTAAGATAAGAAAACTAGAATGTCAAGATGACATAAGATAAGACAACAAAGATGCTTTTGAGATTTTTTGGATTTTATAATTTTTAGGGTTTTTTTGAATATGTATGTACACTATACAAATAAGGTTACTAGTAAAGGGAATACTAAGCCTATCAACATAGATAAATATGGATTGAATGATGGATGAGATGAAAAAAGGATGAGGGTGATGCTAAAAAGAGGATGATGACTAAGGAAAAATAGACTAGGATTGCTAATGACCACATCATGAAGGAACATATGTTTAGTTACCTAAGAATTCATTAAAAGATATGCCAAGATGATTCTAAAATTTTTCTCAAGACACCTTCCCTTCCTTACGAAGGTCAAGACAATAAGGAAAGAGATATATGATGCATGACATGATAGATAAGGATGGACATAATAGGATACAAGATATGATGGTAGATGATGGGTAAAAACAATAGGCCAATGGGTATGATAGATAAGGATGACATGGATGGGTTTTAAAATGGATGGATTTTACACCCAAGTATTGAGGTACAATGCAAAAAATGGATTATTTTACCATGATGTCAAAAAATGGTTTTCATCATGGTAATTTCCCAAGGCACCAGAAGATTGGGTTTCACTATTGGACGAATGATTTTTATTTCATTTTTAGACTTTTTTGATTTTTTTTAGCATCTCTATTTATTGGATATGGGTACAAGATACAAGAATGTCTATTTGTATGGATCTTCAATTGACACCTATTTGGGAGATATGTGATGTTAAGACCATGTGATGGATGTTAGATTACTAGATGTCCTAGTGTCCTTTATTTACTCTTTATTTAATGTCCTCTAGACATCTCAACCAAGTGTCTTTGTAACCCCTAAGACCAATAATGTTACCCAGGGATTTATGATATGGTATGGGTGGGAGCATATTGTGATTGTAATGATGGGATATAGGATGTGAATGAGGGATATGATCATGATGGATGATATGATGGGATGGGGAGGAAAAATGAGGTTTGAAAATTTGTGGAGAGTATTCTTTAGATTGGTGCTATGATATTAAGGGATCTAAGGCCTTTTAATTTTTTGATTCTTTAATCTAAACATTAATAGGATGGTTGGTCGTATGATTATTACTTTGGACATTATTTTGATATGCTGATTTTTTATTTTTAGTTTGACTTTGGTTGCCTCTTGGTGCTTGATTGTGGGATTCACCATAGGGAAGTAACTTTTAACTAAATAAATGATTTTGATTTCGAGAGACCCCTATCAATTTAAGGATATCTTTACTAGGGGATGATTATTTATGACTTGGCCAATTGAAGACTCATATTAAATTTGATTAATTATATTTGGATAATAGAAAGCTTGATTATTTGATGGGATTAAATTATTAGGGGCATGAATCCTTGTATATTCAATACACAATTGTGCATGCAGAGGGGAATCCAATGATTTAGGTTCTTATTTATCCCATTCATCCAGTGGGATGTATGGATTAGGGAGGATGAGTGGATGATTGAGAATGTGTGGTGGATTAAGGGGATAATGTGCAACATAGTCATCATAAATGTCACTAGGAGCCCTAGCTTCAATGTTAGAGATAGTTTCCTTAAGAATATCAAAAGGATCACTAAGACTCTTGAGGGAATTAACATATAAATCTGATTTGTATCCAAATTGATGATCTTAGATTGACAGATCATCTAAAAATTATGTGATAGTTTCATCATCTTGGGATAGATTAAGAGCCATGCCTTCTGACTGATTGATAGTAGAGGCATCTTCAAAGAGATAGTTGTTGACATGACCTTCATAATCAATAAGGGATGTTAATTTTGACATGATTTTTGATTCAGATGATGTTGTTAAACATGATCCTAACCATTTTGATGTAGAATATAACAAGGATGTTGATGAGGTGATGTATCCCAAAGATTATTTTATAGTAGGAACCATATAATTGTCCATAAGTACCTATTTCACCTTGGGTTTGTGAAGGGATAATTTAGGCTTAATGGATTTATGAAGATGGGGGATGTGATGTGAATGGGTCATAGTGATGGATTGTTAGTGGATGTGTGTAGGACGAATGGTATTGAAGTCATGACCCTAGTTAGGGAGGGGATAATCTTAATAATGTTCAAGAAGTAATTATTAGCATACCCCTAATTGCACACTCCTAAGCATGGATGCATTGGATTCTACCTCAATTACAATGTCACCATTATCAATTAATTTTTGGAAATAATATCTAAAAGGGTGACATATATTAATAGAATGACTGGGGACTTTATGATGTATAAAAAATCATTCTATTTGATACCATGAGGGCACATGATTAGAAAAATATAGAGATCTTTTTTTTAGGTGGACAATCATGCATATGGACCTAAGTTTCCAAAATAAGGCTTCCATAGATATTGAGAGAGGGGTATATTTCTTATCTATGGTGTTAGATTTAGGAGTGGAAGAATGTGATGGTGATGTCATGATGTAAGGAGATGGTGGAGTGTGAGATTATGTAGAAGAAAAATATGAAGAGGATGAGATTGACAAGTTATGCTTCCCTTTACTAGTAAGATGGGGTATTTATGATGGATTATGACTGGTAGATGGAGGATTTGACTATCAATGGGTATAGACTAGCGTTAAGGTAAGTTAGATGGGGTCAAGACATTAGGGAAGTTAGGTATCCAAGTCAAAGATCTACGAGAGGAATGCCTCCTTATTTTCAACAATATACTTATTAAATAAGGAAATTTGTGGATTGGGAAGGTCATGACTAGTGGACGCTGGAATGGAAATAATTGGGGATGATGTTTGATGAGGGATTGGTTTGTTGTGGGTGGCCTTAGGCTTAGGGGATGAAAATAATTAGGAATGAGGGTACCTATATCCAATAAATATAAGAGGACTTCATCTTTGTTGGCCAAGATATATTCATTAAATAAGATGAATTTATCACTTATATAGTGAGAACTATGATTATGATGAATAGATGATAGGGTTGACCTTTATGGGTTAACATATGGATGATGTGTAGATGGGGATTAGGTCATTGGTTTCGGCTTGATGGGATTGAGGTTGCAGGGTAGGCAAGCACCCATTTTTAGGGCTCATAAAAAGATCTCATCCTTGTTGGAAAATATGTATTATTCTATGATAATAGGATCTAAATCCATGGGGATAAATGATAAAAGGGAAATGAATGATGTGAAGGTAGATTTGGGAATTAGATCAGTGCTTGGTCAAATCAAGCTTAAATGATTGAACTAGTATGATAAGCGATGGTGAGGATGGGATAAATGAAATGAGATTGAGATGATGTAATACTAAGATCATATTTTAGATTGATAGTATAATAAGTAGTAATGATCCATCGACAATGCTTAATTTTCAAGCTATTAAGAGGATTGGGATTCACTAGTACCTAAATTCAAAATACCAAGATGATGATTAGATGGGCGCTAATTTTGAATAGGCAAGATGGATAGATTATAGAGGACTAGATTGATGATTGATTGGATGCTAGATTGAAACTGATAAAATGACATAATGTTAGCAAGTGATGAACGATAGTGGACTAGAATGATATGATGATATAAATGGATAATAAGAGGACTAGCTCAAAACCTTAGACAAAATTGATTAAGGTGAGATGGATATGTGATTAGGTGATGGGATAATGAGATTAAAATAAGAATAAGTATATAAAGATGATGAAGAAATGATAAAGGGTAATATGAATAAAATGGGGATGTTTTGGACATGTGTGTGACCTAAAATAAAATAAAGTAAGATGGATTTGAGATGAAAATAGTTTGATAAGGATGGAATGTATAAGACATATAAGATTAAATACTATGAAGGATGTATAATATAGAGTTAAGAATATACAAGATGATAATACGTGCAAAAAGACCTAGATAGCAATGTATGGGTTTGGGATGAAAGGTTGACTCAATTAAAAAACAGTAATGGTATAACATGAAACACACCCTATTGGACCCCAAATTTTGACCAAGTATTTTGGTGCAGAGTTGACATAACATGAGAGGATCATTTTTTAGAAAGACTATGATGTAAAACTAACTTGGTGTAGAAGGACCATGGCTTAGAATGGGTGAGGTATGAAAGGACAAGGGCATGAAATCATTAACACAAGAAGACCCAATCAAAGATAGAATATAACTATGAGGAACCCAAGAGTATAGAAGTCAAAATAATAGAAAAATACTTGGGGAGTGCATGGGAAGTGAGAGATGGTTGAGGAGTGATTATCAAGGGCGATCTAGACTTTAACCATCATAAGTTTCACACTGGCCCACAAAGAGGAAGACACATGACAACAAGGATCTAGAATATAACAAGTATATATGGGGAGAAAATGCTCAGGTCCTTAGGAGAAAATATTTGATAGACTACCATGACTATTAATCCATAGATAGTTCATTGGCTAATCACTCATGGCATTTCTTATGTAACTACTTGGTCATGGAAAAATAAGTATACAAACCCCTATTTGAAATCATTATAAGATGACATATATTAGATATAATTTTACTAAAATATAATATAGAATCATGGATTTTATAATTAGTTTTGATGCTAATGTTATAGATAGTTGATAGTTATCCATCTGATGATAGGTTGCATTAACTTGTAATTTTAATGCATTATGATATTTATACAACTTCTACTTTTAGAATTTATGTAATAATCTTTGAAATCCATGGAATTTATCCTCATAATTATGGTTGTTGAGTTTAATGATACAAGGAATAAAGTAATGTATTTATTTTTCTATGTAACTTATAACTAGATATAAGTTTGAACTCAAGAATATGACTAATATGTTATTGCACAACATAACCCATAGTAATTGGTCTCTTGCCATGTGCTTCAGGTGAGTACACAAGACCACAATTTTTCATGAAGGGATAATGTACTTACTCATTAAGGCTACACTTCAACACTTATTAAATAATAAAAATCCAACATTTTGGTTCCATTACTAGGACCCGTAACACTTAAACACAGTAATGGAAGATGCTTGAATGTATCATCCTTGAAAGTATTAAGCAATGGATTATTTGGGTCAAGGATAATTTTTGCAGTTCCTTATCTTGAACTAGGAGTTTTTTCACATCAATAAGTAGAACATAATCTCTACAGTGCATTATATGAAACTTTATTTGTTGAAATCCCCAATCATTTGCATGTTAGGCTATCTGCTTATGCTCAAGGTTGATCACAAAACTTTGGGAGAATATAATCTTGGAAGTTATAATGACAAAGAACTTTAGCATGATTAATAACACCGTAGACACAAGCTATTAATATCTGGTGGAGAGGAGTGTTGAATAGCTACTATAGTCATATAAAATGCAAAAATTGGTAACTTGAGCATGGCTAATGATAACCAACCCATAGGTCCCTCTTGCTTGCTCTCATGACCCTCTTAGGCTTATTTTGACTGATTCCCAATCATCCATAGCTTTCCAAACTTGGTCCTAGCTGAGCCATAATCCTCTTTCCATGACTAATCCATCCCCCTAAGTCTTGTCTACTTAAGACAATAGCACTATACTAGGACTAAAGTTCCAATTCCACTCTTGTCTACTTTCGGTGCTATTGTCCAAGTCCATTTTAGGCCCTAAAAATCAGTTTATTTTGGTTCCCCATCTTTATCCTTGTTGGCCTAATGTGAGTAAATTCAACCCATGTCCAATAGATCCCTATAAAAGCCCATTTAAAGATCATTTAGAAAGGGCTGGCAACTATCACTAAGCAAGCAAGAATACAAGGTAAACCATTCATGCAATCTTTTCTATTCTTTACATACAACCAACCAATATAGTTACAAGCTTTTTCAAATTCTTACACCAATCCCTAGCCATCTCAAGTACATCTAGTTTAGCATTTTGCATATTCACACACTCAATTGCATAAAACACATCATGTGGGAGAATTACATATGGCTTGATACTCTCTTCAAAGTATTGTTATGTCGGCAGTGTGCCCACACACGAGGTGTGAAACATGTCCAATGCATATTACACACATTAACCCCTCCCCCTTCTTGCTCAAAATTGGTAATAGCATAATGGAAGATAGGGTTTGAAGAAAAAATCTGCTCTATAAGGATCTCTATAGACTTCTAGCTATTGAAATTTCATAAATAAGGTTACATAGACCTATTGAACAAAACCTAGAAATATTAGATCCTTAGGATAATAGTGGTAGAGGTGGAATAAAGCGACATTACCACTCCTATCTAGTTTTGACACTCCCATCCAATCAAAAAATGAAGTCCAAATCTTAGTTTGTGATAGTGTCCCATTCTTGCACAATCAATATTAGCCTCTATCTTAGTCAGATCAACACAGTTTTAAGCTAAGTCATATTTCTCTTTATTCATTTGCTATTTTTAGAAATTCTAAACAATAATCAGAGTTAACAAGTCATTAAATTAATTATAGCATAATTATTGACTAATTTTACTACTCAGACCCTTTAACTAAATTAGGAATAATACACCAATATTACCAAAATTATTAAATCATTTGGTGAACATGACTTACTTTATTTGTGCATAAAAATCCTAGAAACCCTAGGGTAAATTTCTTACTGATTTTTCATCTATTTTTTGATTTTTTTACCTGCATAATAAAATAAAAAATTAGCATAAAATTTTAAAATTTTATAGTAATTTTAAAATAATTTTATTTCAAACCCTAGTTGCCCATACTAGGCCCCAATAATTTTCTAGTGAATTTCCAATCATTTTCTAGATTTTTCCTAGCATATTTAAATCATAAAATCCATTTTAAATTCAAAAATCAATAGTAATTGTCAAAATATTTATTATTTTCCAAACCTTAGTTGCATTAACTAGGTTTTATTAAATCTCTAATTTTCCAATAAATGTTTGATTTTTTACTTGCATATCTAACTCAAAAATTCACTTTCATTTTCCAAATTTCATAGTAATTATTTAAATAATTATCTCCAAAACCCTAGTTGCATATACTAGATCCCATTTCTTCTTGAGGTATCAACTTACATGTTTTTGAGTTTCATATCATTTTTATGCATATTCTAGTTCCTTGTTTAGATTATATCCATTTAATATTTTATACCATTATCCAAGTTATTTTCCTTATGCCACCTAAGTTTCATTCCTTCAACTTGACCATAAACCATGGATAAACAACTAGCTCAAGTTCTTGTTATAGATTCTACACATCTAGATTACACTAATTTTAATGAGGATAATTTTGATGATGAGTATTATGAGAATAATAATGGTGATACAAACACCATTATTCATGATCCACCACATTAGAAACTTGATCAACTTCCACCAATTATTAAGAATGAAGTTGTCCTAAACAAAGATTTGATCTTACAAAGTTTTCAAGAAATATTCTGGGATCAACCTCGAGATCTTACTCTTATTTTACAATCTATCATGAAAATAAAAAAGGCTAAACAAGTAGAGTCTTCCATTCCCATAGAGCAACAAGTTGTAAATGACACTACGATGGAAACTATGTCTCAACAAGCCCCTATAGTAACCCAACTTACCTCTATGCCACTAGCTATAACTAGTACATCCCTATCTCCTGATGTGGTAGCCCTTATGCAAGAGATAAGATCTCTTCAATCCAAAGTGATACATCTTGAGTAAGGTGATTCTAGACCTACGTAAGCTTTAGATTATTTTGCCCAATTGCACACACCATTGGCACATCACATTGCTTCTACACCCTTGCCATAGGTTTTTTTCAACCCAAGCTTACTCTATATGATGGCATGGGTGATCCAAAGATAAATTTGAGAAATTTTCACATAGCATTCTTGGATTATGTACCAAAGGACTGGTTACTTACCAAGCTCTTTCCACTGATCCTAAAGGATTATGATTTACAATGGTTCTATAGTTTATCAAATTAGTTAGTCAATGCATTCAATACTTTAGCTTATATGTTCTTAACACATTTCAACATCAACATTGGTGATAAGGTCTCATATGCACAAATTTCACAACAAAAACAAAGGTCAAATGAGCATCTTATAGATTATGTTCTTTGATATAGGACTATTTTGGCTAAGATGACCATCCCTATGGCTGACCAAGAGTTATAAGATCTCTTCAAATAGAGTCTTCTACTAGCTTTCCATGAATCAATTATGTTTAAAAGATTCTCTTACTTCATTGAATTGTGTCACACACTAAAAGAAGGAGAAGTCAAGTTAATTTTAATGGGAACACTCAATTACACAAGTATCTCAAACACAAAAAACAAAAGTAACAACAAAGTCCCATACAAAGTAAAATTCAATGATAACAAGAGGTAGAATCAACCTATAGTTAATGAAGCTTTAGATCCCCCTCAGTGAGTGGTTTTACTAACACTTCCTTAGTGTACCTTTACCAATCTACCAATTTCTCCAGCTAGGGTTTTACAAAAGCTATTGAAATGTAGCATCATATCTCTTCCTCCTATTTAGGAAGTTGACCCAACAAAACCTCTTCCATGGGGATATGATTAGCATGCATTTTATGAGTTTCACAAGGCACTAGGCCATAAAACAAATAGATGCATCAGTTTGAGACATAAAATATAATATTTAATATATGGTAATCATATTGATCTTGGCACTTTAGTTGAGCCTCCTTAGGTTAAGACAACATATGATAAAGCATTGAAAATATTTTCAGATCCTTTTCCACAACATTTGAAACATGAGATAGGGGATACATCATGGGTTCATCATGCATATCATGCACATCCCCCACCAAATACATACATGGCACCTTCATTTGAGTTACATCCTTTGAGAAACATGATTGGTGTATACAATTCTAGAGTTCCAACTAGTCCTTCCATCTCCTTCTTAGAGTAGGAGATCATTGAGTATCATACAAATTATCATGCACTCTTTATTAGAGCTCACATTCATAATCATCCTATTCATAATGTTCTCATAGATAATGAATCTAGTTTGAACATGTGCACTATGATATTATTACAGCATTTAGGATATTCAGAGTAGGATATTAACTTGTTAGACATAGTTATCAATGGATTCAGTGGGAACATATAGAGTTCATTGGGTGAGATTATACTTCCTTTAGAGGTTGGTTCAACACACATGGCCACAACATTCACTATTGTTCCTAGTGCAGGAGTTTTTGATATGTTACTTGGTTAACCATGGATTCAAAAAATTCAAGCAATACCTTCTATAGTTAATATACGTGTGAAATTTATTAATGGTAATAAGGTTATTATAGTTGGTGGAGTTCCATATGAGTTACTCTTGACCAAATTTAACCCCAAGTCAAAATTGGCCACCCATATTAAAATGTTTGCTTGTTATGAGTCATGACATGTTTATGTGGTACCTAATGGGGCCTAAAACACCTTATTATCATTTATTAAGTTATATTAGCCAATACTAAGGTAAGAGTCTTTTGAAAATTTTAGCCCATTTGGCCCCCATAGTGAAGAAACCCTCAAAAAGAGTTATTTATTGCCTTGGGAAACATGAAAAAGGTTTTATTTGGTACTTAGGGTCAGATATTATGTCATTTTATGGATTAATTCTTGTGGAGACATAAAAAAATTATTTTCATTCAAAAAAGGTAGTTTTTAAGGCTTTTAAAGAAGATTTCAATGTGGGAGGAGAGAGAAAATGTAGGTACAAGATCATGTAATATTATACAAGTGTTTTAAAGTTAATTTTATAGGTTCTCTAGTAGTTACAAGGTCAAAATAGGCAAAATACCAAATATCTCTCTTATCGACTCCTTCATAAGCTCACATAAGCATTTTTCAAGTAGATGGTACAACCAAGAGAGAGAAGGTGGAAGCCTAAAAATTTGGAAATGTATTATAGTCTAGTCCACATTAAAAATTTGGGAATTGGTTTCTAGATTTATCCCCTCAAATTTATGAACAATCACTAGGAAGTTAGCAATCCATTTTGAGCTATGCAATGGTGATAAGAGCCATTTTTGAGTTTTCCAAGCAGAATGGTGAGATATTTTTTAAAGATGAAAGGTTGTAAAAGTGTCCAAGAGTCCACTAAATCATTATGAAACACTATATAAACATTTATTTATGGTACATGTCATTAATGGATGTAATCTTCATATATTGGAAGATGGAAGCATTTGAAAAGGTCATAAAGTTCAAGAGCATGTTTTGAGAAATCCATTTAGTGCTTTGTCATGGAAGAGTCCCTAAATATAAGGAAATGAAGGAGGTCATGGTGTATTTATATTATTTAATTGACTATACACCCATTCAAAGAGGTAAAAGTAGGGTTTCAAAGTTAGAATGCATTTGGAAACTTGATTCTTTGTTGCAGAGAATGTTAATATATCATTTGAGCTTTCCAAAGAGGTAACTTAGTAGATTGGGCATAGTCAATTCAAAGAAGATCATAAGTTAATGGACCAAGGGAAGTGATCATATTTCCTCAATACTTTTAATGAGGTCCAATGCAATTAAGGGTGTCTTGGAAGATTGAAAATCACCTACAACCATGACAATTCTCAAAGGAGCTACATCCGCAAGAAGAAGATTGATTGAATGGTGAGGTAAATTTATTCCATTGAGATAATATGGACTATATAATGCCTATGGGATGTGAATATGATTTATATAATGTGTACAAAGGGTGAAAATTCTCATTAAAGAGGAAAAACACTCATAACAAGGTTAATTCCTTATGAAGGCTACAACTGAGCCAAAATTGAGTTAAAATGGAGCCATACTTGAATAGTCATTTATGAGCTAGTGAATCAAATGGAATAAATAAAGGAATATAATAGAGTGTTATGGTATCCATAAATTCATTTAAGCTATAAGAGGTGTCTACCACCTTCTCATAAGATCAAAACTCAGTTTTTCTCATTTTATGCTTCTAGGCCTAATGTTATCTCAAGGCCAAATCACTTGGTTGAGAGGGCCATTTAGAGAAGTAGGGAAATTATAATATTAGAAAATTTTTGGTAAGATTATTGATAATTAATTTAATGTATATTTTAAGTGGACAAGTTCCCATTTTCATGGAATATAGCATGGAGGAAACCATCTATGAGGAAAATTGAAGAAATGCTGAAACAAGCTTGTTTTTAGGGTTTTTTTTTGGAGAGATTTGAGTGTTTGAAGACTCAAACAGAAGATTCAAAACTTTAAATTTGGTAAAAATGGTAATTATGACCTATTAAAACTATAAAAATACTCAAATTTTCCTAGGTAATAGGGATATATCTCACTATTTTGTCTCATAACTCAGCCACTTTCAAAAATTAGAACTTCGTCAAGACAAGGAAATGGTGCAAAAATGAGTAGAAAACTTGATGGAAAGATATGGGAACATCATGGAAGGTTTTTATAAGGTATATAAATTATAGGAATCACTAAAAAAGTCTTATAATTCTCAAAATGGTCAAGAATCCTTGCACATAGCTCAAACTAAGTAGGCCTTCACTAGGCATAGTGGAGAAATGAAGAAAAGGTGAGTTAGAAGTTACTTGTAAGGTAAATAGGCTTATTTTAAGGTTATATTGAGGTATATTATTCTTTTAGAATATTTTAAAGACATTCATAGATCATTTTAAAATCAAATTGAAGCTCAGTACTCACCCAACATCTATTTTCCTTATCTCGCATGCAAAATGACCTAGACTAGTCTTTTGGCCATTTCGGAGTTCTCATACTTATAAAATGAAATAGGGGATAAAATTTGATATGGAGAATGGTATTTGTAATTTTAAGGTCAATAAAAAATTTCTAGGATATTTCACACGTGTGGGAGCCATTTTGAGCATTTTTGGTCTTCTAGTCTAAAGAGGCCTAATTAGGCATAATTGGGAGGACTAATTGATCAAAACATACAATTGACTTGGGTATAGATACATGAAAATTGGTATAGATAATAATGAATAAAAAGGTTACTAATAATGGTATTACTTAGTCCTAAATATTCGTACATTCCCCTACACAAGTGGATTTGTGTAAAAATAGGGCTACAAGAAGACTATGCCTAGTGAAGGCTCTATGAGCAAAATGGGGTCTTGAACAGAGTTTGATGTTTATAGATATATATTTTTTAGTAAAATATGATGTGAATATACCTTTCATGAATAAATATTTCATAAATTTAGCTAAATCCAAATTTTAGCCATTTTGGCCAAATTAGGCCTAGTGAGACAAAGAGGTCTTATGACACCTAAGAGTGGGATTGATGATTTCAGGTGATGTATCAATTTGAGATGATCAAAGATGAATTAAAAGTTTCCTTAGGATGTATATATAACTGTACAAGATATCTCATGATTAAATTCTTTCCTCTTGTCACTTGTCAAGGAGTTTCAAGACCTAAAGATGCTTGTTGAAGAGTTTCAATGCCACATGTGAGGAAGGTGCTCAATTTGGGATGGACACATGTTCAAATAATTTTATTTATCTCTCTTACACCTAATTTACATGAAATTTAACTAATATTAACATTTGGAAAATTTTCCTTGTGACTCTTCATCTTCATTCTTCTCTCTCTCTTCTCAAGTTCTATAAATGCAAGCCATTTTGGCTATTGTAAAGGGACCACACCTGGTATGGAAAATCCTTGCTGGTTTGATATTTAAATTTTACTTTGAAATAAAATATTTAATTTGGTTTTTATCTTAAAAACTATATTTTCTAAGTGTTTGAAGATATGTATAGTGAAAAGTTAAGTGATTGATATCAATCCTTGCTTCCTCTCAATCCTTCCATGTCTGATGTAAGTTGTTTCATTCTAACAGCTCACATAAAGTGTTGTTAAGTGTATGAGTCTATTTTTTAAGTGTAAAAGTATCCTTAGTGTCTAAAACTTATCTTTTTTTCACTCACCTTGAGTATTCTTTAATGTATTCTACCTTCATGTTTGAAATGCTAATATTAGAGCACTCTAAGATGTAGAAGCTAGTTTTGTGAGTCTTATTTCTTAGTGAATTTGTATGATAATATTGTGGAGATATTCATGGTGTATCACCCCATTAGAATATTCTAGTTTCATGAAAATCCTATCTCTTTTCACACAAGGAAGTATTAGATTAGGTGACAAGTACATCAAGATATATCTAAGGAGATAACCCATTCAATCCTAGACGTCTACTTCCACCATAGGTGCCCCACACACCTGGAAGTAGTCCAATGTTTCCCAAATATATAATAGGATTGAAAAAAACCTTTTAAGGTGAAATATTTGGAGACAATAGCTACCAATCCCCACTTTAGAGCCATCTTCTACAATACAATCACCAGTTTCAATTTAGCTTCCAGTTCCAGTTTCTCCACTAGTTATAGTTCTTCTAGTTTCGATTCAACCATAGTTGAGGAATGCATCCATAGCATAGAGAGTTAATACACCTCCATAATTTTGATTATATTTCACACTTATGGAATTGTCATTGAGATCTCAAGGATCTACTCATAGAGCACATGTTTAGAGAGCTTCTCCTACTACCAGATGGGTCCCTAAGAGCCATATAGTTGCATCCACTTCTCAGAGTCACAGGGGGACCCCACACTCAATTTCTACATTAGATATTTCAGATCATTTATATAATATATATCTTTCAAAGCTATATTATCATCATTTCCATTGTGTTTCATGATCACACATGATTCCTCTCTTTGATACATTACACCATAATAGGGAGTCTCCCATGAGATCATTAGTTAGTATCATTCTTTCCCCAATTATTTTTACATAGTCTCTTGTGATTTATTATATATAAATTATATCAAAAAAACCAAAAACTATACAACAATCAAAAATACAAAAACATTCAAATAGTTAAAAATACAAAAACATGCAAATAATTCAAAAATACCAAAAATATTTTGATTGTATGCATTATCCATGATTTACATTTCTACTATCATGATAGACTTACATTTACTGATATATGCTATTGTTTATCGATTATCTACATTGCCATGCTTCACTTGATCTTCTTTGAGTGTGTGCAGTGACATCCAGATCCTTGATTACTTCACTCTACCCATTGAGGGGGCATCCTACTTCTACATTCAAGACACACATAAATATACATACCCGCTGGGGGCATCTTATACATGACTACACCATCTAGGTTATGTCATTACTACACCACACACTCTAGTTATCATGTTGATGTATATAACTTACTTGATTATATAGATTACTCTATCGATACTCATTAATATATAACACTTGTGTATTTCTTAGCATATACCTAGTCTTGTAATACACATGTCTAGCTTTGATTAGTTAGATGTATTTTTAATTCCTATTTCTCACATGTTTTCCCTTTTTTCTTAGCATTATCTTGATGTGATTACATTTATTAGTTCTTATTTTTCTCCTATATGTTCCTAAGGACATTTACTAATGTCCTTGCTTCTATGCATGTATGTGCCTTAGGACATTTGCCAATGTCCTTTACCTGTAATCTTCTATATGATTGTGTCTTCCATGATAATTTTTATTGTTTTAATTGTATGTGTATGTGGCATTTGAATATGATTTTTATTATTGATTTTTATTTTGAGTGATATGTGCCCATGTCTCTTAATTTTTTGGCCCCTCGGCCACTCTTGTATGCTTCTTGCTTCTTGCTTTGCATGCTTGTTACTTTTTTGCTTCTCATTATTTTCAATAACATGATTCAAATCATGCACTATCTTTCTTTCTTGGATGCCATGATGGACATCATGCTCTATCCCTCTAACTAATAACTAACAACTATCAACTAACAACTAACAACTAACAACTAACAACTAATAACTAACAACTAACAACTAACAACTAACAACTAAAAACTAATAACTAATAACTAACAACTAACCAAACTTCTAGATCTAGTTCAATAATTTGCACATGCTATTAAGTTATTATATTTATCTAAGCATACCCTTGTTGATCTAATCTCTCAATAAAACCCATGCTATATCTTGAGATATCTTGTCGATTATCATTGCTATATCATGTATCTATGCAACATAAAACACTTGAAGAGATATTTATTCTAAGGGAAATCATTTTAGGGTTTTCATTCCTACCCTCAGAAGAGGGGGTAACAAACAAAGGTTTTGTGAGAGAGATCAGAGTTCCTAATGATAAAAAAGCAACATTTAGAAAACCCAAAATAGTAACCAAACATCAAACTAGATAAAATAGACCAAGAAAATAGTCAATAATCTAGAACAATGATTAGATTTAGCCTTGGACAATAACACCCAACTTAGACTATATCACTTATACCACTAGTGTCCACTTTTAGTGCTCTTGTCCAAACAAAGAAAATCATATTTTCTAAAAATAGATAGAAAGGTATGTCTAGTTAAAGTTTTATCAACTATAGTTCAAATCAAATTTAGTAGTTTTAGTATAAATTTTATTAGAGAATCCAAATATAGGGGGAATCATACACAACATGATGGTTCTCACTTCTAGTTTCAAATAGGGAATTTGGTACAAATTTTAGATAAAAATCCATGTTTAAAACACCAGTGATTGGGGGGAATGTGTGTGGCATATTTATTTTCTTTATTTTTGAGTTTAGTATTACCCAAACATTATTAGCAATTACATGCCTTATTCCATCTACAGGTGGTTAACATCATTTTGAAATGGATTTCATATAAGCCTAACTTCTTGCATTCCTAATTTTTTGAGTTCTCGAGTTCTTGAGTGGGTTTCATATAAGCCTAATGTACTAGTTTTGGAGTGGCTTTCATACAAGCCTAATCTCCATCTTTTGGAGTTGCCAAGAGTGGCCTAGTTTTTAACATACATTCAACTATCCACACCAACATTATTATATCAAAATACATTTATAGGCTTCAAGAGAAATCTCATACGACACACATTCTATACTAGTATCAGTTTATAACTTCACTTCATAAGGCAATGATGGAGACAAAGGACTAACTAGCCTTTGTATTCTTAAGCCACCTATCTAAAGGGATTGGTAATATAGTCCAAACATTGATCAACACATGCATGATCATCTAGTGTCACTTAATATGATGGAACCAAAGGGGTAGTCTTTACATTCTTGAGCCACTTTCATGGATTTGAGCACTTAGCTCTATTCATGATATTACTCTTGGTTCAACACACATCCAACATCACCTAACACATCTAGCATCACTTAGTAGCACAAAAGGTTTTGTATTGGTTCGCATACCCAGTGAGGTGTATTCATTCCTTTCTCTTCCTCTCTCTTTTACCCAACTTTATATGTTCTTATTTTAGATATAACATATCTAGTAAGAACTGATCTACTCTTTGTTTTTACTTATAGATTTACACTTCACAACATGCTCTCTCTATGCACACCAAACATCACATAGCTTCATGAGATTCACCTTTACAGGTAAGTTCAGGTATGCTTTCTATTTTTCCTTTATCATAGTATTTCACTTTGTTGCATCACTAGAATAAAGGGGGGTAAATGTAGTCATATAAAATGCAAAAATTGGTAACCTGAGCATGGTTAATAACACCCAACATATAGGTCCATCTTTCTTTCTCTCATGACCCTCTTAAGATTGTTTTCATTGATTCACAATTATCCATAGCCTTCCATACTTGGTCCTAACTGAGCTAGACTCCTCTTTCCATGACTAATCCATCCTCCCAAGTCTAATCTACTTAGGAAAATAGCATCACACTAGGAATATAACACCAATGCTACTCTTGTCCACTTTTGGTACTATTGTCCAAGTCCATTTTTGGCCCCAATAGTCAATTTGTTCTAGTTCCCCATCCTTATCCTTTTTATCCTAATGCGAGTACATTCAACCCATGACCAATAGATACCTATAAAATCCCATTCAAAGATCATCTGGAAAGGGTTGACAACTATCACTAAGCAATCAAGAATACAAACAAGACAATGTAAGAAATCTTCCCTATTCTTGCATTCAAGCAGCCAATACACTTACAAGCTTATTCTAATTCTTACACCAATCCATAGCCATCTCAAGTACATATAGTTTATCATTATGCATATTCATACACTTAATTTCATAATGCACATTAAGTGGTAGAACACATATGGATTGATACCTATTCAGATTATTGGTATATATGTAGTGTTCCCACACACAGGGTGTGAAACACATCCAATGCATCTTAGACCCGCTAACACCCCCCCTCCCCTCTTTCTAAAAATTGGTCAAATAATAATGGAAGATAGGGTTACAAGAAAGAATATGCTCTATAGGGAGATTTAAAGACTTTCAGCTATCAAAACTTCACAGACATAGTTACTCAAACCTATCAAATAAAACCTAGAAAGCTTAGATCCTCAAGACAACAAAAATAGAGGTTGAATACAACATCAGTGCCACTTCTGTCTAGTTCCAACACTCCTATCCAATCAAAAAACAAAGTTTATATCTCAATTTGTGATAGTGTCCTAGTCCTGCATAGTCAATACTAGCCTCTACCTCAATCAGATTAACACAATTTTAAGCTAAGTCATATTTTTATTTACTCATTTGTTATTTTTAGAAAGTATAAACAACAATAAAAGTTAATAAGTTAGTAGGTTAATTATAACATAATTATTTATTCATTTTACTAATCAGACCCTTTAACTAAATTAGGAATAATACACCAATATTCCAAAAATTGTTAAATTAGCTACATTTTGGAGTATGTTGTAACCATTTACTCTTGTCCTAAAGAGGTCAAGTTCTAGTTTCGCAGAGAGTCATGTGGTCAGTATATTAGACATTTCCCATTATAATTTAAGAATTTGTTCATTGACTATGGGCTTGAAACTATGCTAATGGAGAGTTAAATCCATCCTTGCATGAGATGCATAATTAGAAGGGGAATAAATAAGTGTTGGTAAAATATTTTATGTTTGAAATGGTAGTCAGTTAGTAGGCATTGTGGAAGTAAAAATATGATGAAGCTTCATAGAGGATCATAGGAGGGAGAAATGTGGGAAGGGACCATGAGAACTTGAGAAGTACTATTAGGATCTGTAGGGAAGCGTAAACACACAAAGAGGAGTCCATCACTTTCAAACCATGCCCCATGCCACTTTTATCATATGAAGGAGAAACTAATCAGATAACAAAAACTAAAGAACCAAGTTTGAACCAACCTAGTTCCCTAACCATAATGTGTGCTCATTCTTTTGAATTATATGAACTATGTATACATATAGTGTGGAATCAAAAATTGACCCTTTAAGGGAAATTTTAGCCGAGGAAATTGTAGCTTATATATAATTAACACTTTATTTTATTCCATAAGGGATTTCATGGCTCAACTTAAGATGCCTGGCAGACTTGTCATTCATAGTGGATAGAGTATAGGCCTAAATCTTATTAATCAACTAGTTACCACACCCTGTGGCATGGGTGTTGCTGTTGTAGGTGCTAGAGGTAGACTAGAAGGTGGCATAGGAGGAAGTGGTGGAATCCTACCTCAAGAAACATGATCTGGGGGTTTTCAATAGCCACTAGCACAAGCACCTTAGCTACCAACAATATATTATGAAATGATGCTTCACTTACCTAAATATCAAGGCATAGAGAATTCTTCAGAACATGCCCATAAGTGTGAACTCATTTAGGGGACATGAGGCATAACTTCTTTTGAGAGAAAGGCCACACAATTCATGACTACAATTTTAGAGAGAGCACATAATTGGTATATAAAGTTTGACCCTCAACAAATAGTAATTGACTATGATCAGCGCATAACATCATTCCTTCAAGAATTTTACATTCTTAAATTTGAGCAATAATGTATTGTTGTGTTGAAAGATATAAAGTAAGATCTCACTAAAAGTGTACAAAAATATGATGCATGATTCAAAAAACTTCTATCAAAGCTATCATTTGAAATAAATGTGCTCAACATATACAATAATTCATGTGAGGGTCTTTACTTCACTTTTTATGAACACTATTTCAGAATACTTTCACTATACCACACAAAGCTCTATAAGCCGTCCTCTACATTAAAGTTGTTAGTAGTATTGAAACTAGGATTAGTCATTTCATGGAAGCCTAAATAGATTTAATGACATCATAAATTGAAAAAATAAATTTAAATAATGTGTACGATACTCATAATGGTCTTTGGTGTATCGATTGTGAGTTTGAAGGACATAATCGAAGTCATTTCCTGTGCAAAAACATTTGTATTATACTAAAGAAGTCATGAAAAATTATCCATGAAGAGTATGATGTATGCTCCTATCCTATCTTACATCAAGATATACATTATAAGGTGTCTAAATATTGAAAAATATGTGATGCCTACACTCATGACACAAATGATTTTTAGCTAATTAGTGAAATCCATGAAATACATGTGCATGGTACATGCCAAACCATTATATCTAAAATATAAGATAATATTGGTTATCATGGCCAAGGTAGAGGGTACGGATGAGGAGGTGGTCATTTCCCATAAATAACATGTTATAAGTGTGGATAGCTAGACCACTGCCAACATGATTGTTCAGTGTACTCAATATGTGCTTTTTGTAAAAGGACCATTGGTTGGAAGAATGTCCTAACTTATACACAACCATCACTAAGGAAATAAATGAAAAAGGTGCAGGTATGATTTACATTAATAAACCTCACTATTGGTCATGCTCAAGCACCCTAATAGATCAACATGTGAGTATCATTGTGTAGTGGTAGACAATCTTAGTCTATATCTACTCTTATTGAGAAGGTACAACATGAAGAGCCTTGAACAAGGAAGTATCCTGATGCCTAAAAACATAAGGATATATTCCATGACACTATGACACTAGTATGATAACTACAAGGAGAAATTAAATTTATCAAAAACTAAGAAGCAACACAACATGCTAATATGTAAAAGGAAATAGAGCCTCAAAATGTGGCATGAGATGATTTCCTAGAGCTTTGTAAGCATATGCTGGATGAAGACATTATCCCATAATTGAGTACTTAGATTAAAAACTAGGTACAAATACCAACTGATGCTCAACCTCAATTACTCAAAAAACTAAGGATCATTGATTGAATCATGCTCAATGGTAAGATACCCCTATTACAACTATCCCTCAAGAGGACAAAGAAATACTAGTAAATGCTACCATCAATGGTTGGTTGATTCAGGACATCTTAGTTGACATTGAAACTAAGGTTAATGTCCTCACCAAGGATGTATTATGTAAAATGGCTAGTTTGACATTAAAACCATATCTACACATATTGTTTATGGCTAATAAAACTCATGTTATACCAATTGGCACCCTTAAGAATGAAATATTGGATATCCTTGGAGTACCTTTCAAAACTAACTTTTAAGTTCTTGATTTAGTAGAGGAAGACAACTTTCCAAATTTATTATGGAAACCTTGGCATTATGAAAACAACATAAACTTAAGTTTTAAAAAGTGCTATATCAGTTTTGAGAATACTGATCAATGATTTATGATTCCAGTAGATCAAAAATAGGCCCCCCATATGTAGAGCCTGTTAACGTGGAAGAAGATATTAACCACAAATATAATGTTACAACCACATATGGTGATAAATGTGGATCAAGGAATTTGACTCAAGAGAGGATGGTTAGTATGGTGTTAGTTTTAAAATGAAAAAAAAATGGAAGCACATTAACTAGCATAACATCTCCAGGCTTAGACACTATGGAGAGCTTAGTTAACAAAAACAAAGGACAAACACAAATAAAAAGTAATGAATAAAAAACAAGAATTCCTTCACCTTCCTTGGATGCTCCAAATGCCTTTGTAGTTGTGGCTTGCTCAATTTTGTTGTCATGGAGTCCTTGGCAATGGAAGCTTGGCTACCTCTATCTCTCCTTGGCACCTTTGGATTATGGCTTGGCTTGGAATCAATTTGGCATGGTAACACTAATTTCAATGTATTATTTAAGATATTTATGTATTATAACTTTGCAACAAAATAGATTAGAAATGATATGGTAAGGCCTCTTATTTATATATTTTTGAGAATGTCTAGAATCAACCTGAACCATCGAACCTAAGATTAAGATGTGTGGTTGAGGATTAATTAAATTTTTGGAATTAATTTTATAATTATCCTCATCATGACATTGGAAGAAGGGGATATTAAGAGGCATGAAGGGCATTGATGAGGCATGAATGGCATGAATCTTGATATTTATGACATTTATGGCCTAGGGATGTCTTCCCAAGAAATGAGGTCACCTAATGATGTAGATATTAAATATTCATTTCCAAAAATAAGTATTCAACAAGTTTCCATGGAATTATTAATTAGGCTCTAACTTGGATTAATTATCTCTAAGCATGATTAAGCACTTTGTACACAAATTATCCAAATTAATCAAAATGCCTTGTTATTGGTCTAAAATTTGATTAGATTAGAATTGGTAGGCAATGTCAGATGCATTGGATCCATTATCCCATTTAGGATGTTACCAATAGAAAATAATGAAGGCACATGTATTATGCAATATATTTGATAGGAAATAGTAATCCAAAGCACCCAGGTGCAAAATTAGCATTTTAACTCAAAATAAATTTGATCAAAGTTAGCTAGCCCATAAATTTCATTACCCTAATTAGGGATACCCTGGCCAAAATCAACAATTTAATATGTTAGTTTCAATTCATTTAATGAATTTTAGTGTTTTTAGGCAAAATTATGCATTTTAGATGGAAATTGGTCAAAAGCTTGGTTGGAGGTTATTGATGGCCAGATTTAGGTGTCTATAGTTTGCCCCTATTTGGGAAGGCATTACAAGCTATAAGCACAATAACATCTTCTAAAAGAATGAAAAGGTATTACATGCCTATAAGTGCAATGATGATAAAATAACTATATGATGCCCCCTCGAGGGAATGGTTGGCACAAGTAATTAGTAAACGGTCCCTCAAAAAGAAAGAAGTGAAACAAGGGGACCAAAGAAAGGAAATATGATGGGGTGAAAACACAATGATATTGAAAACATAGTCAAAATCATTAAGAATGCATGTGGGATGGTGCAAAATGGTTTGCCCAAAGGTGATTATAAGCATTATACCCTGATAGTGGCAATGTGGTATGATAACACAATGATTTGCCCAAAGGTGGTTATAATCATTGAGAAGATGGAGTTACCCCAGTTAGGATAGAAAATAAGATAAAAATGTGCCCTTGTATGGGTGGAAAAAAGGAAGTGGTGAAAACACAATGATTGGCCTAAAGGTTGTTATAATCATTAAGAAATGTAGGTGGGACTGTGTGCAATGATTTACCCATAGGCGGTTATAATCATTAGACCCTGATTATGAAAAACATGATAAACTTGGTCGAGGAGGATGATAACATAACACAAAGGGTAATGATGAATTGTAACAACCTACTAGTATGGAGATGCTCATCTGAACTAACAAAGATTGAAATTATTTCATGGTTAATTACTCTATTTGGGATATGATTGGGATGGACTTGAGATATCGGTGCTGAGGAGATGTTGCCATTGTTAAATAGACTTCTTATAGATAAGGTTTATTATATCATGTGTTAGTAGGCATCATGTTATAACATCATAATCTTAGCCAAAATATGCATAAGGACTGACTCTCATAATCTAATACTCAATAGAAAATAATGCACCAATGATAGAAACCATGATGACAATGTAAACATATGAATATGGATGGATTCAAGTGTAAGTGTGGGAAAGGAATCATGAACTGAACACATAAACTAAATCAAGGAAATAGTGCTGAAAGAAAATAAAAAGACAGACAAAAAAATAGACAAACAAACAAAAATAAGTAGAAACAAACAAACAAACAATGTAATAAAAACCCTGCAAATATTGCCCCTAGAAAATAGGCAATAACTTAACAAATAAACAAAATGAGGGAATATAATAAAATTAAGGGGGTGGCTAAGATATCTCCATATGCACTAGGCAAGTAGATGTTACCTACATAGTTACATGGATGTATTATCCAATAAAAATCTTTAGCCCAAATGTGGTTCTCCCAGGGAATGGGAAGAATGTGATAACTGATGAAAACAAATAGAATGGATGTGATAGAAGAAGAGGAATGGTCTTGTAAAATGGAAAGTGAATGAGAGTAAAAGGCCAAAAAGGATGGGTAAACTAAATGACAAGTGATTTTCTTGTAACTACGTAAGGGTTCCATAATCCTTAAGGCAAAGAAGTAGTCAATGTTTTTGTTCTTTTTTAATGATTTTTCAAATGTTTTTGGAATTGTTTTGGAGTGCCTCAGCTCAATCGAGAATGATGAGACACTAAATGGTTCAAGCTCACAAAATGGTGAGAGAGTTAAAACTTAGGTTGCTCACAAAATGGTAAGAGAGTGGCTTAGGTTGCTCACAAAATGGTGAGAGTGTGGCTTAGGTTTCTTATAAAATGGCTAGAGCGTAGCTTAGGTTAATCAAAAAATGGTGAGAGCATGGCTTATGGTGACTTGCTGACCTCATCAAGAGTCAAGAATTGCCTGCATAGTCTCAGAGTAAGACCTCAAGTCACTGTAGTTCTACCCTTACAGTTGAGGAATTCAACTAGTGTAGCAGTCAATTTAAACAAAATAGGCACAGTGCCTAAAAAGGCTTAGTACGACATAAGAAGTGGCAAGTTGGTATGTTAAGGCTTAATGTTGCACCTAGTTTTCCTATAAGTGGTTATAACCAGGACACAATGGCATCGATCAATGATACTAATTTTCCCAAAGGTGGTTATAATTAGTAACAAGATTAGTGGTAATAAAAGGCATAACAAATGAAAGATGCAACTATCAAAACTTTTATCACACTGTCCCAAAATATGATCTCTATCTAAAGTAATTAAACTAACTAATAAAATTTATTAGATACCTCGATGCTAAAAATGCATAATGAATGGAAAAAAACTAAGGTCAAATGGGTTAGGATATAAAACACATTGGGATTATAGGTCAAAAGTGAAAAGTGGATATGATGAAGATGATGGTATTTATACAAAGAAGAATAGTGATAAAATGGCATAATTGAAATAGTCCTTACAGATAATATACCTTAGCACTTAAGCATAGTATTAATTGAGATGAATAGTATTCATTAGCTCAAGAAGTTCATCTCTGTCTGGTGTGGTGAGCTTGTATGATTCTGATCCATAATCTATAGTAATGATGAAAGGCCCTATCCAATTTGGTTTGAATTTCATTTTATGTTTCTTCTCAATCATGGTATTCTTTTGGTTTTCTTTGAGAAAAATATCACGAAGTTTAAATGTTTGATACTTAACACACTGATTATAGTGGCTTTTGAGTCAATTTTGACATGCTTAAATATTGTTGAGTGCAACTGTACATTTTTCATGAAGTAGGTCTAGCTCTTGCAAGTGGGTTACTCGATAGTCATGATCATCTAGGACATGCTTGAAAGATATGCATAGTGAAGGTAACTCAACCTCAATGGGAAGGATGGATTCAGTACCATAAAAATGTGAGTATGGAGTGGCTCTTATGGGAGTATGATGATTGGTATGGTATACCCAAAGGGCAGGGAATATCTGTAAGTGCCAATCATGACAAACATCATTGACAATATTTTTGAGAATATTGACAATGGTTTTGTTGGATGCCTTAGCTTGGACATTACCTTGAGGGTAATATGCTATAGAAAAATGTTGTGTGATTTTTTATTTAGTACATAACTGGTCTACATCCTTATTCTTGAATGATCCTCCATTATCAAATATAATGTTAGAGGGGATACCACAGTGGCAAATGAGATGGTTGAAAATGAATTTGAAAATTTGTTTTCCAGTCATGTAAGTGAGGGGTATAACTTTAACCCACTTAGTGAAATACTCAGTGGTGGTAAGGATATGCTTATGGCCATCAGATGAAGTGGGGTTAACCTTCCCAATGAGGTCAAGTCCCCATGTAGAAAATGGCCATGGTGTCAACATTGGTTTTAGAGTTTTTGTCAGGGCATGAATCAGATTAGCATGTCATTGAAATTTGTCACACTTTTTTACATGGGTAGTGGCATCTACATCCATTGTGGGCCAATAATAACTAGTATGCAAGACCTTTTTAGATAGGACTATCCCACTAAAATGAGTGCCACATACTCCTTCATGAACTTCTCTTAATGCTAGTGTAGAATATATCAAAGTTAAACAATGAAGTAGAGTCCATTAAAACTATGATGATAAAGGGTCGATCTAACTAGAGTATAAAAAGTGGAATGATGAATGAAAGCTTTGGTTTGTTTTTGAGATAGGTTATGTGATAGAACTTGGTCATGAAGGTAGTTGTAAAGTTTTGAGTACCAGATAAAATTAGGACCAACAATATCACAAATCATTATAATGGTTGAAGGTTCATGAGTCAATGCTGACAAATTATTGATAAGGAACTGATACTCTCTAGCTTTATCTATTTGTCAAATCAGAGAGCCAATAGTAGCCATGACATCTATAGTTCTATTACTAGCCCTTGGTATGTGCTCAAATTGAATGTTGGTAATTTGTTCCTTAAGAGTGTCAACCATGGCTTTATATGGAACCAACTTGTCATCTTTGGTCTAAAAATGATCTATGACCTGATTGATGATTAACTAATAATCACCATAAACTTAGAGATGAGATATATTCCAATGTACTGCTTGTCAAAATCCTACAACAAGTGCTTCATACTTAGCCATATTGTTTGTATAAAGAACGCTGATTCTGAATGATTTAGGGATTAGATCCCCCTATGGTGTAATAAATAATAGGCCTCCCCCTAATCCATATGTAGTAGATGAACCATCAAAATATAGTTTCCAAGGCTACTCCTTAAGGGGTGTGTCAATAACAGTCATGATGGATTCATCAAGAAATTGAAACATGAGTGGATATGTGTCTGTGAGAGGTGCTTCAACAAGTTGATCATACTCTATGTCAAACTCACTGAGAATCATGATCCATTTAGCCATTCTAACTTATAAATATATTTTAAATAGTAGATAATTGAGTGGATCTACTTTTGAAATTACCATGATCTTATTATTCAACATGTAATGGCATAGTTTCTGAGCTATGGAGACCATGGCCAAACAAATTTTTTTAATAGGTATATAATTATGTTCATATATAACCAAGGTATGGCTTAGGTAGTATACGATATTCTCTTTTCTATTGTCATCACGTTGAGCCAAGAGTGCCCTTAGAGCATGGTCAGTAGTTGATAGGTATAACAAGAATGGCTTTCTTGACATAGGAGGTAGTAAAATAGGTAGATTAACAAGATAGTCTTTGAGTTTTTGAAAAGATATTTAGCAGTGGTCATCCTAGTGAAATGCAACTCCCTTCTTCAAAAGGTGTGTAAATGGATGACACTTGTTTTCTAATTGAGAGATGAAGCATCAAATTGACTGGATCTTACCCTACAAACTATGGAGTTTCATTAAATTAGTTGGTGGTGGTATCTTGGTTATAGCATGGACTTTAGCTAGATCAACTTCAATACCTCTACAAGACATGATAAAGCCACGTAATTTACCCAAAGTTATAATAAACACATATTTCTTTGGATTGAGTCTAATTTTTAACTCCTATAATCTTTCAAATTTCTTATGCAACACTACTAGATGGTCGGCCCTAGTTTTGGATTTTCTTAATATGTTATCGACATAGTATTCAATAATATCATGCATCATATCATGGAATATGATAGTCATGGTTATTTGATATGTATCTCCAACATTCTTAAGGTCAAATGGCTTTACCTGATAATAAAATGTTCCCCACAGAGTGGTGAACACTATTTTATGTTGGTCTTCTAGTGCTATTTTGATCTAGTTGTATCTTAAAAAGCCATCCATGAGTGAAATCATTTCATAACCTATCATGGAGTCAATGATCATGTCAATAATAGGCAAGGGAAAATAATATTTAGGACAAGATTTGTTGATGTCTCAATAATCAATATAAATTATAATCCCTTCAAGATTTTTACTAATAAGTACCACATTAGATATCCATTTTGAGTAGTCAATGGATCAGATACATCCTGCTTCTAAGAGTTTTTCCAACTCTTTCTTTACCAATACAAAAATGCAAGGATACATCTTACGTAACTTTTGTTTTATCAATTTGGTGTCAGGATTAACCACAAGGTGGTGTAAAACCAAGGTGGGGTCTAAACCTAACATGTTAGAATAGGCCCATGCAAAGATATCTACAAATTATCTTAATAGAGCTATAAAGATGTCACATTCCTCCTCAGTGAGGGATGCTCCTAATTTTATCCATTTTGGGTCTAATGGAGTCCTGATATTTACCTATATTGTATCTTTAACTAGAAGGGTTGAACCATATTTTAGGATAGTAGGCAAAAACTTGAACTATTGAATTATGTTAGGGTCCTCTGTTAGGACTTGCTCTTCAACTTCTCCTAGGCATGATGAATCTGAGTCCCCTAATGGGAGATCTAACTATATGACAAAAATAGTAAAAAATTATTGAATAATTTGATCAAATACTTGTTTTTTCTCAAATATAAACTTGGATTCATAGGCAAGTTCATCATTGGTGGTCTCTTGGTCTAAATTCAAAGAATAATGAATAATCCCATCTAATGGTGCTTGAAATAGGTTTTCAACACTAGACTGGCCTTTATCTTTACTTTTTCCTTGGTCAAAAAGCACCTTAAAGAGGTTTTCACTTTGGGACCTTAATGTTTTGCTTATTTGTTTTTGGCTAAGGGTGTTTACTCACTCTCCAAAATAGGCTACAGGATCCAATGTGATTGAGAGTCTTGATTTGTGATATCCTAATGGAACATTGTCTCTAAGGCCTAAAAAGTCACAAAATGCCTCATCATTTTAGAATTCATCAATCGGCATACTAGATTCTTGTTGGTCCCAATATATTAGTTGAAGATAATATAATGGCAATGGTTTGTGATGAATGGTTAGGGTAAGGGTACAAATGGCATGGTTATCAAATAGGTTGGTTTCAGCTAGGTCATCAAAAGTGAGGCAATGATCAAACATTGCTTCATTGCTAGCATCATCATCAATAGTCACTAGTGATGGAGTTTGAATAAGATATGTGGGGTCACCCCCAAGTGGTTTAAATCCAAGTTCATAAGGTCTTTCATACTTAGACATGGAAATTGGCTCAATAGTTCCTTGCTAATTTGATATGAGGCCTCTTCCTCCATAATTATGATGCTCCATAATCCTATTGGGAATATGATACTTTGCATTTTTATAATAATCAGCTTGGTTGTCATTATATAACCATGACTCATCCCCTTCAAGAGGGTTAGGTCCTAGTCTAGATGCTGGTATAAATGTGATAGGTCCCTTATCCTTGTTCTTTTGTTGCTAATGCATATGTGGGGTGACTTTAGGTCACCCAAAGGTTTTTATATTTTGAGGAAGATTGGTAATATGAAATGTATCATGGGTCACATACTCTCCCGATCCATTATCTAAAATGGTGAAATGATTGGAAGCTTCAAGAGGTGGTATGTGGGGAAGGGAGTCCAAGGTATTAGGATATATGTAATTATCTAGTGAAGGATCAATAAGTATAGACTTTCCTTTATCTTATTTAGAACTTAGATTCATGCCATACTAATAATTATAGCTTTGAATTTTGGCATCAAGATGCTTATAGTGTTCATATGGGTGTAAATCTCCTAGAATATTCACTTCCATCCCTGAGTGGGAAAACTTGATACATTGGTGCATCATTGACGGGACTGCATGGATCTCATGTAACCAAGGCCTGCCTAGAAGCATATTGTATGATAACTCAAGATCAAGCACATGGCAAAGTGTATCATGGGTTAAAGGCCCAATGATAACTGAAAAATTAATGGTGCCTTGTGATTCTCTTTCCTGATTATCATAGGCTTTGATAGTTATTATTTTTGGTTGAAGATCTACCATTGTGTACCCAAAAAGCTTGATGAGCTTTAGAGACACTATGTTGAGGCTAGATCTATTGTCTGTAAGGACATATTTCACTTTATGCCATCTTATATAAACCTTTATGTATAATGGATTATTAAGGAGTAGGCTAAGGGAAGACAAATTACTTTAGTTGAATGTGACTTGTTGGGCTGGAGCTAGGTGTCCAACTAAAGCTTGAAATTTATCATGGGATATTGTTTCTCTAAATTTTCACTAATTGCATTTAGAAGAAAGAAACTAAGGTTAAGAAGGTCTAGGTTTGATGTTACCTAGATTTAGTGTGCACCGTATCCAAGCTTTGTGGGAGCTCCTCTTTGGCTGTGGAGGAAACACCTGCAATAAGAAAGAAACTTAAACAAAGAAGATGTTAGAAGAGGATATGGTGGACTGCCAAGCTACGCGCTCAGTCTCAGAAGCGTAAAGCTCCCTAAGGGATGACAATCCACTATTTAAAGAAAAGAGTTTTGTAAAGGAAGAAATGATAAATGACTATAAAAGAGTAAAATAGATAGCACGTACCTATTCCCTGTAATCTGTGTCACAGTTGCTGACATCAGTAGGTCTACCGAGGTCAGTCTAGTAAATGGTGTGGACGTCAGTTGGGTTGTCGATGTCTATAGGGATTATTTGCCTTGGATGGCTTTTAGAGTATTTTTGGGGTACACAGGGGGTTCCTGGAAGTTTAGAGGTTGGTGCATGGTTGCGAGAAGGTGAATGAGGTCTAAGGAAGGGTAAAGGTAGAGGATAGGTGTAAAAAGAGGGTAAGAATAAGGGGAAGGCCTTTTGGCCCCTCCATGGAAGAAGTTAGGCCTCTCAAAAGTATTTAGAAATATTAATGAAAACTAACTAACAATATATTCTAATTTTTTTGAAATGAAGACCAAAGTACTTAGCTTTATAGGGTGAAGACCCAGAGGTGTCAGAATGGAGATTCCTGTTGTGGTTGATATGACCAATGTTGTGAGCCAATGAAGTGAACATGGATTTCTTCAATTTAGTAGCTCAAGGTCCTCTTAAAGTCTCTCAATCCAGTCTCTGGAATGATTTGTGCAGAGCTTTGGTAGCCAAGAGAATGATAGTCAAGTTCTGGTGCTTGACTCAGAATGTGCATGTGAATCTGTGAGAAGGCAGGGGTAGCTCAATGTTTAGAGCTTGGCTTATGTAATCGATGTCGGCCACCAATTTCAGCCATGGGTTGACCGACATTGGTTGAGGGTTGACTGACATCATTGGAGAGAGAATAGGTAAAAGGGCTATTTTTAGAACTTTGCCCATTTCTTCATCCACCAAGTGCCTTTTCCATTGGAGAATGGTCAAAACAAGGGCTTAAGAGGCATGGGAGTTGGTTAGGGAGTTAAGATAGGGTGAGAATCAATCATGGGTAGTTAGGATTTGGAGGACTTAGTCTTAGGTTGACTCATAGGTTAAGAAATAGTCTTAGGGTGAGGTGTCTAGGTGAGGTGTCCAGGGTGAGGGGTCTAAGGTGAGGTAATTAATTTAAAATAAGTAGTTTTTAAATTAATAAGGTGTGGGTTAGGAGTGTTAACATTTAGAAGGGGACCAAGGGGGGTTTACATGATATTGGTGTCTACAGATATGTCACTATCAATAGTAGATTGGGTCAAAAACTCATTTAAGATGTTCTTATGGATTATTAACATTCACAATAAATATAAAATAGAAATTTGTGCTGGTGTCTTTTACAATTGTTCCATAATATCAAACTTATTATCTTGGTTAATAGTGAATGGTTTATTTCAAGGCTAAATAGTTGGGTGGATGATAAGAAAAGTGATAGATGGTTGTGGGCCTAGGATAGTAATCTTTTACCTTTGAGTTATGATTACAAAATTAGGATTAAATACTGGACCATTATTGCTAATCAATGTTGGGAATGGTGTGGGACCAGGCATGACAAGTCTCAGTTACTGGTGCACTTGCATGTGTTCACATGACAAGCATGAGTTATTGATATAAGGTCAAAAAGGGGAATCCCTAGTTTTTTGGTTTACCTGTATGCTTTCCTAAGTCAAATAAGGATTATCCATGTAATTTGGCTAAATGTTGTTTACTAATGGTCTAGGCTGATTAGTGCTTGGTCTAGGATTAATGGAGATGGTATTAACGCTACCCCCAAAAATATGACCTAAAACCCTATTATAGTCATGTACAATTACATGGTAGGTTTGTTGGTTGTTACCATTCTAACCTTAGTTTTGTCCATTATTCTATCATTGTCAGTTTTGCTACTGATTTTGTTGATTCTACTGGTTCGGCCTTTGACATTGATTTTGTTGCTACACTGGCCATTGTTGTTGCTAATTATTTTTTGATTACTGATTATTATGTTGGGAAAAGGGGTTTTGATAAATCCTAAGAGTTTGATTGGAAGTGGAAGCACTATTATCTAAAGTTATCTCCCCATTGTCTACTATATTCTCAATTAAATGCTTGATTTAGACACATCTTCATAGATTATGCCCATTGACCCTATGATAGTCACAAAATTCATTTTCATGGTACCAATCAGGATAAGGAATGCTTTGCACATAATGCTTTGGTATAGGCCAACTAATCAGATTAGTGGCAACAAGCTTGTAGAATATAGACTCAATAGGTTCTCCTAGGTCACTAAAGACACTACATGCAAGCACGATTATCCTAGGAGGAGGGGTTTACAATGGTACTGACTGTTGTATTTATTATGCAAGACTTGGTTATTTTGCTTGAAACATTGGTTGAAGAGGTTACAGGTAGGATAAATCTAAAAAGTAGTGTAGATGATGTTTTCACCATTTGGACATGATGGGATTTGGTTACTCCATTTCTCACAACATTCTTATTATGGTTAAATTACTTCGGTCTTTCTTGGTTATTGGCCTATGCTAGTTGTGATGCTAGTGCTTGAATGGGATGTTGGTCATTTCCCTGATTGGTAACTTGATTTTTATTAATTAAATTAGGCTTGATAACTCCTTTATTGATGAATGCTCACTCAATTAACATGCCTTTGTTGATGATTTCCTTGAAAGTATGCACACATTGTAATTCCAAATGATAAGCTATCTCACTATGCAATTTTTTAGTAAACACAATGGCTAATTATTTATCTAGTAAACTATGGGTGAAATGGATTTCAAGGGCTCTCCATTGCTATAAATAACTTACAAAACTCTCACCATCTTTTTGATTTTTCATTATGTCTACTAATGAATCTCATGCTTGAGATTATAGGAAAAGTGTTGTATAAACTTATCAGAAAGATCATCAAAATCCATTACTAAATTTTTGGGAAACTTCAAAAACCACTCCAAGGATTATCCAACTAAGCTCCTTGGAAATAATAGAAAAAGGTATATGTCTCTATATGCCATCGATTGACATGCGACATAGCCTTAGGGTCACCTTTCCATTTGTATTTATCAAATTTCAATGGTTTGTATCTTGGAGGAAATGGTATATACATCTAATTTAAACTTTTTAGTTTGTTTCCTAGCCTGAATGTTAGCGATAACATCCTTCATCTATTACAATTCTTAGGATAGGAAATTGGAAAGAACAATGGTTTGAGGGAGAATATTAGTTCAAGTAAATGGTTGGGAGGTCACAAGTGGGATACTTTGACTAGGTTATGATGGAGATATCTATTGGGATACATTGGTTTGGTTGGGGAATAAACCAAGAATATGCATACATGAATTAGGATGTACTTGAAATTACACATTTGGTTGTGTGATATTTTGGTTTGGGTTGGGGATAAAGGTTTGAATTGGAGTATTTTGTGGTTGGGATGGAGGGATATAACTATACTTGGCCTATTATGGTTGAAAAAGGACATGCTGTCAACTAATCAAACCTTGATATTGAGTGGAAACTTGTGGTCCAAGACCCTATCTTTGAATTTTTAGCACATTTTGAACCAACTGTTGTCTAGTAGGTAGTTGAGAAACATGGGGACTTACTTTTTGCATGAATCCCTATGAGAAAGTGAAATTAGGTTACAAATTTGGCATCTATCACTAACCAATATTTGCATGTTGTTGACTAATCATTGTTTGGTTTTGAATTGGCATATTAGTTTGTAATTGAAGAGGTATGTTCATCATTACCTGGTGAGGTAGCACATTAGTTGCCCATGATTGAGGTGGTAATTTATTTGTCTTTTATTATGTTGATACACTAGATTATGCCTGCTATTATGGAATACTACTCATTACTTATTGAGGAGGAGTAAGGTTTATCATATTCTATCATTAAGGGATGATATTAGCCATTGTTTGATTACCTAATCTTGTATGTTGTACACTTGAGGAAACAACCAGTTGAGGTTGGAGTATAGAAACTCTTATTCCTTGGTATGCTGATCTATTCATATGATTAACTACAGGCACATGTTGTTGGCATTATTTGTGCATTAGTACCACTTTGATCAGGATTGGATGTTGTTTGCACATTATCTACTACATTTGGCTCACTATTATATGTAAAGGCTAAAGATATTTCTTCAGTAATGGGCATATGCATCAACTTATCTATCAAAGTGGTTTGTATGAATGGGTCAGAATTCAAATTCTCTTATCCAGTTAACTCTGTCAACACTTCTGTTGAAGGAACTAGGTTAATGAGAGGCTTACTCACCATGTTCATTTTATTAAAGTCACATGTTAGATATAGGTAGGTTTGATATGCTATCTACATTTGGTTAAAGTGATATTACATGATGTTTTTGCCTTGATTAGATATATTAGGATTTTGGTACTTTTTTGGACTAGAGCCATAGGATTGCTAGAAGAATCCTGTTGATCGTAAATGATATTGTGAGGTATTCTTACTAGACTTGGTAAATTTTCATGAGGAAACTCTGCTAGAAATTGGGCCCCTACCTCTATGGCTCTAACTAAAATCTCATCATTGTTCTCTAACAAATGTCATTCAAACACGAATGGATCATACATGGAAGCCGTATTATTAGAATATGACTATTGAAGAACTGGCTCATCCACTATGGGTATTGTAGCTAGGTATTATGTGGTTTATTCTTGGTCTTGTTTTGAATAAGTTGGTGTGTTAACTAGATAGTTAGCCAATGGATCTTGCATTTGTGCCCCTAATTGAGTATTATACAAGGAATAAGAATCCATCTCATAAGAAATATTACCCACATAGGGGTCTTGCACCATTTCTTCCTGTGTAACTACATTACTAATCCCTGGATTATACATGAGTCCACTATGAGTGTAGGAATACATGTTGGGATCCATAGTCAATGTTTTTGCAATAAAAGGTCAAAGAGTTCTACAAAATCTAAAAAAAGGACATTGTATAAAATAGATGATGTTCAAAATTGGTCTAGATTCATCAAAAGGATCAAAAAGTTTATGAAAATATTTGTGAGGAAACAAACTAGCGTGAAGTATCTAATGTTTTATTGTTCACATAAAGATAAGCAAGTAAATGGACTAAAAATAAAAAATGCCAAAATCTAAGGTCGAAGTGTTTCAAAAATAGTTTAATCAAGGAATTTAAAAGCTACTAGGTCTTTTGGTCAAACACGGCATCAAAAGCTAGGCTCAAACAAGGCATGCGCTAAGACTCTTGGCTAAATGATGTCAAAATCTCAATTTTGAAATAGATGAAAGTTTTAACCTAACATATTTGAAACACTTCTAACAAACACTAGGAATTTGATTATTTGGATATGAACTTGATTAACTAGGTATAAGGTATGAAACAAAAGGAAATTTAGAAATAGTTTATTTATCTCACAAAAAATGGTATAAAACTCAATTCTTTTGACAAACAAGCTAGAAAAAAGTGGACAATATAACTATTTTAGAAAAAAGATCACAAAAGTACACTTGGATTGGTCTAAAAATGTAGGAACAAATTTGAAATCTATGTAAGAGGGTCTATGAAATAGTATTTGAAATGATTTGGACAACGTAATGATGATATACTACCCAAAAGGTGTGACAAAAAGGTGTGTTTTAAAAACTCTCTAAGGCAAAGATGTTTTCCTATAATTTTGACAGCATAACACTACTTTTCTTGACTCAAAATATTATCGTGCATAGACTTAAATTACAAGTGTTAATCACAAAATGGCTTAAGTCTATCAAGGGATGACAATGATTATGAGTCTTAAATGGCCTTCAACCCAAATTGGAAATTAAACCTAACTTCCCTCAAGTTTAGTGAAAATGGTGAACCCACTTAACACATCAACCTTATGAACTTGTAAAGGTGCAATTTTGAATTTAGATTTAAGTGAATTATTTAAACCAACTTTGGTAAAGGTATAGACTAAATTGGGTAGCATAACTATGCCAAAGTATATGATATGAATCTCAAGATTTTGATGAACTTTGAATAAGGAAAATTAATGATCTTACACGGGAAACTAATGCCTCTTTTTTCAAATAAAAATTAGGACCATGTGTTTGGTTTGGATTGTTTTTTTACACCAAGTTTTGACTTCAAACAATACTTTAATCTAGGAAAAGACCAACTAATTAATCACTCTCAGATCTTAAACTACAAGGTTGCTTGGTATTGTTGGAATCCATCAATATACATTATTTGAGAGGATTTTAAGTGTTCATCCAAAATTAAATGTGCATTATATAGTATGGGTTTTATACACTCCTTCTCTCAAATGAAAGTACTACGATATGGACCTTGGGGTGCACCTTTCACCAATAATACTTTCACTACAAGTGGGGATTTATCTAATATCTAACAAGTTTTTTAACATTCTAGGGGAATCAATTTCACAATGAATTTCATGTCAAACAATGCAAAATAAAAGCATAAATTTTGGGTCTGTATCACTTGGCTTATTGCAAAAAGGTCCAGTCCTTTTTGCAACCACTACATCCAAATGTTCACTCAGTTTAGTGTGATGTCCAAAGTGCCACTATTTCCTATGTATAACTCCAATTAGGAGCCAAATGAAGTCAATATAGGGAGGTGAATCCTTGGGTCAAAGCTTTCCTAAAGAACTCGTGGGAGGTGATGAAGTCCCCCTCACAAGCCAAGTTTTCATAAATATAAAGAAAGCATGAAAATAGAAAGAATTTAGGGTGATTTTCAAGGTCACCTAAACTTTAAAAATATTTTGGAGAGTTCTTTAGATGACTTTATTTCTAAGCCTTGGACTATGCTACTTGCAATAAGAATAATGCTTTTGATTCCAAGGGTTCCCTAAAGGGGACAAATGGAAGAGCATACACGCAACATCCTTTTTTTTTTCAAACAAAATTTAATCTAAATAACTAAGTAAATACAAAAATATTTGAAAATGTGAGTTAATTTTTAATCCCAAAGGGGAAGTGAGGTGGTGTTCATTTGACCCCTTGATCTTAGTTGTAACTTTGAAAATATTCACCATAAACATCTAATTTTTTTTTGTTAAAAACCAAAACAAGGTTCCTAATTGATTTTTAAGCATGTAAAAGGTGATCTAAAACATGTTTTTAACAAATGTCTAGCTTGGTCTTGTATAAAAAATGTTAGCATGTCATTTATCCTTGAAGCTCTTTTAGGTTTGAAATAATGAACTTTAGAAAAATAGTTCTCGAGTCTACATTTTTAGAAAAACATAGTGACTGACATTAGTTTATATAACCAATGATTGTTACATTTTTTAACTGATGTTAATTAGCCAATTGACATTAGTTATACCAATGTGATCAATGATAGGTATAGAACTGATGTTGGGTTTGATAATCGACATTGGTTAAGATATGTAATTGATGTCAGTCTTACTTGCTGATGTTGATTACTATGTAAAACCATTATAAACAAAAATGGTAAAATAAAGTTAGAAAATAAATTTACAAGAGTTTCAAGGGTAAAAATGAATATTTTAAGGTTGTAAAATGATCTTATTTAGGTGTGATATGTGTCTAGTACCACCGGACATGCCATATGTGGATCTAGGAATTTAACTCAAGAGAGGATGGTTAGTATGGTGTTAGTTTCAAAATGAAAGAATTACACTAACTAGTATGACATATATAGGCCTAGATAATAGGGAGAGATTATTTAACCAAAAAAAAAGAGAAACACAACTAAAAATTAAGGAATAAAACACAATAATTCCTTCACCTTCCTTGGATGCTTCAAATGCCTTTATAGTAGTACCTTGCTCAGTTTTGTGATTATGAAGTCCTTCACAATGGAATCTTGGCTACCTCTATCTCTCTTTAGCACCTTTGGCTTGTGGCTTGGATTGTCTTAGAACCAATTTGGCATGGTAACAATAATTGCAATGGCTTCTTGAAGATATTTTTGCATTATAACTTTACACCAAAATAGCTTAGAAATGATGTGGTAAGGCCTCCTATTTATAGATTTTTGAGAATATCTAAAATCAATCTAAACCATCCATCCTAAGATTGAGATGTGTGGATGAGGATTAATTTAATTTTTGGAATTAATTTTATAATTATCCTCATCATGACATTGGAAGAAGGAGCAATTAAGAGGCATGGAACACATGAATCTTGATATTTATGGCATTTATGGCCTAGGGATGTCTTCCCAAGAAATGAGGTCACTTGATGATGAATATACTCAATATTAATTTCCAAAAATATGTATTCAATAAGTTTCCATGGAATTATTAATTAGGATCTAACTTGGATTAATTATCTCTAAGCTTGATTAAGCATTTTATGCATAAATTACCTAAATTGATCAGAATGCCTTGTTATTAGTCCAAAATTTGATTGGATTGGAATTGAAAGGAAATGTCAAATACATTGGATCCATTATCTCATTTATGATTGTTACCAATAGAAAATAATGAAGTAACATGTCTTGTGCAAGATATTTGATAAGAAAGATCAATCTAGAGCACCCAGGTGCAAAATTGGCATTTTGACTCAAAATGATCTAATCAAAGTTAACTAGCTGTAAATTACACTACCCTATTTAGGGATACCCTAGCCAAAATTGGCACTTGAATATTTTAGTTTCAAATCATTTAATGCATTTTAGTTTTTTTAGGCCAAATTGTGCATTTTAGGTGGAAATTGGTCAAAAGCCTGATTAGAGGTTATCAGTGGCCAGATTTAAGTGTCTACAAGAAATATGATCTGACTCTAGATGGTATCCTTAAATGGATAGACAATCAATACCTTTATAACACTACAAACAATGCTTATAATTTTTGGGCTCATGGTGACTATGATCTCATTGGAAGTGTGTGTAGTGCCATTGGTAGTCAGAGAATGTTCCACATAAGTATCATAAATGTCACAAGTTTATTTGCCTTATCACCAAACAAGTCATGAGGGGACCAATTATGGATTAACCATTATAAATACTTGCTTAAGCTCCTTGGTTTCATGGACAAATGGAAGTCTATGACTTTGTCTAGTGCCTTGAAGAGTTTTATAACTTTGACAATGATCTTATAGGATCACTAGTTCACTTCTTTGATGGTATAGCCATAAGGTGGTGGAAAAATCATAATGATCGACTTCTCCAATGGGATTAATTATGCTTTACTTTGTATAATTAGTTTCATCATGACAATTGAATACAGGGAATAATCAGCTATAGTGGAGTACGATCACTTGAGCCACACATAAAAGTCTATGAATCCATGTAGAATACTAAAGAGTATTTGTTTCTAGAATACCTATGGGTACATGCTTTCTATGGAACTTTAAAAACCTAGGTGAGAGCATGGTATGCTTATGAAGAGATACATATGGGTACCCATTTTTGTCATATATTGAAAGAAAACATGAACTTGACACTATATTATTCCTCTCCAAAAATAGATTTGTGCCTCTCTCTCCAAGCCATGTGTGAAACAGTTGTTGGTGACCTTAGTCTTATTTAATATCACTTGAGATATATCCATGATGTCTTAGAAGAAAGTCTAGTCCTCTTTAATGATCCATCTACAAAACATATTCTTATGCTAGACCCTTCTTTGAATAGGAATATCATGAAGATATATGCCTTGGGAAGCAAAAACTAGTATTTTATGTAAATGAAGATGAAGGGTCTGGCCCACTTGACCCATTGGAAAATAATTTGGAGTTCCCTACAGATTATGGCTCATGATCTATCTATGATACTAGTCCCAATGTAAACAATCCTTACTCCAGGCTAATTAAAACTATCCAGTGGAACATCAACATAGAGGAAGAACCAAAAATAACTACTATAGGTAATTACTCGACTGACACAAAAGTTTTAAATATATTTGAGTTATTGAAAAAATACCAAGATGTCTTCCTAAGAAGTTATAGTGAGATGAAAGGTGTTCATCCATATCTAGGTAAAATGCATATCAAACTAGTTGACAATACTTGACTAGTTAATAAAAGGCCATATTTCATGAATATAAATCTACGTGAGAATGTAAAAGAAGAAATTGACAATATGTTGTGTGCCAGAGTGATCACCCTAGTTGGTGAATTTGAGTGGGTCAGTCCCATGGTGATAAGTATAAATAAAGAAAATGTATTATAATTTATGTTGATTACCAAATACTTAATGCATCTTGCATTACTGATCCCTTCCAAACACCATTCATTAAAGAAATACTTGAAGGCATCATCAGGTTTGAAATTTATACTTTCACAAATGAATTCTTAGGGTACCATCAGGTCAAGATTATTGAGGAGGACCAACCTAACACTATATTATCCACTGAATGGGGATCCTTCACATATATTATCATGCCTTTTGGGTTTTAAAAAGCACCAATTGTGTTTTCACATATAGCCATTGAGGCCTTTGAATATTTCATCCATAAATTTATTCAAGTCTACTTGGATGACTAGATAGTCTATGGCTTGGTCAAGGACCATTGATCTAATCTACAACTCATGCTTGAGTGGCCTAGTCTTAAAAATATCTCTAAATCTAAATAAGTGTCTTTTTTATATACCTTTTTCTATTCTTATAAGACATATTATTTGCAAAGATGGAATTTTGGTAGACTTGACAAAAGTATCTGTCATTCTTCACCTCTTAGAACTAAAGTCTTGGCATGAAGTTCATGCCTTTCTAGGTCATACAGGTTATTATACAAAATTCATTAATGGATATGCAAATATTATCATTTTTTTGGAGCAACTCTTAAAATATAATGAGTACTTCATCTAGAATTATGCTTTCCAAGAAGCCTTTGAGGCATAAAAGGACAAACTAGTCACTTCTCCAATCCTATAATTCCCTAATTGGACAAAACCATTTCATGTCCATGTTGATGTTTCTAGATTGGTAGTCAGTGCATGCACAACAAGGTTAAGGTCACCTTAATCACCTTATCAATTTTTCTAGTAGGAAAATTATTCTAGCTGAATGGAATTACACCACCATAGAGTGTGAAGCACTGTCAATGGTTTATGCTCTATATAAATTTTAATAATACTTATTGGCAACTCCTTTTGTATTCTACACAGATCATGAAGTTTTAAAGTATCTGGTAAATAAACCTATGCTACATGGATGCATTTGTCATTGGATAGTGTTATATCAAGGATTTTAATTCTCTATAATGGTCAAATCAAGAAAAATGAGTTATGGACCTAATCATCTTTCTCAAATTGATTTTAGAGAACCATCACATGCTATTGAATATGACTTACCTAATGTTCAATTATTTCATGTTTCTCATGTACCTAAAGAGTTTGAAGATATTACAACTTTTTTAACTACTGGCTCAATACTTGATTGTCTAATTTCTTAGGCCAAAAAAATAACTATCAGTCCATGCCTCAACTTTCCAACTCATCAGAGGGGACCTCTAAAAGCTTGGATAAGATGAAATTCTTTAGCACTATGTCATGAAACATGAGCTCTCTAAAGTACTCCAAGAAGTTCATGAGGGTATTATAGGTGGACAATATGATAGAGAGGCTATCACATGTAAGATTATATTATTTGGATTATGGTGGACTACCCTTTTTCAAGATGCTAAGATATATGTTAGGAAGTGTGATATTTTTCAGCACATAAGAAAACCAAACCACTGAGATGCCATACCTCTATGTCCAATTTTATCTCAAGAACCATTTAAAAAGTGGGCCATTAATTTTTTTAGCCCTCTCAATCTAGATAGATGATGAATAGGTCCCTATTATATCATTAAAACAACTAATTATCTCACATAATGAGCTAAAGTTACACAAATGAGGGACTGTATTGCTAATACTACTTTGTGCTTCATTTGGGAACATATCATAACCCAGTTTGGATGCCCACTAAGTTTTACTTGTGATCATGATACCCATTTTCTAAATGAAACTATTTACATATTAATGGATGAGTTGATGATTGATCATCATAAAACAACACCGTATCACCCCCAAGCCAATAGAACTATTAAGGAATTCAATAAAATCTTTGGAAAAATACTTATGAAAATTTGTAATATTGGCAGAACTAACTAGGATGATAAAGTATCTATGGTACTTTGGGCTTACCAAATAACCTATAAGTACCTAAATAAGAACACACCCTTAAATTTGGTATATGGAAAAGGGGCAGTTCTTCCATTTGAATTCTTGGTGCCATCTCTTTCTATTGTGTGCATTAGATAATTAGATGAGGAGTCATCCTTGAAATCATAATTAGATACTTTATTACAGCTAAATGAAGCCCTTTTCCTTGTTTATTGGAGTCAATATGTTGAGAAACACAAACAAAAACCATGGCATGATAGACACATCAAGCATAAAATATTTACCTTTATAATGAAAGCCTTGCTTTATGACTCCAAATTTGTATGCCATCATATAAAACTTCAAATTCACTGGGATGGTCCTTTTTTAATTCATAACATTCAACCTACTAGTGCTTTTTGATTACAAAGGTTGGATGGGAATTTTCTTCTTGGGCATTACAATGGAAGATGTCTAGGATCGTATTTCACCTATGAATAGTTTGAATTTTATAACAATAAGGCTTATGATATTAGTCTAAGATTTCTTATTTTTAATAAAAGCACTACCCTTTTTGTGTGTAACATTTATTTAATTTAGAGTAGTTTAAATTTTTTAATTCTACTTTAGTGAAGGACCATGACACAGTTTTAGTGTGGGGTAAAAGGTATTTGTATTCATGATTAAGGATGCATGTGTAACTTAAGGTGCATAATTTACTAAAGGAGTGAAATTTACTTAAGGTGTGTAAGATAAATAACCTTAGGATAAGATATTCCTGCCAAATAATTTGAAAATTCAAAATAAATAGAATAATTATCTTCCATTCCAATGAAAAGTGCAAGACACAATTATCTTCCACTTTAAAGAAAAGCTCAGGATAGGATGTGTCATTAATGTGAAAGAAATAGTGGCTGTGATAAATGTGCCAACATTGTGATAAGATAATACCATTAAATGCATTTATGTGCGAAGTGACAATCAAAAAATGGTGGCTGTTACAAGTGCATTAATAAAAAGAAGTGATGGATGAAATGAAAGAAGGTATAAATGCAAGTTACCCCCATGTTACCCTCTCGAGCCTACACAAGTAAAAGAAATCTCATTTTTACTTTTTACTTTTACGTTTACTTAAGTTTATAGAGCCAAAGAATGAATTAAGCCATAGTGATTCTAGAGCGAGTAAATAACGTCAAAATTCTATAAATATCTATTGAGATGAGCATCAAGCTAATTAATCAAGCATAGGGATAACTTTTAAACTTAAACATGATAGAAATAACTAGTAATTATAGGTTGTGGAGGTAGACATCTACCATTAGAGGGAAATGAAGCAAGGAAAGCTAAAGTCATTTACGTATCAATTAAATATTCCTTTGGGAATGTTAGATGATCGTGTCTCAACCTTTAGGCTCCTCAGAGGGTGATGCAGCCTAACAAGAAGGGTTTAAGAACTAATCCATTTCCAATTATACTAAAGGAAGAATAAGTACTTGGGGGGAAGTAGTATTAATCAGGGAAGAGACACCTAAAGAAAAACACAACATGTGGAAGGAGAAGAGGTTAAGATGGTGCACCAAGTGAAGAAGGCACAATCATCTCCACCCCTACCATTAATTATAGAAGAAATGCAATACCTAGAGATGGTGCTATGTATTATAAAAATGGGTCTTGAAAGTACCCTCTTTAACCATCTTCACTTATAATCATCATTAAATTGGGCATGAGGTTGAGTTACAAAATGACTACTGGGTAGAGTGCCAAAACACCAAGAATAAATTGGTGTATAACCTAAATTTTTTTATTGCTTTGGATGTAGTGGGTTTGTTTTAATTGTTCAACCTTCCATACTTTCAAAAACCCATGGAATAAATTAAGTTTATACTCTCGTGCATCCATGAGGACTACCTCTACTTTGTTGGGAACAACATGAAAATTATGCTTGAGAGGATAAGCAAGGTGTCAAGGCTACAATGCTTTAGAATGAATGTAGATTTTGACTTGGAGGACTCAGAAGAGATTGGAAAAATAGTAACAATGTTAATGTACCAAAACTAAGGCCAAACCATATATATCAAGAACTTATAAGATCTTACCCACCAAGTGGTGGCACACATAATAATGACCAAGATTGGTGGCATCAATCATTAGAAAGATTTAGATATTGCCCACCTCTAAATATATTACCAATTAACTGAGGGATTGAAGTATAATTAGGCCATGTATTTTTACCAAAAAATCATTAAGGATTCTGAGAAGACCCATAAAATACCTAGTGATAGGTTCCCATGGGTGGTATTTTTGTTATTAATGGTGTTTGATGAGATTGATGTACCTAACTACACCTTAGGATAGCTAAAGTGGGTATATCTACCTAAACATAAGTCCCCTCCTAAGTGCTATAAGGTGTTTATGTGCCCTGGTCACATCACCCCCACCTACAAAAATAAGATGAAATCATGGTTTGATAGAGGAAGCTTTTGGGAATGAATGGTGCATTCCTAAAGACTTGCCTACCCAGGTTGGTGAGAAACCTCAATTCACTATGAAGAAATATATCTCTTTGGTGTGGATCAAGATCATCCTTTTTGGAGAACTCTTTGCATGGTTGAAGCCATCCTATCATTTTTTGATGTGGTACTTCATCAACTTAGTAAACCACATTTTTGATGTGCAACCTCTCTCCTTGGAAGCAAACCAAATAGACTTAGAAATTCACACTATCCAAAAGATATATGTCTAACTTAGAAAGAAGGCCTATAGGGAAGAATGGGAAATTAATCAAACCAATGTCAAGGTCAAATAGATCTTAGTGGGAGAACAAATTCATAACATATTTTACATGCTACAAACAAGAAGAAGACTTCAAAGGGTATATATCAGACTCAAGAGAAACTTCCACCAATATATCAACTAGAGAAGAAAAAGTAGGCTAGGTAGGATGATAGTATAAGTTCATATCAAGATCCTTTGAAATGATAGAAGACTAACTAAGCATCACCTATTAGACATTTTCCTCCTAGACCTTCTCCTCTTAGACCTTCTCTACTAAGACCTTCTCCAATTCACTTTCCCCCCTTAATCAAACATTCAAGATATGCAATAAAAATCAAACAATAAACATCACACAAGATAGAGAGACACACCAGATATAACGTGGAAACCCAATGTGGGAAAAACCATAGAGAATCAATCTCAAATATATTCATGAGAACAAACCCACAAGAGCACCATACCCCTTTGCCATGTATACCATACACCTATATCTATCAATGTTGCTATCTCAACAAATGATAGATCAATACAACATCTCCTTCCTCTCTCTCACCTTTGCTCTTCTAAGCTAGATATAACAAATACAAATCATATTCATCTCTCACAATTACTCTTCTAAGCTAGATATCACAATATCAAATCAACCTCTATCTCTCATATTACAAATGGCTATTCAAGCCTTTATTTATAGCTTTCCAAATGACCTTTGGCCTTCCCCCTTTGTGACCCTTCAATCCTCATGGAAAATGGTGCCAATCTTGGATGACCCTTCATATCCAAGCATTTAAAAAATCATGTGGTGACCCTTCATGACCAAAAACGTCCTTCCCACTTTTGTCCTTATCTTTGGTGACTCTTCGTATTCCTCAAAGTGTCCTTTCATGAGAAATTGCACCTTTACTCTTTTGTCTTCACTTGGTGACTCTTGGTATTCCCCAAGATGACTCTTCATGGGAAAATGCATCCCATCCTTCTTTTGTCTTTACCTCATGGCTCTTCAACTTCTCCATGGGCCCTTCTTTTGTCTCATATGCAACCAAAAATATATTTATTAATATTAAATAAATATTAACTCATATTAGCCAAGATATATTTATTAAAAACAACATTAAATGCAATGGGGCCTTTATCACCAATAGTACTAAACCTTTGACATCAATGACAATATTTCCAACAATCTCCCCCTTTGTCATTGATGGCAACCTCAATCCTGAAACTGCCACATCCTGTCACCTACACATACCATCATCTGAAAACATATAGTAACTCCCCCTTATTGTAGCAACCTGTACCTATTCCCTATACCTATTTTCTACACATGTACCTATACCTATACCTGTTATTCTCCCACTTTGACATCAATGGCAAAGGGCCTACCTAGAGCTAACAATTAGCTCCCCCTCACTTGATGCTAAACATCAATGGAAAGAAGTAATAGAAATTACTCCTAAATCCTCTCACCGATCTTTGAATGTATCCTTTGATCGTGCCTTTGAGAAGATATCTGACAATACATATACATTGTTCCTTGTCCTTTGAACATCTGCAATCAACTCATTTGAATCTTTTCTTCTAATCTCATAACCTTCAGCATGAAACCTTAATGTGCATCCTTGATCACAAATTTGACTAACACTCAACAGATTATGCTTAAGACCTTTTACATACAAAACATTTTTAGTCTTAGTTCTACCATAATCCAAACTCAAAGTACCTTCTCCAACTATCTTGGCAGTGGTTTTATCTCTGAACCTCACTGTACCACCATTGATCTTCTTTTGAGATATGAATTTACTTTTATCTCCTATCATATGCCTCAAACATCTGCTATCAATTAACCATGGCTGACCTTTACCTCCCACATGCAGAGCTATCTGCACCATCATATAATCTTCATGTTGTTTCTTCTGCCATGTACATGTCTGAACATTCTCCCTGATGAATGGATCTTTGACATTCTGATTCTTCTTCTTGATGAATGGAGCTTTGAAACTCTAATTCTTCTTGATTGACTCGAACACGCTTCTGCAATACCAAGCTATGTGTTTGAAGTTGTTGCACTTGTAGCACACTATGGTCTCTTCATCAAAGCTTGATAGAGGAGCAAAAGAGTTGTGGCTTCTACTTGACTCTACTTGACTTACCTTCTCCTTATTTCTAAAATTTTTATCTCTTTTTATACATTCTACTTTATTATGACCATATCCATTACAATAAAAATAATATCCATAGAAATAAGACCTATTTGTATATCTCTAACCTGATTGCCTTTTGTAGCTTTGTTCCTTCCAGCCTTCTCTATTTGGAATGTCCTCTGTATTCTTCACTTCTCCCCTTTTTGTTTCCTCTTGTGTAAGAGCTTCAACATAGCTCTTTTTCTTTTCAAATTTGATCCCTATCTTATCTGAATATGCTTTTTGACTTTCCAATATCTTATTCAGCATGTTAGTGCTATCCTCAAATTTTGAATCACTCACTACTTTATCACTGACTGCTTTGTTAATATCTACTTTTAAAGAGGCAATATCAATAGCATACCTTTCACAATCTTTTCTTGCTATTTCCAACTGTGCTGTGAGATCTTCTTCATTCTTCTTGGCTTCTTCAAAGTGTGCTTGTAGATCTTCAATCATGTCCTTTGACTCTTGTTCATTTTTCTCGATTTGGCACTTTAATCTTTGATTCTTCTTCTGAACAACTTCTAACTCTTCTAGGGCACAATTGAGTTCTCCTTCCATATCTACTTTAGCTTCATCCTCTTCTTTTTCTTGATTATCATGTATGGCCATGAATATAATCTCTTCTTCTTCTGAATCACTGACTCCACTATCTTCAACTAAGCTAGGATCCTTAGAATATAGGCTCTTCTTCTCGAATCCCTTCTTGGATTTGCCTTTGAAATTCTTCTTGTATGTAGGCTTTTCTTCTTCTTCATCATTAACCTTATCTAGGCATCTAGCTAAAAAATGTCCAATCTTTCCACAATTAAAACATTTAAAAGGTAATTTTCCTTGATATTTACCTGTTCCTCTTTTTAGCCTACGAATGAAGAGTGCTTCGTTTCATCTTCATCATCACTGGAAGTATCACTTGATTCTTGAATCTTAGCTTTCTCCTTCTTTGATGTCTTGAAAGCCTCTTCTCTCTTTGATGGTTTATCTTGTTCTATCCGCATCTCATATGTTGTGAGAATACCATGAAGCTCATCCATCTTTAGCTTGGCTAAATTCTTCATTTCCTCGATTGCCAAAACCTTTGCATCATATCTCATTGGTAGAGATCTCAAAACCTTTTTCACCACCGTTGACTCTTCCAATGTTTCTCCAAGACCTTGAATCTGATTTACTATTTGATCAACTCACAAGAGATAACTTACTATATCTTCTTCTTCTTCCATCTTCAAACTACCTTCTAAAAGTCTGCAACTTAGCTTGCTGAACCTTTCCATCACCTTTGTAAATATTCTCAAGTTTTACCCAAGTTTCATGGGCAGATTTACATTGCATAACTTTAACAAATTCAGATTCACATAAACCACATAAAATAACATTTAGAAATTTAACATTACATTCACTTGCCTTCTTTTCTACTGGAGTAATTATAGATGTCTGTGGCTCTTCATGTTCCTCCACCACTGATTTCCATATGTCAAATCCAAGGGCCATCAAATAAACCTTCATTCTCATGCTCCAGAAAGCATAATTCATCCCATAAAATAAAGGTTCCTTATTTGTAGAAAATCTTTCCTGTGACCCAGCCATCATGCTTTCCCAATCTACCTTCAAGCTATAAAACTTTTCAAAAAGGAACCTACTCTGATACCAATTGTTAAGCATGAAATATACTGAGAGGGGGGGTGAATCAGTACATTATATATCTTATAAAACTTTCCCTTTATTAAATTCCACTTAATCAAACATTTAAGATATGCAATAAAACTCAAACAATAAACATCACACAAGATAGAGAGAGACACCAGATATAACGTGGAAACCCAATGTGGGAAAAACCACAGAGAATCAATCTCAAATATATTCATGAGAATAAACCCATAGGAGCACCATACCCCTTTTCCAAGTACAAACCTCAGCTACAATTCGTGAGCACCAACCCAAAATAGCTTTAAACCCCTTTTTCGAGCACCAACCCAACACCTATTCGTGAGCACCAACCCACAAGAGCACTAACCCCTTTGTCGAGCACCAACCCAACAACAATTCGTGAGCACCAACCCACAGGAGCACCAACCCCTTTGTGTATACCATACACCTATCTCTCAATGTTGCTATCTCAACAAATGATAGATCAATACAACATCTCCTTCCTCTCTCTCACCTTTGCTCTTCTAATCTAGATATAACAAATACAAATCATATTCATCTCTCACAATTGTTCTTCTAAGCTAGATATCACAATATCAAATCAACCTCTATCTCTCATATTAAAAATGGGTATTCAAACCTTTATTTATTGCTTTCCAAATGACCTTTGGCCTTCCCCCTTTGTGACCCTTCAATCCTCATGGAAAATAGTGCCAATCTTGGATGACCCTTCATATCCAAGCATTTGAAAAGTCATATGGTGACCCTTCATGACCAAAAACGTCCTTCCCACTTTTGTCCTTATCTTTGGTGACTCTTCATATTCCTCAAAGTGTCCTTTCATGAGAAATTATGCCTTTACTCTTTTTTCTTCACTTGGTGACTCTTGGTATTCCCCAAGATGACTCTTCATGGGAAAATATATCCCATCCTTCTTTTGTCTTTACCCCGTGGCTCTTCAACTTCTCCATGGGCACTTATTTTGTCTCATATGCAACCAAAAATATATTCATTAATATTAAATAAATATTAACTCATATTAGCTAAGATATATTTATTACAAACAACATTAAATGCAATGGGGCCTTTATCACCAACAATACTAAACCTTTGACATCAATGACAATATTTCCAACATCTCCACCAAGAACTTCACCACTACAAGTTCTTCCACCCTTTCCTTCACCTCTATAGGTTCTTCCACCCCCAAATTCACCTCTAAGAACAACTTCATAGGAATCACCACCAAGGGTTTTGCCATCATGGGATATTCAACAAATAAGATCAACGAAAGAACCATTGTAGGAAGAACCTACAAGCCAAAAGGAAGGGGTAGATGACTCTAATTTTGAAAAGACACACTTATTAGTGTGAGAGGAGGATAACACCTTTTAATACTCACAATTAGGCATTGGGGGTCCATTTGGGAAAGAGGGGGATGGTTATGATACTCAATAAATGAACTGGATGGCCATCAAAAGCACTTCTTTAACTACCAACACAAAGGTCAAAATTCTAGAGCGTAACCCACACAAAGGAAGGGAGCTTACCAATTATGAGGGAGAACCATATTTTATTGCTGAATCTTCCAATATATGGACTCAATATCAAATGGGCATACCTAATAGGATGCTTTACTTATGGCTACATTTCATTACCCAAGATGCAACCATCGACATAAAGAAATAAATGTCCTTTTTTTGGATATGTACAATGATGAGCACAATTTTGAACTCCCTCTAGATAACATCCTAAATAAGGAGAAGAGGTTAGGATGGTGCACTAGGCAAATAAGGTACAATCATCTCTACCCACACCATTAATGATAGAAGAAATGCAGTACCTAGAGATGGTGCTATACATAGAAAAATGAGTCTCAAAAATATTGTTAGCTATCTAGATAGCAACCTAATAGGGGTCAAATTTATTCAAGTCTAACCCATACCTAGACTAAAATGGGAATGGTCTAAGGCTATGGGTTGCCTATAACCAGACTAGACCTCTAGGATTTTTTATGAAGCTAGCTTTTCATATTTTATAATTTAGACATTTACTTCTAAAACCTATGAACTGGTTGGGATGAAAAGTAGAAAAATATTTTCATAAATTAAAACCTATTATAACTTATAGTGATGCACCATGAATATTGTCCATACAATCATACTTGAGCCTCTAAAACACTAGTGAAATAGAAACAAATAATGGGATCTATGACTCCAAATTCCTACCATGCATCAATAATTCATGTAGAGGTTCATCAAGTGAGTAAAACCTAAGGGATATGATGGAGAGGCCTAGTTCAATTCACTAATATAGTTAATATGTCCACTACTGGCTTCGGCCAAATGACATCGAACACTAAACATAACTTGCATAACTAGATAATCTATCATCTAGGTGAGATTAGGACTTGGTAAGGGAGAAGGCTCTACCACTTATATAAATCAAACTGATATGAACACATTAGGATAATATCATGAAATCTGAAAACATTAATCTTATTTAGCTTAAGAGGTTACAAGGCTTAATCTTGGCAGAGTCTAGTCATGCCCAAGAGAGGGGTCCAAAATAATATCTCCAAGGCTATATTTATAGAAGGGAAGCAAGAGAGAGGGAGTTTTTTGGCACTCAAATGAGAATCAAAATAAGTTAAATCCTTTTTGATTGGTCCAAGTCACTCCAGTCCATTACATCATTATAATATCCTCTCAGTGATGCTCTATGATGACTACAATGGTGGGATTAAGTTGATTTCAACTGGGTCTTGGTAACAATATAATTACAACACTTAGATCGATCATTTAGAATCATGTCTTATTGTAAATTATTTTTAACTAGTTGCCATGGCATACATAGTGGAGAGAAAGGTCCCTTTAAATTAGTTGGTCTATTAGATGAACTATTGGGGTCCACTTTTTTGCCTTCATGGCACCCTTTTAAATGTTATCTCCTTCTAATAAAAATGACAAACATAGTCAAAGAAGGGTCCCTTTACAACACAAAACTACAAGTCAAAGGTCCATATTTAGCCACATAGGTAGTCCTTTTATGTTCTTTATAAATTACTACATCACTTATGGCTTGATAATGGTGTTTGGTTGAGCCCCAAAGGTATCAAGATGACCTTGAAAAACCTTATTGTCCATGGTTGAAAATATATTCTCAACCTCCATCGAGAATCTTGGGATCACCTTTGCTCTAATTGGTTGTCAAATACTGACTTGGCTCATTAACACATTGACTTCTTTTGTTCCATCAATTTCAATTGGTATGAATTCCCAAGAACCATCAATCCTCTACTAGTTGAATACATCCGTGACACTTATCATGCACACATTCTCTCTTGAGATATGTTGACCCTTTAATCTTTATTTACCATTAGATCTAAAAGTATGATCGAATGTGAATCATTAGATGAACTAAGATCCACTATTTGAATGCCAATGACCAATTCATGATTCTAAAATTGATTCCCTCACTCCCATAAAATGATGTTCACATGACCATCATTGAAGGTCATGTGACCATCAAATTTAAGATTTATAAGATTAGTCTGGATCTATCTTAAAGTTTAGGTCTTAGTGACTATCATTTGACATCCTTTAGAATTTAACTGATCTTCTACAGATAATCAAAATTAATCATAGATAGATTTTTTATCAAGCTTTATTTTGACATAGCATGAACATTTTATGTTGTAGGTTCATTTTAAATAGATCTGAAGGCTTAGATCTTGAAGTGTGAGAATCATGGAGGCACCAAAATTTTAGGAGATGTTTTTGAGGCCAAAAGGAATAAATCCATTTGATCCACTAGTCCTGAGGGCTTTCTAAGTGAAGATATTAAATTCTCAAGTTAATTGGTCCATTTGATCCTGGGTGATATCCTGAATCAAAAATGGCTATGGAAACTAGATGAATTTTATTTGAGGAGCCAACTTTGAATTTGCATAACTCTTTCCATGCTTTGGCATAGGATATGGAATTTATCATGTAACAACTAGGGACCAAGATGAATAAACTCATGTGACCACTTTCCCCTATAACTACCACACGTACAAGATATATTATTGTCAAACTATCCACTTGGCTTTATTTGAGCTCCATGCAAATTGGCTAAGTATAGAAATTTAGTAGAATTTAGCTGAGAGGACAACTTTGGACCTTTGTAACTTTTGATGTGCTCTAGAAAAGGACCTATAACTTGGTACATATGATCTTGGTACAAATGTGAACAAACCCATATGACCATTTTTTCTTGACTTGTTTACATGTGCAAATTATGACATCAACAAAGTGCCTATTTGGAACTCTTCGCACTAGACCCAAGTGTCTCAAAGAACATAATGAAGAACCAAATGGATCCCATGGGATTCTAAGCCATTCCAAGTATCTTGGCATCCATGGGGGTTAAGTAAATTTGTTCCTATCCTTAACAAATGGAAATTTACACTCTAAGTGAACCCAAATTGTCTTAAAATCCTTGTGAGCAATTTGAGACTCTAGAATAATTCTTATATTCATAAACTTATCTATCTAATCATCGATTAACAACTTGGTCTATTTAGAAATAAGCTTGGTATGTGGGCCAAAATGGCCAACACTTTTGGAAACTTATAGTGAAGCATGCCTGTTATGCTTAGAGAACCCTGACCATGTGCCAATATTATTCTAACCTCTTGAAACAAAATAAATACCAAAAGGAATAAATCAAAATATATTGGTAACCTAAACTACCAACACAAGGAACAATAACCTATAGAATAATAATGCAAAGGTGAGTAGAGACTACTGCATGTGTTACTCAATTATTGAAATAGAATAACCTATAACAACTAACCTAAAGTAAAAAGATCTCCTCTAGGGTCAAATGGGATTTTTTTTTGATGTAGCATGGATCTTTGAAACATGATTGTTTCTCCTTGATGGCATCTTCTTGTAGATGGGAGAAAATGGATGCTCATGTCTTCTTGACGATGTAACTAGGCCTCCTATCTCCATTTTTAGGTGTATGGATTGAAGATATGGATCTAAGACCCAATCATATTCTTCCAAAAATGTCTTTTTTTACATAAAAAAATTATATCTTTACCTCATCAGTCAAGGGCTACAATTTATTATGTTCGTTGGACTTCAAGTGGCCAACTACCACATCATCCTTGATGAGCTCTTTTTCTTCGAGCTTTGGTTGATGTAGTTGTGAGGCATCTAGGTTTAGGTAGAAGTACTCTAAGTTTTACCAGAATGACATCTCATCTTGGTCAATATACAAACCACAAGACCCTTTTTTACTTTTACCATCTAATTGTAAGACATTAAGCTGATTACGCACCTCTTTCTCTTGGACAAGGTCATCACAAGAATATTGATCAATTGAGGTTTTCTCATCCTCCTCATCTATAGAGAGGGGCGATAAATCATAAATAAACTCAAGTATAATCTCTTCTTTAATTATCACCTCTAAAGTTGCATTACCTTCCTCATCTAAAATATTAGCTTGCTATTTAATTTCATCACTCAAATTTTCCACACTCAGTTGCTCAATCTCACCCAAGAATTCCAAACACAAGTGTCTCCACTGATCTTCCAGTGGATTCTTGACTTTAGTATTAATATAATTGTTATGAATGATTCCCTATAATTAATCTCCTAAGAAAATTTTAGCTTATGTTTCACTTGCCTTAGTTACATCATTAAGGCATTACAACTATCCTTTATCACTCAATTCTTGCTCATGCTTACCTTCTAATCTATTAGAGTACATAGATGTTCTAATTTGAATCTATTATTCATAGAAACAAGAAGTTTCTTCTCTAACATGATCTTGAGGCTCAGATACAACCATGACACTATCAATCTTTTGAATGACTAAACCCTCATCCAACAACTTTGATAAATTTTCCACCATACTGGAATGATCCAATTTTGATGTTTGTGTACTTTATTGCTCTTGAGGAGAGGAGAGGGTGGGTGGAAATTAGATAACATTAGGCTACTTGATGTTGGAAAGGGTATTTTTTAAACTAGGGATCTTGAATGATTTTTGGGAAACTCTTGGGATTGAGGAGAGATGTGAAAAGGGGTAATAGGTGTTTGAATAACATTAAATGAAGGATCAATAACAAATTTTATGCTGTTTCCTTTTTTTATACTCCTTATCAAGGGTGGGCATGATGAAATTAGGATCCATGGTCCATGAAGGCCTCCATGTGGGTATTACCTTAGGTTATTTGGTAGGTATAGATCTTGAGCACAAATGGATTACTTTAGAGAAAGAAGGTGAAGGCAATCTACCTTTTGGGTGGTTGGGGGAAGAGGCTGAACATGGAACTTAGAGAGTGACTCAAACTTGATTTTCACCTCTATACCATGTTCAATATTTCACACCATATAAGATAAGTCTTTGAAAAAATACTCTCCAACCTTAGTCATGAAGTCATTACTTAAAAATAAGGTAAAATGAGGCAACAAATCTGCTACCATAAGGTCTTGTACAACTGAAAGTTTGGGGTAGGCATGAAAAGTGAGTTTGAGGTTTCTAATAATGCCAAATACTCTCATGGGAGACCCATTCCATTGTAAACCAATATCAGTTATAGGTTCATACCTTAGATTCAAAGTATCTACTACTGATTTAGGAATAATGGAGAGATTTGCCTTATCATTAAGAGAACAATTATGGACTAAGAAATCTCTTATGACTAAGGAGGCAAGAAAGGGATATGGGGTAACCAATTTAGCTAATTATGGTTGGATAGTTTATAGAAGTATTCTGATGAGGGATAAGAGCTTGGTATTCTCCCCTTTTCTACTATCTAAGGCTTTCCTACAACCTATCTCTTTTTGTTTTCTTAATCTCTCAATTTATGAATGTAGATAGTGTTTGGTGCAAGTAGATTGGAAGGGGTAGAACACTGATAATAGGATTGGTCATGAGGATGAGGAGATTTCCATGGAGATGGAGGGGGATGAAAGTATGGTGGATGGTCTTGTTAATGTAGAGGATGTGGATTATATGGGTCATCTGGGGGTAGAGATCATAAATCCTCCTCATAAGACATCATGGATCCTTATTTAATATGTGACTTGAATAAAAGCCATGACAAAACTTTTTTATCTCTACAATTAGGCAACCACTGGTATCTGTGAACTTGAGGTTGATTATAAACCTTCCAAAGATGCTCAACTTTTCTTAAGATGTCTGCATATGATGTTGCTAATGTCTTCATCTTCTAAATACCCTCTAATGTCTTCAAATTATCCTTCAAGGCACTTGAAAGTGGTCCCATAGGGCATGCTATAATTTTTAGCTATTGAGATAACACCCTAATAGGGGTTAGATTTGATCAATTCTAACCCATACCTAGACTAACATGGGAATGGTCTAAGGTTGTGGGTTGTCTATAACTAAACCAAACCTTAAAGATTTTTTATAAGGCTAGCTCCTTAGATTTAATAATTTAGACCTTTAATTCTAAAAACTACAAATTGGTTGGGATGAAAAGCGGTAAGATATTTCCATAAATTAAAACCTATTTTAACCTATGGTTATGCATCATGAAGATTGTCCATCCACTCATAATTGAACCTCTAAAACACTAGCGAAACATTAAAAAATAATGGGATCTATGACTCCAAATGCTTGCCATACATCAAAAATTCATGTAGAGGTTCATTAAGTGATAAAAACCTAAGGGAGAAGATGGAGATGCATATTTCAAGGTACTAATCTAGTCAATATGTCCACTATTAAATTTAGTCAAATGACACCGAACACTAAACATAACCTGTATAGCTAGATAATCTACCAGCTAGGTGAGATTAGGACTTGGCAAGGGAGAAGGCTCTACCACTTATACAAATAAAACTAACATGAACACACTAGGATAATATCATAAAATCTGAAAACAATTATCTTATTTAGCTCAAGAGGTTGCAATGCTCAATCTTGGCAGAGTCTAGTCATGCCCAAGAGAGGGATCCAAAATAATAACTCAAAGGCTATATTTATAGCAGAAGGGAAATAAGAGAGAGGGAGTTTTTTGGCACTCAAATGAGAATCAAATGAACTAAAATCCTTTTTGATTGGTCTAGGCCACTCCAATCCATTTCATCATTACAATATCCTATCAGTGATGATCCATGATGGTTGCAACAATGGGATCAAGTTGCTTTCAACTAGGTCTTGGTAACAATGCAATTACAACACTTAGATCCATCATTTAGAATCATGTCTTATTTCAAAATAGTTATCATGGTCTGCATAATGGAGGTAAAGGTCCCTTTTAACTATTCTATTAGATGAATTATTAGGGTTCACCTCTTTGCCTTCATGGCACCCTTTGAAATATTAGCTCCTTCTACTAGAAATGATGAACATAGTTAGAGAAAGGTCCCTTTACGATGTAAACCTACAAGCCATAAGTCCATATTTAGACACATGGGCAATCCCTTTATATTATTTATACTTTATTTCATCACTTATGACCTATTAATGGTGTTTGGTCGAGCCCCAAAGGTGGAAAGATGACCCTATAAAACCCTATTTTCCATCATCAAAAATAGCTTCTCAACCTCCATTGAGAATCATGGGCTCACCTTTGCTCTAATTAGTTGTCAAAACTTGACTCGACTCACTGACACATTGACTCTTTTTACTCAATTGATTTCAATTGGTATAAATGCCTAAGAACCATCAATTCTCTGTCTTTGACATTTTTCATGCACACATTTACTCTTGAGATCTGCTAACCCTTTGACCTTCACTCACTTTTAGATATAAAAGTATGATCAAATTTAGACTATTTGATCAATTGGGACCCACTATTTGAAAGCTAATAAATAGCTCATGATTCTAAAATTGACACCCTTGCTCCCATCAAATGATTTTCATGTGATTGTCATTTATGGTCATATAACTATTAAATTTAAAGTCAATAAGATCAATATTGCTCTATTTTAAAGTTGACATCCCATTAAACATCATTTGGTATCTCACATAATGTAACTAACATCTTGTATACCATCAACTTAAAGCATAAATAGATTTTTACTTGAGCTTTATTTTGATGTTAGTGTGAATGTCTTATGTTGCAAGTCTATTTTGAATAACTTTGAAGGCTTGGATATTGAAGCACAAGAATCATGGAGGCACCAAAATTTTAAGAGATGTTATTGAGGCTAAAAATAACAAACCCATTTGATCCATTGGTCTTAGGGAATTTTTAAGTGAAGATATTAAATGCTCAAGTTGACTAGTCTATTTGATCTTGCATGATGTCTTGGCTCAAAAATGGCTAAATATGAAAACTTGATGAATTTTATTTGAGGAGCCAAATTTGAACTTGTATAACTACCATCACAATTTGGTGGAGGATTTGGAACTTAGACCATTATAAGTAGGGACTAAGATGAATAAAACCATGTGACCATTTTCCCTTACAACTACCACACATGCACGATATAACATCATCAAACTGTCTACTTGGATTTATTTGAGCTCCCTGCAAATTGGCTAAGTAAGTAAATTTAGTAGAATTTGGTTGAGGCAAAATTTGGCCCTTTGTAGATTTTGATGCACTTTAGTGGAAGACCTAAAACTTGGTGCATATGATATTGGTACAAATGTGAACAAACCTATATGACCATTTTTCTTGACTTGTCCACATGTGGAAACTATAACATCAACAAAGTGACTACTCAGAACTTCTACCACTAGACTTGAGTGTCTCAAAGAACACAATAAAGAACCAAATGGATCCCATGTGCTTCTAAGCCATTCTAAGCATATTAGGATCCCATGGGGGCTATGTAAATCTAGTCCTATCCTTAGCAAATGGAAATTTACAATTTAAGTGAACCCAAAGTGTCTTAAAAGCCTTATGAATAATTTGAGACCCTAGACTACTTCTTTCATTTAGAACCTTATCTATCTACTCATCCATTAAAAACCTAGTCTATCTAGACATAAGCTTAGTATGTGGGCCAAAATGGCCAACAAGTACCCTCTTGCACCATATTCTATTACAATCACCATCAACTTGGGAATGAAATTGAGTTATAAAATGAATATCAGGTAGAACACTAGAATACCAAGAACAAATCAGTGTATGACCTTAATTTTTTTTATGCTTTGGACGTTATGGGTTTATTTCAATTGTCCAACCTTCCATACTTTGAAAAACTCATGAAAGCAATTAAGTTTTTACTGTCATGCATTTATGAGGATTACCTCTACTTTGCAAGGTGTAGCATGAAAATTATGCCCAAAAGGATAAGTACGGTGTTAGGGTTACATTGCTCTATAATGGATGTAGAGTTTGACTTAGAGGACTCTAAGAATATTTGAAAAATAGTAATGATGCTAATGTATCAAAAGTAGGGCCATGCCATGCATAGTAATAACTTGCAAGATCCTACCCTTTGAGTGGAGGAATGCATCATAATGAATAAGATCAATGGAAATGATCATTGGAAACATGTAGATATGGACCACCTCTACATCACTCACCAAGTAACTGAGGAATTGAAGTATAATTGGGCCATGTATTTTTCCCACAAAATCATTGAATATTATAATAAAACCCATTATATACTTGATCATAGGTTCTTATAGGAGGTATTTTTTTATTGATGGTGTTTTAAAAGATCAGTATACCTAAATAGACCACAAAAGAGCTGAAATGGGCATACCCACTTAAACACAAGTCCCCTACTAATCACTATAAGGCATTCATGTGCCCCAAGCACATCACCCTCACCTACAAAAACAAGATGAAATCATAGTTTGATGGAATGAAGGAAGCATTTGAGAATGAATGGTTCATTCCTAAAGACTTACCTACCTAGGTTGGTGAGCAACCTCAATTTACTATGAAGCAATATTTATCTTTGGCATGCATCAAGATGGTTCTATCTCAAGAACTCTCGACATAGTTGAAGCTACCTTATTCTTTTTTAGCACCATACTTCATCAACTTAGTAAACTATATTTTTGATGTACAACCTCTCACCTTAGAAGTAGACTGGAATGACTTAGAGATTCACACTTTATGGAAGATATATGTCTACCCTGGCAAGAATTCCTATAAGGAAAAGTGGGAAAGTGATCAGATTGATATCAAGGTCAAACAAATCCTTGTGTGAGAATAAGTACATAACCTATTCTACATGATACAACCCAAGAAGAAGACTTTAAATGGTATGGAGTAGACTCAATAGAAACTTCCACTAGTACCTTAAATATAAATAAAAAGTGAGATGGGCATGATGCCAACATAAGTTCACAATAGGATCCTCCAAGATGTAAAAGGACTACCCAAACATCGTCTACTATACCTTCTCCACCCATAACTTCACCACTATAGGTTCCTCCACCCCCACCCTCACCTCTATAGGTTCATCCACCCTCAAGTTTACCTCTAAGAAAAACTTCAAAGGCATCACCACCAAGGGTTTTTCCATTAGTGGCTATTTCATAAAGAACACCAAAGAAAGAACTAGTGTAAGAAGAACTTGTAAGCCAAAAGGAAGGGATAGAGGAATTTGATTCCAAAAAGACATTATCCATGGTGAGAGAGGAGGAAACCATATTTAAAGTCTCAAAATTGGACTTTGGAGGTCCATTTGGTGAAGAGGGGGATGGTTATGATACTCAATATATGAACAAGATGGCCATCAGTATCACTTCTTTGGCTACCGACATAGAGGTCAATCTAGAACATGACCCGTACAAAGCAAAGGAGTCTACTAGTTTTGAGGGAGAACCACATTTAATTTATGGATTTATGAATCTCCATGATCAATATAAATTGGGAATCCTTGATAAGATGCTTTACTTATGGTTTCATTTCCCTCCCCAAGATGCAACTATTGACATAAGGTGGTAAATGTCCTTCCTTTTGGACATGTACAATGAGGAGTGTTATTTTAATCTCCCTCTAGACAACCTTCTACTATATTTTAAATCTATAGCACTACCAAACCCACTATGGGTTTATCCCCATAATATCACCCTTTTGAAATATAGTGCTACATTTTGGAAAATGGCTTTTAAAGTCATGTACCAAAACATACTTTCAAATTCTAATGTGCCTGACATAAAGAAGAAACATGGCTAGGTAGTGGCTATGTATTAAAAATAGGTCACCAAATAGAAGGCACTCAAATAATAAGTGGGTATATTAAAACAAAAAATAAAGGATGCCACTGAGGCCAAGGTAAAAACTTTGAATTTATGTAAATCAATTTTGGGCCAAGAACTGGCATTAACAGATATAACACCTCTAGATGGGGATGCTATAAATAAATTGGAGACCCTAGTAAAAATCTTGTTGAAGTGATATAAGGAATAGATTACACTAAGGAATGAATCATTATTGGTATTAGAGTAGTTTACTAAAGAAGTAGAGGTTTGTAAGTGCACTCTCAAAAGAGTTGGGGAAGTAATCCCCATATTGGATGAGATTTTTGAAATATTAGTGCGACCTAATAAAATCTTAGAAGCTTGGATCCATGAAGAGAAATTTTAGAGGTAGTAGTTAGTAAATTATTCCTTCTTAATAAAGGATCATGTTGAGCATGTGAAGGCATTCAAAAATGTTGAATCTATGGAAGAGAAAATAAACATGCATTAACAACAATTGAATGCCAATTTTGTAGCTTTCCAAGGATAGGTTGTTGGTGAGGTCTCGACATTATAAGAAGTTAGAAATGATAACAAAACATACCTAGATGAATTATTAAAGAAGGCTAATGAGTATCCTAACCAACTTGAAGAGATGATGAAATAAAATATGGCCATTGAAGAAATAGTGTCAAAGTTACTCAATACATTTTCATATTAAGATAATTTCAAGAAGTAGATTGAAAAAACTGAGCCTACATTTTTAGCTGAGGCTAAAACCAAGACTTAGTCTAGGAAAAACTAAGAGCATAGTGTGGGATGATGTTGGACCCCAAATTTTGAACAAGTGTTTTGGTATTTTAGCATGGAACTAGCATGGTGTGAGAGGAGCATAGTGTATAAAGACTATGATAGAGAACTAACTTGGTGTAGAAGGATTATGGTATGGAATGTGGAAGGTGCAAAAAGATAAGGGCATGGAAGCAATAACATGAGAAGACCTAGTCAAAAATTGAATATAAATATGAGGAGCTCAAGAGAATATGACTTATAATAATAATCAAATACTTAGGGAGCACATGAGAAGTGGGAGATAGTTGAGGAGTGATTCTCAAGGGCCATCCAAACTTTAACCATCATGAGTTTTACATCGACCCATAAAGTAGAAGACATATGACAATAAGGATATAACATATAATAAGTATATAGGGGATACAAAGGATTGAGTCCTTAAGAGAAAATAATTGATAGAGTACCACGACTCTTAGTCCATAGAGAGTTCATTGTCCAATCACTCGTCATTTATTATGTAACTACTTGGTCAATAAAAAAAATTATAAATACCCCTATTTGAAATCATTATAAGGTGTCAGATATTGAATATCATTTTACTAAAATATAATACAAAATTATAGATATTACAATTAGTTTTGATGTTGATGTTCTAGATAGTTGATAGTTATGCATATGATGGTAGGTTGCATTGAGTAACTTATAATTGTAATTCATTATGAGATTTATATAACTTTTACTTTTAGAATTTACATAACAATCTCTAAAATCTATGGCATTTATCTTCATAATTATGGTTGTTAATATTGATGAGAAAAGGACCAAATAAGTGTATTTATTTTTGTGTATCTTTTTACTAGATATAAGTTTGAACTTAAGAATATGACTACTATTTTACTATGCAACATAACCCACAGGAATTGGTCACTTACTGTGCACTTCAAGTGAGCATGCAAGACCATAGTATTGCATGAAGGGATAATGTGATAGTTCATTAGGGCTATAATTTATCACTTAAAAACATGATTAAAAAATAAAAAACCCAACACACCTAAGAAATCAAACCATAATCTTAAGATTAGTAAATTGATGGGTGTGAAACTTGATGACTACACCATCTAATAGCTTCACAAGTAAAAATATAGAGTAGTAACCCATTATGGTATTGAAAAAAATCTCTCAACCTTATTTGCACATGATGATCACTTGGGAGCTGATACTAACTCCATCAATAGATCACCTTTTATAGCTGAAAGGTCTTAAGCTAGGCTATATAGGCTCTATAAGAGTGTCCTTGATATATGCTAGGTATAGTGGGGCCCAAGTCCATGGAGGGTTATATATAATTATTGGTTTATATAATTAAATATTCATCTTCATAGATGACATGTATGGGGTTAATCTCTTAGCCTAATGATAACTATCACTGATAGTTATACTCCACCGGAACATAGAGTGTGGATTAGTGCATGATGGTGAAATATATGATCACTATACCCCTAAGACTATGGTAAGTACATGGGTGTCAATTACACATCACATTGCCACTAAAATAGAAAAATGGGAGGGTTTATTAGTGGTTTTTGATCCTCCAAAAATCACCTCAAGGATGCAAGGAAGATAGCATACACCACCGTAGCCCTTAGGTGATACATAAGTATACAAAAAGATTAATTCAAATGATTAATTTAGATGTGATATTTATAAAACATATAAAATATTTTTACAAAATGATTTTTTTCAAAAATGCCAAAATATCTTTGATAGGAAACCTACAAGAAAATTATTAGTAGTTTGGATCGACACTCTTGAGGGGCAACCTGCAAGATAAGATGTTAGATAAAAATATGACCTATAAAAGGAAGATGTTAGAAAGTAAAAATAGACACTAGATTCAACCCTTCAAGGGAAAAAATGTTAGTTCAACAATCCTTAATAAAAATCACTAAAAAAAATTATGATTTGGCTTTATAACTTCTTTGGGTGGGTGGCCACAATGTGGGGATTTAGGGGTGGCAGCCTTCATTAAGGTCAAGGGGCATCACTCCTTGCAAGGTTAAGGGGAAATGACCATTATGGGGTTAAGGGGTAGTGTCCCTATCATGATCCCTAAAATGCGTTCAAAAAAGAGAAGATTGAATGCAAAAAATAGTGCAAAAATGCAATTATAGAAGGCAATATCATAGATACATAGTCAGTTATTGAAATATCACTTATAAAGAGTGTAATATCATGAATTTTATATAATACCATGGCTATAAAGTCACAATTTTATAGAAATGGGATAACCACTAATGGTTATCATGTAGTTTTTTATAAAACTACAACAATTTTGGAAATCTTGTAGATTTTATTGCAAAATCACAATTTCTCAATTAGCAATATTGTGGAGAGAGAAAAGGATAGATTTTGGACCTAGAACATGTTTATAAGACTAAAAAATTAAAACCTAAGATGATATAAATATTGATAAAATGATAGCAATAGATTCAAGGCCTAGAGTTAACAAAAGATATTACTTATGATTTCATAATGGGTGGTTGAAAAGGGGTTTTGAAAATATTTGTAACTAATTTGGGACAAGGTCCCCCTATTTCCTATAGATAGAAAATGATTAAACAATTAGATACCAAGTAGTTAATAAGTTAGCAAGCCAGTTTAATACTTTTAACTATAAATGCAAAATCACTATTATCAAGTGTAATACCATGGTTTTTAAGGCAAGATCACAACTCTAAAGTTATAGTTTTATCTATTGGTAGCTAGGCATTTGATAAAACTCAAACCTATAAAATTGAAAATATAAAGACAAAATTATAGATTTATATACAAAATCACTAATTAAAAATTAGTGATATTACAAAAGATCCAAAAACCTATCAAAAGGTAAATGATTAGTAGTTAGGATAATATCACTTAATTTAAGGCAAAACTATGACTTAAATGACAATATCATAGTTCATATATTTGTGATTTTATAGTAGAGGGTTAACCTAAAAAAATGTTGGCCATTAACATTTAAAGACTGGTGGTCAGTATGAAACCATAAATCTTAAGGATAATATCGCAACAATGAATCAACAATTTTGCCAATCAAAATTACAATTCACCTAGGCATGATTATTTTTAAAAATTTGGCACTTATTCCTTAACCATCTAGTGCTAGAAACTATGAAAAACACATCTAAGATGCAAATAGGTTAAATTAGGAGGGAATTCCCACCATGGTCACCAAAATGTAAATTGTAATTTTGATTAATTATGTTAAACTACCTAGATATGGAAATTTAAACCCCAAAATGCACAATACACTCAATACAAGAGTTTATAAAAGAAAATTAAAATCAAATATATATCTCTTACCAATTCATTACTTCATCTAGCCTCCGTCCAAGATATTTAAACTGATTTAGCTTATGGATTGAAAGGATACGACTCTAAATTTTGACATGATGATGGATTGATTCATGATTTTGATTATTGATTGGCTGATTGACATGGATTCATAGAGATATTATGGCTTCAATGGTTCTTATGGTTTTATAATTAGTTTGGCCATGGAGGAGTGGATTGTATAAATAATCCAAGGGGAGGAAGATCAATGGCTCTCATTTAAATTTGAGCCTTGAGGATCAAGGGTGGAGGAATTTCCAAGGAATTAAAAATTCCTTGGAAGATTTAGAATAGAGGTTCTAGAGAGAAGAGGACAAGTTAGAGGAGTTTATAAAATTAGAGAATTTTAGAATTTCCTTAGGGATTAATTAGGATTAGTGAGGGATTAGGTAGGTAATTAGGGACTAGGGGTGTAGGAAAGCCTAAGAATAGGTTAGGGTAGGTGTGTCATGGGAATTTTAAATTGTCAAATATTGGATAAGTGGGATTAGAATGGGATAAGACATGATTTAGGAGGAATAATTGATTGGTGGGGTAGAAATAAGGTTAGTGAATGAATAAACAATGAGGGAGATATTAGATAATTAACTAGGATTAGGATAAAATGGATAAATTAGTGAGATTAATTATAGTAATTAAGGCAAGAAAAATTTAGTGACTATAGTAGAAACCATAGGTAGGTAAACCTTGAAAGTGTTTTGTAAAATAGGTCTTATTTATTGGTAATGAGGGTAAAATATAATGATATTGATAATTGTTGGCCAATTTTTTGCCTACATATCGAACTTTGCTTGGAGGGGTCTATGGTATGAGGATCTAAGCAAAGTCTTGGTTGAGTAGAGTTACTATATAATGAAGGATCCATGATGGAAAAAGAGACCACATTAGTTGGAAATATTTTGAAACACTTTAAGTTCACTTAAAGTGTAATCTAATTGATCCTTGAGAAATGGGTCTAGAATTGTAAATAGAAAGATCCAAGTAGGTTTCGTGGTGTTTAAGTAGTCATAATCATGGAATGAGTTTGCATTGGCCTTATAAAATCATTATATCTTTCAAATATCAAATAAAATATCATATCAAAAGTTTAAATGAAATAGACTATCATTAGGATGCCACATAGAAATGAATAGGTTGGTTCATTAATATATTTTATAAGTATGCTTAGAAAGCCTCACAGGGCTAAAGGATCACATGGAATCAATGTTATTGATGCCAAGATATTAATATATAGATTTCATGTCTTGATGATATTTCTATCTCAAGATACAATTCTACAAAGATTAACATTCAGAAAAAATGTTCATGTAGATGTCATTTTCTAGCCCCGATAAATAACCATTTAGGTTTAAAAAAATCCTTGGAAATTCACGTAGTTGTCAAAGACATTCATGTAGACGTCATATTATTGAAACAAAGATGTCAAAATTAAGCCATAAAATAACCATTAGGGTTCAAATTATGATAGGCACATGAACATTAATGATAGTTACGAAGATGTCAAATGATAGGTGCACATACGTCAATTTTAAGTGATGACAAATAACCATTAGGGTTCAAAAATCATATGATGGGCACATAGATATCAGTGATGATCATGTGGATGTCAAATATGGGCATAATGATGTCAAATTTGGGCCTCATAAATTATCCCTTGAAGTTCAAATGGTGGGTCTTAGCAAGATCAAGGGCTCACATTCAATCATGCATCAAAGATCTACAACACGCAAGTAGGTCAACAAGTCAAAAAGGGTCACCAAGTAAATATAAAGGATCACATTAAATCATACCATGAGATATAATGGTATGTATTTGAGTCAAAATTTCAAAATTTCAAGTCAGTATTGATAGCTAGTGAGAAAAGGTGAGCCCAAAAGCTTTTCGATGAAGGTTGATGAAGTAATTTTCGACCTGGGCAAAGTAAATATGAAAGAGCCAAGTTTGAACATAACCCATTTGAAAATAAATAAATATGTTTTAGGATTTATGGGTACCATTAGGGTTATATGGAGATAAAGTAGGTCTTTATACCTAATAAAAATTAAAGGTCAACAACTTGTTGTTAAAAAAAGACTAGACCACATGGCAAGCTTTATTTGTTGATATTAAAAACTATAGGAAAACCAATAAAGGAGATTGGTTTTCATATATATTAGACCTATGATAAAATATTGAGTAGGAAAAGAAATTAATGGTTATATAGAGGTGTCTTATCTTTCAATATGTTTTCAACTCTGACAAACAACCACTAAGAACAAACTTGGGCATAACTCTGTCAAGTACATAGATATAAATACCTTGACCTCATAATGAATCAAGTGGAGATGGCTTGGAAGATCATATAAAAGAGATATAGGGATTTTATTATCATAGTGTATCATTTAATTCTATTTAGAAGCTTTGAGGATCTTCCTTCCTAGTAAGGATCATGACTCACTAGCTATAAAATAGATCCTTGTCTTCGAGTGCATTTCTTAGCCAATGAGAAAAACTTAAAGATTTTGGGATAGATGAAGGTTATCTTATTGATGAAGAATTAATATTGATTGGATAAAATATGGTTAAGAATTGGGGAAATTTGGTGGTAGTTTATTAATTATTTTATATACTCATGCTCCCCTTCTTCTCTCCCCCCTTTTCTCCTATATCACCCATTCTTTCCCATTTGGCAAAGACTCTATTAGTTTTTTAAAGAAAAATACTTTATCTCAATTATAAAATAGTAGAGAATCTCATTTGATAAGGCTAGAACCTATCAAAACTTGTAAAAAATGACCTCTTTACGCTAAAAATATTTCCTTTACCTATCTCTTAATTTTGAACTATGTTTAGTAAGCTTGTGCATGATGGCATTGTGATGGATAATCTTCCATGTCCATTATCCTTATTTCTTAAATATTTTCGGGTGTTTTTATAGTCTATTTTAGGTATACATTTGTGTTTTTTATACCATTAATGAAATCTTGGTGTGAGTCTTAGAATTCTTCCTAGTTTCATTCATTGCTTCCTAAACCTAGTGTATAAAATACTTATGTAACTAGCTAGATTTTTGGGATTGTATGAACTAGTACTATATTATGCTTCTTCAGTGTATGTTTCATGCTTGTGTTAGTTATAATTTTATTTGGTACATAAGCATTTTCAAATTTTTAGGATCCCTTTACCCTTCTCTAACCCTTTTACCAGTGTAAACATTAACATAGGTGATCCATCAAGAGGAAGCTAGCCTTCTCTATAGGTTTAACCCCACCATACGTGACCCACAACCTAGGGTTATTTGAATAGTGTAGCTCAATTGGAAAGGGCCTAAATAACCCTCTCTAAGGGTTTAAATTAAATATTCAATAAATTCTAGCACACCTAATGGGACCTAATTTGAAGAAAATATTGATCAAGTTTGATGCTGGTTTGATCAATTTACAACAGTCATATCTTCACACAATAGTTTCTAACATTCCAAGTGGGACCAAATTTGAAGAAAATATTGATGAAGTTTGATACTAGATTTATTATTTTTTAATAGTCACAACTTCACACAATAATATTTGGTGACTCCAAAAGAATAATCAATACTTTGGTGTAGATCAATAGCTATCTTTCATGCCAAAGGTGATTACAAGATCAACTTATAGAGGTATTCCTTTTGAATTTGTTAAACTAACTTTAAATTTATAAAAGATATTAAGGTTTGATAATACACATGTATATAAAGGAAACTTTTTTCTTAGATCAAGTCTAAGGTCTACCCCTACTAGAATATCCTTATTAGCCCCTTTTATTGGCATGATAGTCCTTAGAGATTTTGTTGCTTTTAATGGCCAAAGTGCTCTTGATGTTCCCAATTATGATCCTATGTTGGTATAATCTCTCAAAAGTTTCCCTTATTTTACTATATATTAAGATACAAACCCTTTTGAATACCTTAGAGATATATCTAACTTCTACAACATTCATGATATCAATGAAAAAAATGTAGCAAAAGGTTATTAGCCATATCTCTCAAAGGTAAAGCCTTAAATTAGAATATAATCCTTAATGATAATTACATTTCAACATGGGACCAATTAGGAAAGGTTTTATGTAAAATATTTGAAGATAAAAGTGATCATTTATCACTTGCAGATCAGTTAACTATAATAAAAAGAGCTCCTCGTGAAGTCATCCAAGACTTCAATACAAGGTTCCAAAAAACTTGGGATAGAATCCTAGTCTTTGTTAGGCCTACCCTAAATTTTACTTCTTATACTATTTAAAGTACCTTAATAGTGACATTGTAGTGATGATCCTATCTATGGGAGGGAACACATTACCAGATGCATATGAGGTGGCAATAAGGGTGAAAAATTGTCTAGTCTAAGCTAGAAAGCTAACACCTAGGCCACTAATAACTTTGTACCCTGAGATTATACCATATCCTATTTTTATTCATATCCTTGATGTCATTAATCTTATGCCTACAATTATTTCTCTACCTTTACCAAAGTAAGAAAAGGTTTCCACTAGTGGATCTAGTGATTCTCAAGAACATAAGAAATTTCAAGAGCTTAAGATTATGTTTCAATCCTTGGGGAATGAGTTAGTGAATGTTAAGAGGTGAAAAAGTCTCAATAGGTCTCATTAAGCTTCATATCAAACTTAGTAATAAGATTATCAAGCAAACAAGCCACCCTACAAAGGAAACTTCTTAGGCTAAGGCCAAGGTCAATACCAAGGATAAGGGCAAACTAGCTACAATAGATAGAGAAACTATAATCCAAATGTTGAAAGCACTTAAAAAACCTTGGTCCTTGTCCAAAGTAATGTTTCTCAAGAAGCTGAGGGTATCATGCCTTGGAATCAGTCTTTTGTTCAATCTATTTTCCCAAACACTAACCTCAACAAAGCTTTTAAATATCAGTGGCAATAGGCTATAAATTATGGGTAAAATAAAGACCTTATGGCTCAGAGCATAGAGTTTACCATGATGAAAAAGCAAAAATATCCTTTAAAAGGTAAAAACCTAGATCAAGGACCAAGCTAGTATGGTGATACAATGATTAAGTATGAGCAAGAAGAGTGTTATGCACTTAATCAGTAGGCTAGTTCTAGCCAGGCATATATCCCAGTGGAAACTAATATAAGATTCAAAAGAAGGAACATAGATGGTAACCAAGAAGAAATCAAAGAGATTTCTACCATTAATCCTTCAATATCAAAGCCAATTAGGTCTGTTGCTATTCTAAAGGTTTCAATAGCTCCAAAGAATCACAATTAGGGGAATACCTTTATTCCCCAAAACTCATAAATTCAAAGTATAGTTATGGCTCATAAATCACAACAAAAGGTTGGTGGTTTACCCATAAACATTATGGAACAAATGAATAAGTCCAATGTGAGTGTTCTAATGTGGGATATGCTTTCTATGCCTGACCAGGTGGATATTCTTCAAGAAGGTTTGTCCAAGATTAATGTTGCACCAGTTTCAAAAAAGCCATCAAGTAAGGTGAATGAGATTCTCAAAAATGTAACTAAAGGACCAAATTAATGGAAATCAAGTAAGGCATTCAAAACTTGATTTGGGAAACAATTCAGGCGATAATTCAGGTGACGGGTCCACTCCAATTGATGATGGAACTTTTGGGAGCCATAACTTTTGCACTGTAGCTCTAATTGACTCACCATTTGAACCATTGGAAAGCTAAGAATGAGAAAAATGCAGTGAGATGGAATTGAGATTTGATCAATGAATTTTCACCCCTGAAAACATAATGGAAGTACCCCAAATTTTAATTTTAGTAGTGTAGTCTGAAATAGTAAGTTTCTAAAAATAGTAATTCCTTGAATTTTATATTGTTGTAAATCATGGAAGTCAAACCAATTCATATCCATCGAGATTGGTGACCTTCCACATCATACCCAAACCTTCAAAAAATTTATATATGAAGATGTAACCCGAAATGGAAAACAGACATCTCTTCTCAGAGATAGGCATATGTTTGGGTCTGCAAATTTTGATTAATAAGACATCTCTTCTCAGAGATAACATTATTTGAATTGTGTTGTTATTATTACTCTGAGTTATTTTTCAACCAAAGCTTTCGAGTTTTGGATCAAAACTCTTCCTTTTAACATTTTAGTAATCATTGGTGACTCTCTAGTACACAATTTATTGGTAGACAATGGGGCTAACACCTCACTAATGTAAAAATTTATAATAGACTAGCTTGGTCTAAAGTAAGAGCCCCAATCTAAGGGAGTGTTACAACTCAATTGTTCTTCAAAAAAGACATATGGTATCATCAAGGACCTCAACTTAACCTTGCATGCTTATCTTAGTGTCTTAGTGGTTCAAGATGTATTGATCCTTGATGTGCCTCATTGTTTTTCCATATGCCTATCCAAAGAATTCAAAACAAATATTGGAGGTTATCTTATAATAGACTAGTTATAAATGTCATTTAAAATAAGATATGAGACTGAGGTGTCTATTAAGGCTGATCACATTACACATTTCCACATATATTCTTATGGGCTAGACAACATAAACATTAAATGTGCCATCCTTGATGAAGATGAAGATCTGGTTGGTCAAGAATTAAACACTCACCCTGAGGAGATACCAGACATGTTCTTAGATGAGTTATGGAATGAAAATCAATCATTTGATCCCTTGGAAGGAGTTGAATAAAGAGACATGGGTGTTTACTAATTGCATGAATTGAACTAGTCCATGCCATCCATTATTAGACCAAAAGAAGATCCTAATGGCTTATGGAAATTATTATTTGATGGTTTAAGGAGAAAACATGGAATGGGTGTAGGTGTAATGCTAGTTATCTCCCTCAAATGAAAAATATTTCTCTTTTTATAGGTTCTAATCCAATTGCTCTTGTAATGTATTAGAATATGAAGGTCTCATCTATGGACTCCAATGAGATAATAAGAGAGGAATCAAGTAGTTGCAAGTTTATGGGGACAATGAGCTAATAGTGAACCAGATTAGAGGCTAGAATATCACCAAGAATACTTTAATGAAGTGTTATAAACATAGAGTGCGGGACTTGATTGAGGATTTTGAGGATTTTAACATTTAATCCATACCAAGAAACTAGAATCAACATGTTGATAGGTTGGCAGCTATGGGATCTCAATTTGACATCCCCAATGATTTGAAAAGGACCAAGGTGAAACTACATGTTAAAGTGGTAGTGAAACCATTAGTTCTAGATAATGAAGATCATTAGTAGGTCTTTAAAAATGACAAGCAAATTGCCTATTTCTTGTAGTAGGAAGCAAAATTCTCTTCAATGAACCAAGAAAAAATTCAACATCAGTATGAAGAGAAAATAGTTCAATTGATATCTAATAAGCTTCCTAAAGGGCTTGTCACCCTTAAAGGTCCTTTCCATGAGGGAGATCATATGAAAAAAGGCAAGTTAGTGATGTCAAGTAATGAAGAAAACTATGAAAGATTCATTATCTTCAATGATAGACTCCTTAAGCTTGGCAAGGTAAACACTAAAAGCTAAAAGGCATGCTTTTATAGAACTATGTAAATAATATGCAAACATATTTTCTTGGGAATATAGTGACCTGAGAGGCTTTGATCCCAAGCTAGCCCAACACACTATAGAGCTAGAGGCTAATTCCAAGCCTATTAGGAAGAAGAAGAGGCTTATAAAACCCAAAATAGAAGAGCTTATGAGGAAATAATTGACCAATATAATCGAATCCAAGATCATATTTTCCATTAATCACTCCTCATGGGTAGTTAATTTGGTACCTATGAGGAAAAAGAGCAAGGATATCATATTATTTTTTGACTTTATGAATCTAAATATGGTCTCTTTGAAGGATCACTATCCTTTGCCATCCATGGAGAAACTCCTTTAAATAGTTGATGGTTTAGAATGCTTCTCCTTCTTAGATGGATATTTAGGTTATAATCAAGTATTGATGAGAGAAAAAAATCAATATAAGATTGCCTTCACCATAAAGTGGGGCACAATGCTTACTAGAATATGCCTTTTGGATTATTAAATACTAGGTAAAATTTCCTAAGAGCCATGGACATGGATTTCTAAGGGTTACTAAATCAGACAGTGCTAATTTACTTAGATGACATCATAGTTTTCTCCAAGAAGGATAGTGAACACATGGACCATCTAAGGTTGATCATTGAAAGATTAGAGAGTATGCAATGTCTTTGAATCCCAATAAATGTGTATTTGATGTTCATGAAGGAAAATTTTTGGGTCACATTATCTCAAAAGAAGGGTTATCCATTTAATTTGATAGAATAAGTGCTATCTTAGATTTATCCTTGCCCAAGCATAAGAAAGGAATCTAGAGCTTCCTTGGGAAAATAAACTTTTTGAGAAGGTTTATACCTTATTTTGTAAACCTGGTCAAAGCTATCACCACCATGATAAAAAATATCCAATTGTTTGCTTAGTTAAATGAAGGTAAGGTAACATTTGAGGCCATCAAGTAGGCCATTGCCCAAGCACTGTCACTCATAAATCCTAACCTCTCAAATTATTTTAGATTGTACACCTTTGCCAGTATTGAAAACATATCAGCTATGCTAATGCAGAATAATGGTGGACTTGACTAACCAATTATGTTTTGTAGTCAAGGGCTATAGGGATATGAGTTAAGGTATATATTCGTAGAAAAGTAGGTTATTATAGCTCTGAATAACCTAAAGAGTTTTAGACCAATACTCTAAAATAATAAGGTTCATCTTATGGTGTCTCATCTTAGAGCGAGGGACTTTATCCTCAACAAGGATTTGAATGAGAAAAGAGCAGGCTAGATTACCAAGGGCATTGAGTATGATATGGAGATTAGAGTCACCAAGATGGTAAGAGGCAAATGCTTGTGTGAGCATAGGGTAGATGACCTTCAAGAAGATAAATAGGTTTTTTTGGTGACACAAGACAACTCACAATCAGATGCACCTCCATTTCAAAATAGATAGCTCTAAGATATGACCCATTTCTTAATGATAAGAGAATTCCCTCAAGGTTTGGATAGAGCATAAATAAGGTATTTTAAGATTCAATCCATACCTTATTCTTTAGTTGATGGTTTTCTTTTCATAAGGGACCTCCATGGGGTAATTTTTAGGTGTATTGATGATAATCAAGTGACAAAGATATTAGAGCAGTTTCATGATGGACCTGAAAGAGACCATTTTGATCCAAGAATAACAATAGTAAAGGTAATGAGAGATAGATATTATTGGCCTAAAATTTTCAAAGATGCTTATGCCTATGTCAAAAATGCTAAAGGTGTGCTCTATTTATAGGAAAGCAAAGATTAGAAGATCTTCTACTCAACCCAATCTAGGTAGATCAACCCTTAATGCAATGGGCTTTAGATTTCCTTGGGATTATAAATCCACCTTCAAGTGTAAGGAATAAATGGGTGCTCACTAAAACTGATTACTTCACTAGGTGGGTGGAGGAATTTCCTTAAAAGAAGCCAATAAGAATAATTTTGGACTTATATGATAACATAGTGACCAGGTTTGGGGTCCAAGATACTATAGTCTCAGATAATGGCTTAACATTTATTGGCATGAAGACAAGTGAATGGGCACTTAATCTAGGCATCTACCTCATCACATCCTACACCTACTACCCCCAAGGTAATGGACTGGTAGAGTCTACCAACAAGAACTTAATAAGGATTATCAAAAGGACCATAGAAGAGAATTAAAGAGTGTGGCATATTGATCTAAGGATAGCCTTATGGGCTAAAAGAGTGACTCCAAAATTGCCATTGGAAAATTCCCATATGCCCTTGTATATAGAAGGGAATCCAAATTTATATTTTCTCTTGAACTACTTTCATTGGAGTTATCCCATCAGCTTGATTTGATGGAGAGTGATATTATGAGCATAATGTTGATAGAGCTCATGGAGATTAAAGAAACTAGGGACCTTGTAATGAAGACATTGGAGTTATATCAAGATTAGGTCAAAAAAGCCATTGAAAAGAGAGAAATAGCAAAGAATTTTAAAGAAGGGGACTTATCCCTTAGATGGGACTCAAATAAGGCCAATCCAAGTAGCCAAACCAAATTTGATAGCTTGTGAAATGGTCCTTATTTAATTCATGGATGTAAACATCATAATGCTTTTCAACTTGCCCAACTGGATGGAGAGGTATTACCCATCCCAGTCAATGGCATTAAGTTAAAGCCTTGTTATTATAAAGTTTGCATCTATTGTATGATATTAAGCATATTAGAATATTTTTTATGCTTACCTCTAATAACCTTGAACATATTTATTTTTAGCTGTGTGTTTCTCTTTCAATAAGTGCCTTGGGCACATTTATTGTTGTTTTACTCTTTTATCCCATTTTACTTCAAGAAGAGGTTTCAAGAAGGTTCATCATTTTATCAGTCTCATATCAGTTAAGAGGAAATACTATCAATTCATTTACCCAATAGATTAGTTCAAGCCTATGAGTTTCTTGCATAGTAGGCATGCAACCCCAAGATGTCACAAAAAAATGTTGGCTAATTTTTGGCTTACATATAAAATTTTGCTTGGAGGGGTCTATGGTATGAGGAGCTGAGCAAAGTCCTAGTTGAGTAGAGTTCTTTTACAATGAAGGATCCATGATGGAGAAGTAGACCACGTTAATTGTAAATCTTTTGAAACACTTTAAGTTAGCTTAAAGTGTAATCTAATTGATCCTTGAGAAATGGGTCTAGAATTTTAAAGAGATGGATCCAAGTAGGTTTCATGGTGTCTAAATGATCAAAATCATGGAGTGAGTTGGCATGGGCCTAAAAAAATAATTGGAGCTTTCAAAGATCAAGAAAAATCTCATAGCACAAGTTTAAATGAACTAGACCATCACCATGATGTCATGTAAAAATAAATAGGTTGGTTCACTTTTATATTTTACAAGTATGCTCAGATAGTCTCATAGGACTGGAATCAATGTTCTTAGTGCTAATATTTGACTCTTCAAAATTCATGTCTTGATGAGATTTATATCTCATGATCTAAGCCTTTAAAGATTAACTTACAAAATGAAATGTTTGTACAAACATCATTTTTGGCCCCAATAAATAACCATTTATATTTAAGAAAATCCTTGGACATTTACATAGGCATCAAATATGTTAACATGGATGTCAAAGGATAGTGAGGTAGACATTAAAATTAATCTATAGAAAAAAAATGTTGGGGTTAAAATTGATGATGGGCATGTGGATGTCAATGATGATCATGAAGATGTCAAATGACAGGAATACAAACATCAATTTTAAGCCAAAAAAATAACTATTGGGGTTTATAAATCCTATGATGAATATGTAAACATCAATGATGGTCATGAAAATGTAAAATATGGGTATATAGATGTTAAATTTAGGCATCATAAATTAGCCATTTGAGTTTAAATGGTGGGTCCCATTAAGATCAAGGGTTCACATTCAATCATGTATCAAAGATCTATATCATACAAGAAAGTCAATGAGTCAAAAAGGGTCCTTAAGTACATCTAAGGGCTTACATTAACTCATACCATGGGATCTAATGGTACATATTTGATTCAAAAGGTCAATAGGCCAAGCCAATATCAACACCCAATGAGCAAAGGTGAGCACAAGAGCTTTTTGATGAAGGTTGATGAAGCAAATTTTGACCAAGGTAAAGTAAATACTAAGGAACTAAGTTTGAAAATGACCTATTTTTAACCAAAGTAAGATATTTCAAGATATAGGGGCACCATTAGGGTTATGTGGAGATAAAATAGGTCCTTAGACCTAATATAGATCAAAGGTTGATAACTTGTAAAAATGAGACCAAACCACATGGCAAGCTTCATTTGTCAATATTAAAGATCATAGGAAAACCAATAAAGGATATATATTTTCATATATAGTATACCTATGATTAGATATTGAATAGGGGTAGATATGAATGGTTATAGAGAGGTGTTTCATATTTTAATATGGTTCCATATTTTACAAATAGCTGATAAGAGTAAACTTGGGCATGGCTCTATCAAGTACATAGATATAAGGACCTTGCTCTCATAATGAAGCAAGATGATATGGCATAGAAGATCATAGTAAAGTGGTTTAGGGATTTGAGTAGAATAATAGAGAATTTCATGTTTTTCAAAATATTTGAATATCTTCCATCCTAGCAAGGATCATGACTCACCAGCTACAAAATAGACCCTTGTCTTCTAGTGCATTTCTCAGCCAATGAAAAGAACTTAAAATTTTTTAAGACAAATGAAGGTTAGCTTGTTGATGAAGAATTAGTCTTGATTAGATAAAAGATATTTTAGAATTTAGGAAATGTGGTGGTATTTCATTAATTATTTTATGTACTCATGCTCCCCTTCTTCTCTCCCCCTTTTTCTCTTATATCTCTCATTCTTTCCCATTTAGGAAGGACTCTCTCGATATTTTGAAGAAAAAGAATTTCTCTCAATTATAAAACACTAAAGACTCTTATTTGATAATGTTAGACCCTATCAAAACTTGTATAAAAAGACCTCTTTAAGTTAATAAGATTTCATTTACCTATCTCTTTCTTTTGAACTATGTTTAGTAAGATTGTGCATGATGGCATTGTGAAGGAGAATGTTCCATGTCCATTATCCTTCTTTCTTGCTTATTTTAGGGTGTTTTTATAGTTGATTATAGGTCTAAATTTGTGTTCTTTCTACCTTTAATGAAAACTTGGAGTGCTTCTTAGAATTCCTCCTAGTTTCATTCATTGCTTCCTGAACCTAATGTATGAAATACTTATGCAACTAGCTAGATTTTTGAGATTGTGTGAACTCGTGATATCTTATGCTTCTTTTGTGTATGTTTCATGCTTGTGTGAGTTCTCATTTTATTTTTGCATCACCCTTTTCACTTTGTTAGGATCCCTTTACCCTTCTCTAACCCTTTTCTTAGTGTCAACATTAGCTTAGGTTATCTATCAAGAGGAATCTAACATTCTCTAGAGGTTCAAACCCACTATAGGTGACCCATAGCCTAGAGTTTATCCCAATAATGTATCTCAATTAGAAAGGGCCTAAATAACCCTCTCCAAGGGTGAAAATTTAAGATACAATAGTTTCTAGCACACTCAATGGGACCTAATATTAATAAAAGATTGATCAAGTTTGATGTTAGTTTGATCAGTTTGCAGTAGTCATATCTTCACACAATAGTTTATGGCACGCCTAGTGGGACCCAATTTGAATTTTTTTTTAATGAAGTTTGATTCTAGTTTTATTAGTTTATAGTAGTCATAGCTTCACATAACAATATCTAGCGACTCCAAAATAACAATCAATACTCTGGTGTAGAATAATAGCTATCTTTCATGCTAAAGGTGACTACAAGATCAACTTCTAGAGGTATTCCTTTTGAGTTTGTTAAACTACCCTTTAAATTTATTAAAGATATTAAGGTTTGATAATACACATCCATATAAAGGCAACTTTGTTCCTAGATCAAGTCCAAGATCTACCCCTACTAGAAGATCCTTGTTAGTCCCTTTTATTTCCATGGTAGTCCCTAAAGATTTTATGGGTTTTAATGGTCAACATCTTCTTACTCTCCCCCATTATGATTCTATCTTAGTATCAGTGCTCAAAAGTGTCTCTTATTTTTCTAGAGACCAAGATATGACCCCTTATAAACACATCATGGATATAGATAACTTTTGTAACATTCATGGTATCAATGAGGAAAATGTAGCAAATAGGTTATTAGACATATCTTTCAAATGTAATTCCTTAGACTAAAATATAAGCCTTAATTCTAATTTTTTTTCCACATAGAGCCAATTAGGAGAGGCTTTGTGTAAAATATTTGAAGATAAAATTGATCATTTGTCACTTTTAGAGTAGTTAACTAAAATAATAAGAGCCCCTCATGAGGTCACACAAGACTTCAGTACAAGGTTCCCAAAAAATTGGGATGGAATCCTAGTCTCTATTAGGCCTACCCCTAATTTTGACTTCCATACTATTTAAAATCCTTTAATAGTGACATTGTAGTGATGATCTAGTCTATTAGAGGAAACACATTACTAGATGTATATGAGGTGGCAATCAGGGCAGAAAATTGTCTAATCTAAGCTAGCAAGATAACACCTAGGCCACCAATGCCTTTGTTCCCTGAGATCAGACCCTCTCCTATTTCTATTCTTCCTCTTGATGTCATTCCTCTTATTCCTATAATTACTACTATACCCTCACCAAATAAAGAAAAGGCTTCCACTAGTCGATCTAGTGATTCCCAGGAACACAAGAACTTTCAAGATCTTAAGAGCATGTTTCAGTCCTTGGGGAATGAGTTAGTGAATATTAAGAGGCAACAAGGTTTCAATAGGCCTCATCAAGCCTCATATCAACCTCAAAAACAAACTTATCAAACAAATAGGCCACCCTACAAAGGAAACTTCTGAGGTTAAGGCCAAGGACAAAACCAAGGATAAGGGAAACTTATCTACAATAGACAGAGTAACTATAATCCAAATGTTTCAAGCACTTCCAACACCTTAGTCCCTATACAAAATAATGTTGCTTAGGAAGCTGAGGGTACCATGCCTTAGAATCAATCTTTTGGGTAATCCATTATCCTAAACACTGACCTCAACCAAGATTTCAATGATCAATAATAATAGGCTAAAAATTATGGGTACAATCAAGCCATTATGGCTCAAAAAATAGAGGTGCCCATGATGACAAAGCTAAAAGAGCCTCAACAAGGTCAATAACTTGGTCAATTACCAAGCTAGTATGGTGTTACAATGATTGACTATGAGCAAGAAGAGTGTTATACACTCAAACAATAGGCTAGTTCTAGCTAGGTATATATCCCAGTGACATCTAATACAAGATTCAAAATACAAAACATGGATGATAACTAAGAAGCAATCGAAGAGATTCCTACCATTATTCCTTTAATATCAAAACTAATTAGTCCTGCTATTATTATAAAGGTTTCAATAGCTCTAATGAATCAAGATTAGGGGAATACCTTTATTCCCTAAAACTCACAAATTCAAAGTACAGTTGTGGCTCTGAAAGAACAACCAAAGGTTGGTGGTTTACCCATCAACATTGTAGAACAAATGAAGAAGTCCAATGTGAGTGTGCCAATGTGGGATATGTTTTCCATTCCCATCCAGGTGGATATATCAAGAAGGTTTTTTCAAGATTAATGTTAGACTAGTTATAGATAAGCCATCAAACAAGGTGAATAAGGTTCTCACACTTTGAACAAAAGGACCAAATGAAGGGAAATCAAGTAAGGTGGTCAAACTTCCTCCTTTATAAATTTTATTAATCATCGGTGACTCTCTAGTGCATAATTTCTTGGTAGATAGTGGAGCTAGCACCTCAGTAATGATAAAATCTATATTAGACTAGCTTGGTCTAAAGTATGATCCCTAATATAAGGGAGTGTTATAAATTAATTATTCTTCCACCAATCCAACTGGTATCATCAAGGACCTCAAATTAACCCTAGATACTTGTCTTAGTGTCTTAGTGGTTCAAGATGTATTGATCCTTGATGTGCCTCCTCATTTTAACCTATGCCTATCTAGGGAATTCATAATAAATATTGGAGGTTATCTTGTAGTAGACTAGTCATACATGACATTTAGGATAAGATATAAGACCAAAGTGTTTATTTATGTTGATCCCATTATATATTTCAACATAGAGCCTTATGGGCTAGACAACATAAACATCAATTACACATCCTTGATGAAGATGAACATCTAGTTGGTCAAGAATTAAACACTCGCCCTAAGGAGATACTAAACATGTTTTTGGATGAGTTATGGAATTAACATCAGTCATTTGATCCCTTAGAAGGAGTCAAAGAAAGAGATATGGGTGTCTACTATTTTCATGAAGAGAAGCAGTCCATGCCATCCCTTATTGGACCAAAATAAGATCCTAGTGGCTTATGTAAACATAGAGTGGCTATAGGTGAAATGCTGGTATCTACCTTAAATGACAAGTATTTATCTTCTTATAGGTTCTAATTTATTTTCACTTGTAATGAAAAAAAATATGAAGGTCTCATCCATGGATTTCAATATGCTAATAAGAGAGGAATCAAGAATTTACAAGTTCATATTGATAAGGAGCTAATAATGCACTAGGTTAGAAGCAATAATATCACTAAGAATCCTTTGATGAAATCATACACACATATAATGTGGGACTTGATTGAGGATTTTGAGTCTTTTAACATCCAAGCAAAACCAAGAAATATGAGTCCACATGTTGATAGGTTGGTAGCTATGGGAGCTCAATTTGATATCCCTAATGATTTGAAAAGGACCAAGGTGTAGCCATAAGTCAAAGTGGTGGTGAGACCATCAATGCTAGACAATGAAAATCATTGGTAGGTCTTTGAAAATGGTAAGAAAATTTCTTGTTTCTTACAGTAGGAATTAGAATTCCCTTTAATGAACCAAGAAAAATTTCAACATCAGTATGAAGAGTAAATAGTTTAATTGAGATCCACTAAGCTTCCTAAAGGGCTTGTCACCCTTGAATGTATTTTACATAAGGGGGATCATATGAGAAAATATAAGGTAGTGATGTCAACCAATGAAGAGAACTATGAAAGAGTCATTATATTCAATGAAAAGCTCCTCAAGCTTGGAAAGATAAGCACTAAATCTAAAAGGCATGCTTTCATAGAACTATGTAAAAATATGCAAACATATTTGCTTGGGAATATAGTGACATGAGAGAATTTGATCCCAAGCTAACCCAACACACTATAGATCTAGAGGTTAATGCCAAGCCTATCAGGTAGAATTAGAGGTCTATAAACCCCAAAATAGAAGATCTTATGAGGAAAGAATAAACCAAGCTAATTTAATCCAAGATCATCTTTCCCATTAAGCACTCCTCATGGGTAGCCAGTTTGGTACTTATGATGAAGAAGAGTGGGGACATCAGATTGTGTGTTGATTTTAGGGATATAAATAGGGTCTCTTTGAAAGATCACTATCATTTTCCATCCATGGAGAAACTCCTTTTGATAATTTCTAGTTCAGAACATTTCTCCCTCTTGGATGGATATTTAAGTTATAATCAAGTACTAGTGAGAGAAGAAGATCAATATAAGACTAACTTCACCACAAAGTGGGGCACATGTGTTTACTAGAAGATGAATTTTGGATTGTTAAATGCTAGGGTAGATTTCCAAAGAGCCATAGACATGTATTTCTAGGGGTTTATTGAATCACATGGTGCTATTTTACTTGGATGACATCACAATTTTCTCCAAGAAGCCTAGTGAACACATGGACCATTTAAGGTTGATATTTGAAAGATGCAAAGAGAATGAGATATATTTAAATCCTAAGAAATGTGTGTTTGATGTTCATGAAGGCAAAATTTTGGGTCACATTGTCTAAAAGTAAGGGTTATCCATTGACCATGGTAAAATAAGTGTTATCTTAGCGTTATCCTTACCCAAGCACAAAAAGGGGATCCAGAGCTTCCTCAAGAAAATAAACTTTGTGAGAAGGTTTATACCTTGTTTTGCAAACCTGGTCAAACCTATCACCACCATGATAAAAAAGAGCCAAGTGTTTACTTGGTAAAATGAAGGTAAGGAAGAATTTGAGACCATCAAGTAGGCCATTACCCAAGCAACCTCACTCATAAATCATGACTTATCAAAGGATTTTATATTTTACACCTTTGCTATTATTGAATACATATCAGTTATGCTAATGTAAAAGAATTATGAAGGAACATATAATTACATTTTTTGGTCAAGGGATAAAGGGATATGAGATAAGGTATACCTTCATAGAAACGTAGGCTCTTGTAGCTGTAAGGAGCCTAAAGAAATTTAGACCAATACTCTCTAACATAAGGTTCATCTTATAGTGTCTCATATTGGAGTGAGGGAATTTATACTCAATAAGGATTTGAGTGAGAAAAGAGTAGACTAGATTACCAAGGTCATGGAGTATGATGTGGAGATCAAAGTCACCAAGCTGATAAGAGGTAAAGGCTTTTGTGAAAATATGGTGGATGAAATTTAATAGGACAAAGAGGTTGTTTTAGTGACACAAGAAAACTCAAAATTATATGTACCTCCACTTCAAAATAGTTGGCTCCAAGATATGACCCATTTCTTGATGATAAGAGAATGTCCTCAAGGTTTGGACAAAGCAAAAAAGAAGGTATTTTAGGATTTAGTCTATACCTTATGCATTAGTTGGTGGTGTTATTTTTAGAAGGGACTTGAATGGGGTAATTCTTAGGTGCATTGATGATAATCAAGTAACAAAGCTATTGGATCATTTTTATGATGGACTTATAGGAGTCCATTTTGATCTAAGAACAACAACAAAGGTAATGAGAGCTGGATATTATTGGTCTAGATTTTTCAAAGATGCCTATGCCTAAATTAGAAAATGCCAAAATTTTACTCTATTTGTAAGAAATCAAAGATTAAAAAATCCTCCACTCAACCCAATCCAGGTAGATAAACCATTCATGTAATGGGGTTTAAAATTAATAGGGATGATAAATCCACCTTCAAGTGTAAGGCATAACTTGGTGCTCACTACAACTTGTTTCACTAAATTTTGTCTATTTTAAGTCTAAAGGAAAACATAAAGAAGGATGGGGATAAGTGATTATAATAAACCCATATTTGGTTTGTGAATTGTCTCTAGACATTGTGAGCACTCCTCTTTGGTTGGGGAGGACTACCTACAAATAAGAAAACACTATCACAAGATGTTTATTAGCAAAGAAATGAGTGGGATACCAAGCTATGTGATTATTCTAGGAAGTGTGAAACTTCCCTAGAGATGAAAGTATAATTTTGAGAGTCAAAAGAATAATAAATAATTGAAAGAGAGGTAGAGAGAGAGAGAGAGTGAAAGAGAGATAAAATTACCATTTTTAATAACTTTTACGTAGTAGAGAGTGATAGGTTGCAAGTGATGTACTTTGTTTGTGTTTTAGAAGTTATCTAAGTAGGTTTTTAAAGAGGTTGGGAAATTGATAATCAATGACATCGATATGGGAGTGACCAATATCAGTTATACTACTGAGGTCGGTAGTAGGTGACCAATGTCAGTTAGGCTGCTGAGGTCGGTAGGGGAAATAATTGTCTAGGAAACTTGCAGAGGGATTTCTCAGGCCTAAAAAATGGTTTAGATCAGGATAGGGAGGTTGGGAGAGTTATGAGAGGGAGATTATGGCTTGGTTAAGTTTGGTCAGAGGTTTGGTATGTTATATAAAGGGAAAACAAGCAAGGAAGCTTTATAACTCCCTCCCTAGGGTATGATCAGAAGTGCATAAAGTAGTGTAGGGTAGATATAAAGAAATAGAAGAATACATATTTAAATGACCTATAGTATTAGTGATATACTTAGATATGGTGGTTGCTAAATAATAAGTGGTAGGTTGATGGTCTCTATCAAGGAGTTTGAACTTAAATGCCTGAATAGAGAGAACAAACAGATGCTATTAGTCCTCAAGAGCTCAGTTGCTGATTGTGATTGACTTATGCAAGGTGATTGTAAGCTTGGATGTCAAAAAATAGAATGTTGAGAGGCTAAACAAGAGTAAGAATTGATTTTATTAATTTTTTTGACCTGAACTATAGGTTAGAGTTTGGCTTATATTACCGATATCGATGATCCTACCGATGTCGACTGGGATCCCACCAACATCGACCATGGGTTGACTGACATCGATGGCCCTAGTATAGGTAAACCTTTTTATTTTTGGCCTATTTTATATTGTTGTGCATGCCAAGTGTAACACCCATTATAAAACAATAAAAATAAGAGGTTAGGAAGGAAGTAGTTGTTTAGAAATTTAGTTTGGAAGTGGGAATAAGTCTTGGGTAGTTAGGATGAGGGAACCAGATCTTGAGGTGACTCATCAGGGGAGAATTAGTCATAAGGAAAGGTGTCTAGGTAAGGTGGAAATAGGGGTTTTTAATTAACTTAATTAAGTATTTTAAATTAATTAAATGTGTGAGAGGTGAAAGTATGGGTTTGGGAAATTAATTATTATTATTAAAAAGGGTTTAGGGGGGTTTTAACATAGGGAGTTATGCATGTGTGTGTGAAATAATTTTGGTGTCTACATTTCCCCCTTTTTGTCTTGTAATTTATACTAATAAGTTGCAAGACAAAAATAAGAGTTAGATGCTCCAAGTATTGGATGAGGTATCCCTCCTCAAAATAGGAATAGATAGAGGAGAAACTAGAATCAGGTACAAGTTTGATAAAAAGGTAATTGGGTGATTAGTGGAGAATTGAGCATTTATTCATATGTGTAGGCCACAATGAGCTATAGTTGATAATGTCAAGAATAGGCAAAGTTAAGGAGGACTCAAATAAAAGTAACCAAAGCACAACTTGTAAGTGATAGTTGACATGTCAAATCAATCAAAGTTGTAGCTCTAATGGTAAATGTGTCCCAGGTATTCAAGGTAAGAAGTACCCATAGGAAACACAAAAGGGTTGAAGGTGATAGGATGGGCTTGGTTGCCATCCATAACACCTAAAATACATGCATGTGCATAATAGCCAACTACAACAGAATAACCTAAGTAGTCAGGACAAGCAATACACTCCTAGTGTAAAATGGTTAATGAGCAAGGAAATATTCATGATCTCCAAGCACAGTCATGAAGGGTGAAGATTTAAGTGATCTTTAATGTCGTTGTGTCATGGTTAAGGGGATATATATGTGATCTCCAATTCCCCCAAGGTATGGGTAAGGTTATGCAAAGTTGGGGGTGTTGTGTTGGAAAATAGTATAGGAATGATGTTGATGTTAGTTATATGTGTCAATATTAGTAATATAAAGTGCCAACATCGATATAACTAGGGTAATGTTGTCGATGTCAATAGGTATAAGCATAGATGTTGTTAGGTTAGGTCAAGAATATCAATGTTGGTGGCTGACCAAACTCAACAAAAGGGGGTTTGGTGACTGACCAAACTCATTTGTAACTTTGTGATTAGAGAGGAGATTTGAGAGTGATTTGAGATGACAGTGAAAGGAGGGGACCCAGTGAGAGGTGCATGACCACAAGAGCCAATAGTGCCATCTAGGAGGAGATGAGGTAAGAGCCTACACTAATTTGATTTGTTTTTTTGCAATTTTTAGGTTAAATGAGAGGTAGGGTTATAGAAAATAGGAATGGGGTTTAGAAAATAGGTTAGGGTAGGTGTAGGATAAGTTAGGGGGGTTTGTGGGTAGGTTTATTAGGGTAAATGGGTAGGTTGGGTTTGGGTTATTTGACCTTGGGGCTAAACTAGTCACCAAAATTGATGAGATCTACTAACATCAGTTGACACATCACCAACGTCAACTGATGTCAATCAACATGATACCAAGGTCAATAGTTTTATATCAATGTCAACCATGACATAGGTTGATAAAGCACCAACATTAGCATTAATGCTGACATCAGTTACTATTGAAAAGTAGAAAACAAGAGAAAGAGTGAGTTTTTGATCTCTAATGGAAGTAGTCAACTAGCCTAATGGTAGAGCTAGCCTCAAAAGACCTTATGTCATCTGAGTGTTACCTATATAGCCTAGTTTAGAGCCTCAGGCTAATGTAGTTCTCCTAGAACCTAGGAAAAATATCTAAGAAGGTGTGTTTTAGGGAAAAAGGTAAGTTTAAGATTGTTGGAGAGGTCTAGGTCTTAAGAGATAGGTCATAGTGTCAAGATTCAAGAATATAGGTGGTGAGGCCTAGAGTTGGAATAGATGGGTAGGCCTAAAGTAGTTAGTAAGGTGGGTATATGGCTAAACTAACCTTAGAAGACCCCATATTGACTAAGTGTTACCTACATAGCCTATTTTAGGGCCTCAAACCAATGTAGTTCTCCTAGTGATAAGGGAAAAAGGTAGTGATAAAATAGATTAAATGGGATGTGACTTGAGTTTTTTGAGTATGGATGCATGCAAAGATGGAGCTTACACTGTGAGATCATCTACCAAGGTTATTGACATGCATAAGGAGAGATGTTACTCTAGATGAGTGGGAGCATATGGTGGCCATGGGTTTAAGAGGATTATGATTAACTATCATGTTACGTGGGATGTATCATTGATGATAGCTTTGATTAAGAGGTGGGATCATACCACCAACACCTTCCATCTAATGACTAGAGAGCTGATAATGACATAGGAGGATGTATATAGGATTATGAGGCTACCACTCCAAGGTGAGGATATTTTTACATGCTAGAGAGAGGAATATGATATACACATGGTTAGTTTATATGGGGAGCATGTCAGTGAGGTGACCTACCACTCTAGGAGTTTTGCATATGTTCCAATCTACATGGATGATGAGGAGTAGCATTATTTAAACATCCTGATGATGATCAGGATCATAGTTTATGCATTAATTTATGTAGACAGAGGGAGATTTTTGATTTCTTTAATAGGTGTGCTTATGTAGATGATCAAGTAGTGGACCATTTTTGCTTAGGGTCTAGTATTTTTGGCACAATTATATAGAGAGATATGGAGTTTAAAGCTTTGATGGTGATATAATCTATGGGTTAGCCATCTTTTTCACTATTAGGCATATGAGCACATCATGGTGACACAACCACTAGGGCTACCAACCACTATCTTGGCTAGCTTTAGGGTTGGATTTAGATTGTGGAGAGATAGGATGAAATAGACCTAAGTGGATGGTGTCATGTAAGACATTGCCTAATATAAGCATATGATCAAGGCCCTAATCCTTGTAGATATCATGTGGAAACCATATCTATGATATCCAATTTTTAGAGATCAAGCAAAGTAGCTTATTGGGTTGTAGAGATCACTATGGGTCAAGGGGAGATGGGCTGGTGAGTTAGAGATGGTACCTATGGCATAGGTCAGGAGATAGTTTGGACTATTGCATGATATTCTACCTATCTTCCCTTAATACATGAGGGATGACATAAAAAAACCCTTACCATTAACCTAGGAGATTGATGGGCTAGATTTTGAGGAGCTACTAGTAGGACCAAGTGTTTGGGACCTAGGGTGTACAATGGCCTATACAACTTGGTGGGTAGGGATACATCACATGGTAGAGGTTAGTAGGCCACTAATAGACTTATAGGGATTAGTTAGGGAGAGAGATGTAGTGATACAAGCTTGAGATACAATAGTATAGGTATGAGATGTAGAGGTGTAGGCTTGAGAGATAGCCCAATCATAGGCATTAGCCTTACAAGGGTAGGTGGTGATGTTGTAGGGTCAGATTAGGGCTCTATAGGGTCATGTTATAGCACTACAAGGCTAGGTGATTATTTTATAGGGTTAGGTGACTATAATGACAATAGAGAGAGATAGTCTGAGAGCAGTAGTAGGCTAGGTCACTTCTCCTCCTCCACCACCACCATAGGGACTAGTATAAGTTGGGCCATCTTCTAGTGTTATGGGTCTTCCATAGAGTGTATCTATGGTGAGGCATTAGACTACTCTAGATGATATTACTTACTATGACAGGGTAATTAGAGATTTCTCATAGATACTAAGATATTCAGGGTTCAAAGAGTAGGAGAGGTCGATGTCATGTGTGATAGCTTCTAGCACACATCTATGTAGATGGATAGAGAGTGGTGATGATACTACCTCCTCATGACCACATGGAGAGCCTTGAGGACCCTAGGTATCAAATTTTTCTAGTTTTTGTTTATATATGTTACATGTATACCAGCTTGCGAGCTGAAGATGTGAGATGTATATTTTGAGAGAGATTTATGATGATGTAGATGATAAACATGTATTTTGATCATATATTATATATATGAGATGTTAATTTATTGGCATGTGTTTATTTGTGATGTGTTGCTGATGATTATAATGATGATATGGATGATGTTCATTTATTTATATGTTAATTTGGATGTTAATGTTGATCATGTTATTTGATGTTAGACTAACATTTCCCATTTATGTGATGGTATATGCATAGTTGATTGGTTAGTTTCATCTTAGCATTTTTACATATTTGTGATGGTGTATGCTTAAAATAAATATGTTGGTTATGTTAGTTTATTTTAGCATTTTCCATATTTGTGATGGTGTATGCTTAAAATAAATATGTTGGTTATGTTAACTTATTTTAGCATTTTTCCATATTTGTGATGGTGTATGCATAAAATAAATAGGTTGATTAGGTTAATGTTGGTATGACATTATTTTTGTATCTCAAATAGAGATATCAACATGTGATGTGGATGGAAAAATAAAAAGGCAGAATGCTTGTGCATTGGCAAAGACCATAATTTAAAACATAAATAGGCTCAGGAAAATGAGCCTCTTTTATGCCTTATATCTCTAAACCATTGTGTTTGTTAGAGAAGCATGATGTTTACCTCATGTTAAGCAAGATTCATAGTCCCTTGAAAGAGTATCAGGGGAAAAAGGGTAGAATGAGGGAAAATGTTTAGATAACATAACCTACCAAGTAGAAATGGTATGTCCCTTTTATGGGTTTCCTGAGAGCTAATATAGGCAAGTCCATGACTTAAATCTTTTTTTTTGTGTGTGTAAGTTGATCAATGTAGGAAGCCTACAATGGGATTTTGTATAAGTTAAGGTTGTGCAAAGAGGTGAGGAACCCTTTGCATTTATTTTTCCCTTTGAGAACAAATCTTGTCTTAGCCATCATTTAAGGGAGTGATCTAAGAATTTATTTTTAATTTTAAATAAGTATCCTTTAAAGGAGTAATCTATTTGATAGTAGCAGAGGGAAGTTATGTAGTTGTCCTTGAAGGGAGTAGTCTATGTTGAAAAGCATGACCTAATATTTTACAACTTTTTCAAATATCCCATTTTTTTTACTTTTAGTCATGGACAAGGCTATAGAGGTTTAGGAGTTTTCCACTCAAGGATAAAACCATAGTCGATGTGTAAGTTATCTAAATGTATATGAGTAAGGGTGAAGATGAAGGGAAATGAATGTAATATGGATGCTCAAGTGATGAGCTCAAGTTAAATATGAAGTAAAATAATGCTAGTTTAACAAAAGAATAGTCGTAGGTGTAAGGCATTTAAAGGCTTAGGTTTTGACCTTCCTTCAAGAGAAGACAAGTGATAAGTTCTTGAATCATACTTGCAAGTTATGATATACGGTCTAAGCCAATTAGGAGCAAACTTAGATCATTTGATTTTCTCCATGTTCATTATATGTTAATTTTATTTTAAGATAAAATCTCCTATATTGAAATCTCTCACTTTGAGGTTTTTTTATAAGCACATTTGATACACTCTTGATAGATTTAGAGGTGGTTGAGGGCTATGAGATGGCGCTCATCAAGAAATTCAAGTTGGGCCAAACGTTCTTGGTGAAAATCATCATTAGTAAATTTGTCATGTAGATAAATGCAAAGAGAAGGACTCTGGACCTTAAGAGGCAAAACAACCTCCATCCCATATACCAATGAAAAAGGTGTAGCACTTGTAGGGGTTTGAATGCTAGTGTGGTAAGCCCATAAAGCAAAAGGAATGTGTGTGTGCCAATCCTTGTCCATATCATTGACTACCTTCATGAGAATTTTGGTTAAAGTTTTGTTAGAAGATTCTACCTATCCATTAGTTTGGGGATAGTATGGTGATGATAAACTTAATTTGATTCCAAATGCATCACAAAGATCTTGACCAGTCTTATTTTTAAAAGACTTACCATTATCGATTTTAATATTGTGAGTTATACTAAAATGATAGATTATGTGATGGTTAATGAAGTCAATAATTTTGTTAGCTTTATTGGAGATGAGAGGGATGGCCTCGACCCACTTGGTGAAGTATTTAGTGGTAGTAATGATAAAATGATGATGGAGTGATGAATGAGGGTTAATTTCTTTGATTAGATTTAATCCCTATTAACATAAGGGCCAAAAGTCTTTATCAAATTGCAATGCATGACTGGGAACATGAAGGAGGTTAGCATGTTATTGACACTTGACACAATGCCAAACGTAATCAACATAGTCTTGATGAAGTATGGGCCAATAATAACTAAGTCAAAAGATATGTTTAGAAACTATGTGACCATTGAAATGCCCATCATAGATCCCATCCTGGACTTCCTTAATAGCAAAGAGAGTCTTAATAATAGTTAGGAATCTATGGAGAAGACAATATAGGTTCGAAGGTTAATTATCAGGTAAAGGGTTAGTAGCTAACTAGTTATCAATTGTTTGCCCTTTAATAGATTTTTGTTGAATAAACTCTAAGTTGAATTCAACAAGAATCATGAGCCATTGAGCTACACGTTGGTTGTGATAAGGTTTTGAATGCATGTATTTGAGAGTATTAGTATGGGTAACCATATAGGTTTTGTGATTTAGGAAATAATGGCAAAGCTTAGAGGCAAAAAAGACCAATACAAGGCAAAGTATTTTAATATGGGTATATCGAGTCTTATAATCAATAAGTGTGTCGCTTATGTAATAAGATGTCTTCTTTCAATGTTGGTCATCTCAATGAGTAATCATAACACCTAGATAATGGTCTGTTGTAGAGATGTATAGGTAAAAAGGCTAATTTTCCTTAGGTGGAATAAGATTCGGTGGGGAAAGAATGTATTATTTAAGTAAGTTAAAGGCTTCTTAGTAGTCTATATTCTATTGGAAGGAGACATCCTTTTTGAGGAGATGGTGAAAGGGTTGGTAACAATCTGACAACTAGTAAATGAAGCATCGAATTGACTAAAGTTTACCTTGTAGGCTACAAAGTTATTTGATATTAGTAGGTGGAGGAATCTATAGGATTTCTCTAACCTTAACATGATTGACCTTGATACCATGGAGAGAAATGATAAAACTTAAGAGTTTATCAGAAAGAACACCAAAGACACATTTCTTTGGGTTTAGTCTAACATTATATTGGAGAAGATGAGTGATTATGGTTTTGAGAATTGTCAATTGTTCTTGGTGAAGTTTGGACTTACCGAGTAAGTCATTTACATAATCTTCCATAATTTTGTGTAAGAGATCATGGAAAATATAGGTCATGGCACGTTGGTAATTTGCACCAACATTTTTTAGGCAAAAAAGCATGACCCAATAATAGAAATTCCCCCATGGGGTAATAAAGGTTATCTTGTGTTGATCCTTAGGAGTGACCAAGATTTGATTATATCTAGAAAATCCATCCATAAGTATAGCATCTCACAGATGGCCATTAGATCAATAAGTTGGTCGATACTAGGTAATGGGAAATCATCTTTTGGATAAGTGAGGTTTAAATCATGATAGTCAATACAAATACAGATTCCCTTGGTGACTTTTGTGATAGGAACAATATTACAAATCCATTGTAGGTAGTCGATGGGTTGGATAAAGTGAATAGAAAGGAGGTGTTAGAGCTCTTCTTTGACAAGGAGAGCAATACGAGGATGCATTTGTGAAGCTTCCATTTAATGAGTTTAGCATCTTGATTGGTGAAAATGTTATGGGTGATGATATAGGGGTAAATACTATGCATGTCATTGTAAGACCAAGTGAAGGCTTTACTACGGTCATTAAGAAACATGGCATAATTAGCTTGTTTAGAGGAATCTAAATATTGGCCTATCTTGAGGACATGAGGGTTATCATGGGAGGACAAGTTGATGTCAATGGTTGATTAATTTAACATATATTACATTTTATATGGGATTAATCATTGGATATAGGAATCATATTCACTCATGTAGGTGAGACTTGCATCATCATCTTGACATTGGACAATGTTAATAGTGGGAGAATATTCATCAACTATTTTAGGATGAATGAGAGGAAGGGACCTTATTTCCTTACCCTGATGATAGGTGAGAGGCCCCAAATAGATGTCATTTATTGAAAAAATAAATTAGGAGGTATAGATACCTTTGATTTTATAGGTGATGGTGGAGAAAGAGAGACTTGTTCTTTGACAATTAGTTCATGGGAGGTTTTTGTGAGTTTATTTGGTTCATTGTATCCTGCACCCATGCCTATTTTTGGAATTTTCAATGGTGTTGATAGTAGGATATTCAATAGGCATATAGAAACCTTGTTCATAATAACCCAAACCAAATCCTTTCCAAGTACACCTATAGAGATATGTGTGAGTGAATCTAGGGTTACTCAGGAAAGAGAAGTCACAAGTAAATGGTTGTGGTGAAGAAGATAGATTGCTAACAATAGGATCTTGATCAATTCCCCCATATGTGAAATTGGTTCAAAGGTTATGGGGCCCATGAGGGATGACCGTCTCAATATGAGGATCATAATTTGGGTACATGTGAAGCCTTCCATACTCTTGTGGAGTATAAAACATGTCAAGCATCAAAAAATGATATTCGCCAAGTGAAAAACATTGGAAGGTCTCCTCCATGGGATATTTGTCAAGTATTTATGTTGTTGATATCTATGTAACCATGAGAGTGGATCTTGTGGAAGATTTATAAGCATCATGTGAGGAGGATGATGTTTTAAATGGGATGAAAACATCATTTGGATTATGGGTCATATTACATGTTTTAAATGGAGGTGGGTTAGCAGGTATAACATGTACTTGTCAATCATGTTCAAACCTAACATAATGGTGCAAAGTTGAGGGTACACATGCCATAACACTTATCTAAGTTTGTCCAAGTAGTATGTTATACTGGAAATTTCCTTACATAACATAAAAGAGCTCAAGAATTGTGTGGGGCCTACACAAATATGTAAGACAATAATACCCATTGTAGTAGCTATAGTATAATTAAAAGAATAGAGTACTACATCGGTTTGAGACATGTAATTGTTGGGAAAGGATATTTATTTTTAGGCATGGGTGGAAATAATATTAATACTAGATCCCCCATTGATCATAACTCTCTTGATATGAGTTTGATCAATATATGCGGTAATGAAAAAGGTAGAATCCTGATCTTCAGGGTGTTGAAGTGGAATTTTTGAATTACTAAAAGTAATCAGGGAGATGGAATTAAGGGAAGCCAACCAAAGTTGAAAGAGGTTGGGGATCATTTGATTATACCTTAATTTCTTGCAAAGCACTAGTCAAAGCTTGTTGGTGTTGGGATGAACTTTAAATTAGCTCATATAAAGACATTTTAATAGAAGTTTGGTGAAGCTATTTCACCATTGAGATTTGAATAACATCTGAAGATGTTGTTTTAAGAACACCCAAGATGGAAATATTAGGATTAGTGAGGGGAGTGTCTTTCGTAAAGGGATGGGTCTAAGGTACAGTGACCTTTTCTTTAGCTTTATCTTTTTAGTTTTGTGACTGTGTGGCCACATTAACTGTGTTGATTTGAAAAGTTAGTGAAGGAGGTGGTAAAGGGGTTATAACAATATATTTGGGTCTTAATTTAGGTGGAATAGTAGGAGGTACCATAGATTCCAAAGGTGGAATAATAGGAAGGTTAATGGTAGTGTCATTAAAAAGAGTGTCAACATCAAAGTGTTGTTGAATAAATGTTGTGAGAGCTTTACAACTCTTAGTATTGTGTCTCAGGTAAACAATGATATAAACACACTTGTGTATCATCAAACCAAGATGGATTCATTCCAAGAGGACTATAGGGTTTAATGTGAGGAAGAGTTATTACCAGAGATTGCAATAACTGATGTAATAAAAAGCTTTGAGAGCCTACAAGTGGGCTTGTGCTTCTTGTACTCATAGGAGTGGACACCTTATTTTGTTTCAATGTTGGAAAGGTAATTTTACATGGTTTATTGTTTGGTGATGGTGGAATTACATGTTTTGCTACTAATTTCTTAGTGTCAGATGTGAAAGGCCTACTAGATGGTAAAGGCAAGAGTGGAGGTAACTTAAAGGCAAGAAGGGTGTAGCCCCAAAATGGATGGTAAAGTTGAGGGTTGAAGAAGGGATCAGTGAGGTCTAGAAAGCTTAACATTATTTTATATTTTAGGGTGAGAAACTCCAACTTGTGATTGAGGAGTTAAATATAATTTCACCTATGGATAAACTAAATTATAAATGGGGCATACACCTAAGGTCTTGATTTTCTTTAATGTAATAGATTCCTACAAGGATGAGGGTTATGACATAGATGGATAAAATTTAGTTGATTTTAGTGAAGAAGATCTAGATTTTTCAAAGACCTTAGGGTAAAGGGTAGTATGGGGATTGGTGGTAAAGGTTGACATTCATTGTGTCGGATATAGAGTCTTAAGCTGGTCCCAAAATGCCACATGATCAAGCTTCATGGAGTTAAGAAATTATATATTTTTCACCAAATGTGAGAAGGGTTTTGATGAAGTTGACATAGGCCTTATGATTATGTCTTTAGAAAGCTATGGTGTTTGGGAAAGAGGGAAATTATTAGTTTCTGATACTTCAAGCCAAAGACTAGAAAGAATCATAATGGGGCCTTCTTCGATAGAGATGGGAAAAGAGACTTGGTCTACCATGGGTGGAGGGGAGGTAGGCAAAGTAGGTTCCTCAAGAGGGTAAAGCATAGGTATTATGGCTCCCTTAACATGTGGGTGAGGCATGGGTAAAGTATGATCCTCCATAGGTAAAAGAAGGGGTAGGAGTGGTGAAATTAGAGTAGGCACAATAGGTCTCTCATCTATTATGAGAGTAGATGATATGGAATCTTCTAGGTGTAAAGGTGAAGTAGATGGGGTACTACTCTCTATAGGTGGAGGAGAAGTAGGGGAAGAAGGCTCCTCAAGAGGGTATAATGTGGGAATGATGTTCCCTTTAACATGTGGTTGATGGATAGGTAGAGTGTGGTCTTTCAACTGGTAAGAAGATAGGTAATATTGGTGCAAATGGAATTGGGATTGCAGGCTCCTCAGGTGCTAAAAGGAGTGGCAAAGGAAGCTCTTCCTCTCAAGGGAGTGGAATGGGTAAAATAGGATATTATATCTAAGGAGGAAGAATGGGAAAAATAGATGCCACTAAATATGGGGGAAGAGTTGATGAAATAGGTGTCTCTTATTGAGGGGTAGGTTAAAATGAAGATAAAGAAAAAACCATATTAACCATATGGATATTATGATCACCTGAGTTAGTTATGGACTAGAAAATATTTTGATTTAGTGAATGGTTAGATAAAGGGTGTTTGAAAACATATATACTTTGATTATAAGGTGCATTAGGATTATCCAAGACAAGCTCACCTTTATCAAGCATATCTTAAACAATGTTCTTGAGTGTCTTGCAATTATTAGAGTTATGGCCTTTAACTTGATGGTAACTACAAAACTCATCTTCCTTATACCAGGTTGGGATAGGATGGGAAAGGTCAAACTATATAGGAGTTTTAATCTAAGGAAGGGTTAAGATACCTTATTTAAATAGTTTCTCTAAGATGGATGTATATGATTCCCCAATGGGAGTGTATTATCTTTGTTCATAACATTGTTAGAATTACTTGGTTGAATTTTAAGAAGTTAAAGTATTTGATTAGTTTATGGTTGTGGAAGAGGCTAACTTAATGACCACTACATTGGTCAGAGCCTTTAGCCTTTTGGTAAGAGGGCGAAACTTTAGAGGAAGAGGATTCATTTGACTTGGTATTGGGATTCTTACTACGCAACTTGACTTTGCCTTCATCAATAACGTGAACCTTGAGTTTTTGTGCCATTGTAAGAGCTTCATCAAATGTGTGGAAAAGTTTATACCTAGAGTGTGGATGAGATGTGCTTAGCACATGCCCTTGAGAAAATATCAATAAGCTTAGGTTGGGGTAAGGAAAAGGAGAATTGATTGATCAAGCTTCTCCAATGAGTGACAAAATTAGTGATAGACTCGTCATCAAATTATCTGATAAAATAAAGGTCTGTTATAAAAACCTTTTTAGAAATGTTAATGGAGAAATGGTCTAGGAATATTTTTGCAAGTTGGGTAAATGAGAAAAGGGAATGCTAAGGTATAGAACTATACCAATCTAAAGTAGCACCTAAAATAGACATAGGGAAAGTGCAAAGTAGTAACACATCATCATGTCCTATTAAATAACAAGCATGTCTAAATGATTACAAGTGATATTGTGGGTCCTCTTTACTCTATAAATGAAAAAATTTATGGAGTTCCCATTGAATTAGATAAGGGAGAATAGGCACAAAAGGATGGATTGATTCATTGCATATCTGATCACAGGATAATACATTTTTTGAACCAAAAATGGATGTCTCTAGATTAGACATCTTGTCCATTAGCATCTTAATGAGGTCTATAGGGGGATTAGTTTGGGGGATTCCTCCTAAGTTATAGGGAAGCTGATAGGAAGAAGAGGGAGTGTATAACATGGCTTGATAAGGTTGTGTTAGAGAAACATAAGGATAATGAGTCATAGGCTGAGGTGTAGAAGGAAAATGGAATTGTCTTATTGGGTTGGAGACTATGTCTTGGTTGGTTATTGTTACTATAGGTTGAATTATTAGCATGGTTAGACTAGATGAAGGGTGAGTTATAACTTGGGTAATTATAGGCATGAGGGTGGATGGAATAGGTACCACTAAATTCTAGAATGGGGTGTGACTTGATTGAACTAGTTGTGGTTGTGAAAGTAGGGAAGTTACACTAGTGTTTAGGTGGGATTGGGTAGTTGGAGATGTCACATTTTGGATGTTGTTTATAGTTGGGTTACTCATCAAAGTGGTGGTTTTGGTAACCATGGGGAAAATAGTTGATGCAAATAAAACTAAGGTTGTCTCCATTAAAGAGGTTGGTATACCATAGATTGGGTCACCTAAAGAATTATGGGTTTGGCTCATAGCAAGGTAATGTTGAGGGGCTACCACATTATGATCAAGAAATTTAGCAAAATATTGATCTCCCTTAGGCACAATGGGAATTTGGTTAGGGCTGAGAGTATGTTCTATATCTAAAGTATGCTCCATGATAGAATCATAAGTGAGAGGGGAAGTTGGAAGTGGTTACCATATTGCATAATTGGTAATAATTTTAGCCTAAGCTCACGTCAACACCATGCAAGAGGTGGTTTAAATAGTCTTACTACCCTATATTTGAAATAAAATAAAGAAAAACTAGGTTTAAATGTGAGTAAATGGGTTATTTTAGCCTTCTATTTTGATTAGATGAAACTACATAGTCATCGACATCAATAGGGATGACCGATATCGGTAGGAATAGTTCATTGATGTCAGTGGAATAACTGATGTTGGTAGGTAAAGTCTACCGATACCAATAGGATTAACTGATGTTGATCACTATAAAAACTTGGGAAATAGAAAATCTAATGTTTTAAGAAATTAGAGGCTAATAATAGATAAAATAATGGATGTAAAATGTCTATGTAAGAAGGAATAATACTCAAAAAACTTGAGATAACAAGTTATACAAACTAAACTTTAAGAATAGTATTGATTTTGTGAATCAATAGAAAAGCATCCTTGCCAACTCAAAAATACAAAAGGCAATTGAAAATCAAGAAAAGAACATTCATACAACAAATATTAATTCCTAGAGATTAATTTTTAGTCTCACATTGGCTTATGCCTTAATCAGATAATGAGAAGAGAATTTGGTTATCAAAAGTACTAGAAAGTAATCTAGAGCTAGTTTTAGATTAGTTTTGGTACTCAAGAGGAAATATATGTTAGACCAGGTATGAAGCTTGTTATAGGAGAATGCTCTCCACACTTCACAAACCTAGAGCTGAGCCAAGCTGTGTAGCTAAAATATACCTTCTATTTAGAGATTATACTCTACCAGAGAATGGAGTGGGTTCTCCCCTTGGTGGTGAAATCCAAGTAGGATAGCTGGGTAGGGTAAGGTGATCCACTAGGTGATGAAATCCTAATAGGCCTTTTCTTAGGTGAGTTTAGATGCTTGTTTATGTGAATGTGGTTTGGTTGTGTAACATAGGTGTACTATGATTTATTCAAAATGCTTGTAATTAACTAGGTGAGTTAATATGCAACAAGCAAACTGTGAAATGTAGTAAGTTTTAAACCCAAATCTAAAATGTTTAGATTCGAATGAAAATAGAGAGGAAATAGGAATAGAGTATGAATTTGAATATCCTAATGTGAATGCAAGAGGAAGTAAATAAGGATTTCTCTTTTTTTGTAAAATAAAATGACAAATTGCTTTTAGAGGCAAGGAGAAAAGAAAGGAAATATTAGTTTAAATGCCTTTTAAACAGAGATTTAAGATATTTGAATTTTATGTTTTTAAGAGAAAAGAGAAGGAAGAAGTGAAAGAAATGAAATTTTCACTATAATGTACATATATGAATGGTTAAAAATAAGAAATAAACCCAAGGAAAACTCTAGGGTCCCATCGGGCATGCCAGAAATACTTCACTAAATTTTATCTATTTTAAGTCTAAAGGAAAACAAAAAGAGGGATGCAGATAAATGAATAGAATGAACCTATATTTTGTTTGCGTGCCATATCCAGACATTGTGAGCACTCCTCTTTAGCTAGGGAGGACTACCCGCAAATAAGAAAACACTACCACAAGATATTTATTAGCAGATAAATGAGTGGGCTGCCAAGCTATGCAATTATTCTAGGAAGTGTGAAACTTCCCTAAAGATGACAATCCACTTTTGAGAGTCAAAAGAATAATAAATAACTAAAAGAGAGGTAAATAGAGAGTGAAAGAGATAAAATTACCATTTTTAATAACTTGTACATATCAGAGAGTGACTGGGTGCAAGTGAGGTACTTTATTTATGTTTTAGAAGTTGTCTATGTAGGTTTTTGAAGATGCTAGGAAATTGACAGTTACCAACATTAGTATGGGAGTGACTGATATCAATTATACTATCGAGGTCAGTAGTACGTGACTGATCCCAGTTACATTGTCGAGTTCGGTAGGGTAATAATTGTCTGGGGAGCTTGCAAAGGGCTTTCTTAGGTCTGGAAAATGATTTGGGTTAGGCCAGGGAGGTCAAGAGAGTTATGAGAGGGAGATTATAGTTTGGCTAAGTATATTCAAAGGTTTGATATGTCATATAAAGGGGAAACAAGCAAAGAATATTTATAACTCCCTCCCATGGGTATGATCAAAAGGGCATAAAGTAGTGTAGGGTAGATATAAATAAATAGAAGAATAAATATTTAAATGACCTATAGTATCAGTGATATACTTAGCTATGGTGGTCACTGAATGATATGTGCCAAGTTGATGGTCTCTATTAGGGAGTCTAAACCTGAATGCCTAAACAAAGAGAACAAGCAGATGGTGTTGGTCCTCAAGAGCTCAGTTGCTAATTATGATTAAATTATGTAGGGTAATTATAAGCCTAGATGTCAAAAAAGAATGCTGAGAGCTTGAACAAGAGTAAGAATTGATTTTCTTAATTTTTTGACCTAAACTACATGTTGCAGTTTGGCTTATATTATTGACATTGACAATCTTGCTAATTTCATTTAGGATCCTATCAACATCGGTCATGGGTTGATCGACATTGATGGCCCTAGAATAGGTAAACCTTTCTATTTTTGGCCTATTTTTGTTTTTGCATGTGATAATTATGACACCTATTATAAAATGGTAGAAATAAGAGGTTAGGAAGGAAGTAGTTGTTTAGGAATTTAATTTGGAATTAAGAATAAGTCTTGGGTAGTTAGGATGAGGGGGCTAGATCTTGAGGTGACTCATTAGGGGAGAATTAGTCATAGGGTGAGGTGGCTAGGTAAGGTGGAAATAGGGGTTTTAATTAATTTAATTAAGTATTTTAAATTAATTAAATATGTGAGGGGTAAAAGTATAGGTTAGGGAGATTAATTGTTATTAAAATGGGTTTAGGGGGTTTTGACACAGAGAGTTATGCATGTGTGTGTGATGTAATTTTGGTGTCTACACAACTAAATACTTCACTAGGTGGGTGGAGGTAATTGCCTTTAAAGAACCCAATGAGACAATAATGTTGGACTTCTATGATAACATAGTGACTAGGTTTGGGGTCCTAGCTAGTATAATCTTAGATAATGGTTTAAAATTTGTTGGCATGAATAAAAGTGAATGGGAACCTATGCTAGGAATCTACCTCATTACATCCTCCAACTACTACCCCTAAGGAAATGGACTGGTAGAGTCCACCAACAAGAACTTGATAAGGACTATCAAAAGAACCATATAAGAGAATCAAATAAGGTGGCATACAAAGCTATGAATAGCCTTATGGGCTGACAAAGTGACTCTAAAATCTACCATTAGCAATTAAAAATATGACCTTATATATTATAGGGAAGCTAAATTTACCTTTTCTCTTAAACTACTTCCATTAGAGTTAGCCTATTAGCTTGAGTTGATGGAAAGTGAGCCTATGAGCGTAAAGATGGTAGAGATCATAGAGTTTTAAGAAACTAGGGACCTTGAAATGAAGTCATTAAAGTCAAATTAAGATCAAGTCAAAAAATCCTTTGATAAGAGTGCCATAGAAATGGATTTAAAGGAAGGGGAATTAGTTCTCAGATGGGACTCAAATAAGACCAAGCCACGAAACCATACCAAGTTTGATAGCTTGTGGAGTGGTCCTTATTTGATCCATGAATGCAAACAACATAATGTTTTTTAGTTTGCCCAACTAGATGGAGAGATATTGCCCATCCAAATCAATGGAATTAATTTAAATCCTTGTTATTAGAAAATTTTTCATATGTTGTATGATATTGTAGAATATTAGAATAGTTTTCTATGCTTTCCTCTAAGTGCCTTGAGCACATTTCCTTTTAGCTATGTGTTTCCATTTCAATAAGTGCCTTGGGCACATTTGTTGTTGTTCTACTCTTTTATCCCCTTTTAATTCAAGAGGACATTTCAAGAAGGGTTAGCCTTCTATTATTTTGACATTATTTAAGAGGAGGGAGTATGACTTCGTGCACCCAATGGATTAGCTCAAGGCTACTAGTCTCTTGCATAACAAACATGTAACCCTAAGATGTCACAACTAATATTGGCCAATTTTTGGCCTACATACATAACTTTGCCTAGAGGGGTCCATGGTATGAGGAGTTGAGCAACATTATAGTTTATCATAGTTCCTATTGAATGTAGGATCCATTATGGATAAGGAGACCACATTACTTGCAAAACTTTTGAAACACTTTAAGTTATCTTAAAGTGTAATTTGATTGATCCTTGAGAAAGAGGTCTAGAATTTTAAAGAGAAGGATCTAAAAAGGTTTCATGGTGTCTAAGTAGTCATAATCATGGAATGAGTTTGTATGGGACTCAAAAAATCATTAGAGCTTTCAAGGATCAAACAAAATCTCATAGCACAAGTTTAAATGAACCAGACCATCACCAAGACATCATGTTGAAATGAATAGGTTGGTTCACTTGTAAATTTTATAATTATGTTTAAAAAGCCTCACAGGGCCAAAATATCAGATGGAATCAATGTTCTCGATGCCAAGATCTTAATTTAAAAAATTGATGTCTTAATGAGATTTCTATCTTAAGATCTATACCTTCAAAGATTAACTTGTAGAATGAAACATTCATGTAGATGTCATTTTTTAGCCTTGATAAATAACTATTTAGATTTTTAAAAATCCTTGGATGTTCACATGGACATTAAAAACATTCATGTGGACATAAAATAATGGGCACATAGATGTAAAAATTAAGCCATAGAAAAAAATGTTGGGTTTCAAATTATGACAGGCACGTGGACATCAATGATAGTTGTGAAGACATCAAATGACGAGCATATAGATGCCAATTTTAAGCCATGGAAAATAACCATTAGGGTTCAAAAATCCCATGAAGGGATTTAAAAAATCAATGAAGGCCATGTAGATGTCAAATATGGGCATGTAGATGTTAAATTTGGGCCTCATAAATTAGACATTTGAATTCAAATAGTGGGTCCTAACAAGAACAAGGGCTCATGTTTCATTGTGCATTGGATATCTACACCACATGGGCATGTCAATTAGTTAAAAAGGGTCCCTAAGAAGATCTAAGGTCTCACATTAAATGATACTATGGGATTTAATGGTATGTATTTGAGTCAAAAGGTCAATAGTCCAAGTTTGTATTGAAAACCAATGAGAAAAGGTGAGCCCAAGAACTTTTCAATGAAGGTTGATGAAGCAATTTTTAACCTAGGAAAAGTAAATACGAAGGAGTTGAGTTTGATAATGACCTAGGTTAAACCAAAGAAGGATATTTTAGGATTGAGGGGAACCATTAGGGTTATGTAGAGATAAAATAGGTCTTGAAACCTAATATAAATTAGAGTTCAACAACTTGTTATCAAAATGAGACCAGACCACATGGAAAGCTTTATTTATCGATAATAAAGACTATAGGAAAACCAATAAAGGAGATTGGTTTTCATATATAGTAGACCTATGATTAGATATTGAGTAGGGGTAGATATGAATGGTTATAGATAGGTGTTTCATCTGTCAATATGATCCCAACTCTGACAAATAGTTTTTAAGAGTAGACTTGGGCATGGCTTTGTCAAGTACATAGATATAAGGACCTTAACCTCATAATGAAGTGGAGATGGTGTGGAAGATCATATCAAAGAGATATGGGGATTGTAGTAACATAGTAGAACATTTATTTCTATTCATAAGCTTTAAGGATCTTCCATCCTCATAAGGATCATGACTCACCAGCTACAAAATAGACCCTTATCTTCTAGTGAGTTTCTCAGCCAATTAGAAGAAATTAAAGATTATGGGATAGATGAAGGTTAGCTTGTTGATGAAGAATTAGTCTTGATTGGATAAAATATGGTTTATAATTTGGGAAATGTGGTGGTAGTTCATTAATTATTTTATGCACTCATGCTTCCCTTCTTCTCCCCCCTTTTCTCCTATATCTCTCATTCTTTCCCATTTGGCAAGGACTCTTAGTTTTTTGAATAAAAATACTTTATATCAATTCTAAAAGAGCATAGACTCTCATTTGATAAGGCTAAAACCTGTTAAAAATTATATAAAAATACCTCTTAAAGATAATAATATTCACTTTACCTATCTCTTGCTTTTCAACTGTGTTTAGTAAGCTTGTGTATGATGACATTGTGAAGGAGAATCTTCCATGTCCATTATCCTTCTTTCTTGACTATTTTAGGGCATTTTCTAGTTGATTGTATGTTTGCATTTATGTTATTTATACCATTAATGAAATCTTGGATTTAGACTTAGAATTCCTCCTAGTTTCATTCATTACTTCCTAAACCTAGTGTAAGAAATACTTATGAGACTAGCTAGATTTTTAAGATTGTGTGAACTAATGCTATCTTATGCTTATTTAATATATGTTTCATGCTTGTGTGTGCATCTCCCTTTTAACTTTATTAGGAGACATTTAGCCTTCTCTAACCCTTTTCCCAGTGCAAACATTAGTATAGGTGATCCATCAAGAAGAAGTTGAGCTTCTCTTGAGGTTCATCCCCACCATAGGTGATCCACAGCCTGGGGTTGTCAAAATAGTGTATCTCAATTAGAAAGGGCCTAAAGAACCCTCTACATGGGTGAAAATTGAAGATATAACACTAAATTTAGGCCATGTAGTGCAATTGATGGATTTGTCATTAGAATAATTGTAAGCTTTAGGACAAGCATTCTTAGAGAAGAGATAAAAAATACTTGATGTGCATGTCTAATGATTTCCATAAGATCGTGTGTAATGATATTGATGCATGATAAAGGAAAAACACACACTCTTACAAGCCATGAAATAGTAATGTTTATTCTTCACATGAAGAGATTGTGAGAAGGTTAGGTTCAAATCATTGATGTAAGTCATGTATATGCATTTCAAGGAGCCTTTTCAAGGAGATATGGTGATGGGATTCAAAAATATTGTAGCCATATATGAGGATGATGGCATATAAATCTTAGGAATTAAAGGTGAACACAAAAAATATGGTAGGTGGTATGCTTTTGTCACTTGTATAGTAGATTTGGCCTCTACAATCTCATGTGGCCCTAAATTTCAACCTAACCATATCTAGAGAGCAACAAATGAAAAGAAGAATTGATTAAAAACCCATATTTGACCCAACCATACTAAGGGAGCAATGATTGATAAATCTTATTGAGACATTATATTAAATCTACCTTTGGTGAATGGTCGCTTGTCAAAGCTTTATTGAATATTGAGCCACATTGAATTTTGCATTTGTTCAACATAATCATTATATTATAAAAAACTTCCTTATTTAAAATAATAATATGATGTCACAAAATAACATACAAATGCTAATTAATCAAATATTCTTAAAATATATGAACTAAAATGTTCACACAAACACTAATTAATTAAGAATTCCTAAAATATATGAACTAAAATATCAAACAAAAATATAAAGGATAATTTGTATTTATACAGTTCTTCACACTTATAATAATTTTTGTAAAAATAAATTATTATGAGTATGTGTATTGATCAACAAATAGACATAAACAAAGATAATATTATTAGAGTAATTTTAACTAAATCTTGAGGGATATTAATTTTCAATTAATAAATATCTCAAAGTAATGTGACATCTCCTTTTTAATTGTAACTCTTCTTTTGAATTTTTTTATAAAATTTACCCTTTTTATAATAGATAAGTAAATTCAATTTTTTTTCTATTAATTTTTTAATTACATTTTAAAAAGAAGTTTCAAAGTTTGATCATTAATTACTACCATCATACTATTTTTTTATTTTGGCCTAATTAATGAATAACCTATTTATAATACTATTTTTTTTTATTTTGGCCTAGTTAATGAATAACCTATTTATAAACATTAGTAAATGAGAATGAAATCTAAACATTCCAAACAATATTTGTTAGTAATTTTTTATTGTTAATAAAAAAAGTAAATAATTTTAAATAATGTAAAAATAATTATAAATTAAAAATAATATATACTTCTTTTTATTAGTGAATATATAGAATTATTAGTCAATGAAAACTAAAGTTTCCAATGAAATTTGTTAACACATGGCTTGTGACAATTTAGCTAAATTAGGGCTATATTGATTAAGAAGAAATCATGATGTGGTCATTATTGCATGGGACTTACTAATCACTAAAAATATTATATTATATTATATTTTTGATTAAAAGAAGTTATTAATGGGACAAAAATGATGTATTCCTTAAGGGTGATTGGACAAGGGTGATGTGTCTCATTTCACCTTTATATAGACAAAAAAATTGGCCATATAGCCTATGTTGCTATCACATTCTCCATACACCAATAATGGTCAAATTTGAAGTGCTGGCCTTAATTTCAAGATGAAGGGTATTTATGTATCCAACATTTTGGTGATGAAAATTTGTAAGAAATAGTTGTGCTTCAATTGATAAGAGTAAATTTAGTACACTTGTCACTAAAATTATGAAATATAGAAGCTTTGATTTTAATTTGTTGGAGAACATTTGAAACACACACCAACAAAATATTTATTTATTTAACTTATATTATTGGTTAAAAACTTCTATTCAAAAATTTCCTTGCCAGACTATATCTATTGCATTAAATCATTTTCATAAACTACAATACATAATTTATTTATTTACTAACAGTTGGCCCAAAGGTGTGATTTATTTATTTATTTTCAAATTAAGTCAAACAAAAATACTTAATAAAATTTTAGAAATGTAACCTTCAAAATTTATTCAGTGATATTATAACATTAATTTAAAAGGATACAACAATCAAAATTCTTAACATCTTATTTTATACAAATCAAACTTATTGCTATTTTCTAAGGATGACCTAAAAGAAAACATTTAAATCACATAATTGAGTTGAACAAAATCTAACTATGTAATGTTACACTTACAATATCAAATCAAATATAAATAAATTCCATATTTAATTGGTTCATTTCATAGTAATTCCTCCATATTCCAAGACCCAATCCATGCACCTACTGAGCCCATCTATTAGTGGGTATCCCTACCCACCCCAACCCTAGGTTGGAGATAAAAGTAGGAATATAGTAACTAACTTGGAGCATGCAACTAAAACCAATAATGTGATACATAATGACCATGGGTATAAGAAGGGGTATATTCAAAACCAAGGTTTATCAATACACTAAACCTAATAAAATAATTTTAAAGAAAACATATTTTAAGTTCCCAAACCTTAACTAGTCTTACAAATGAAGGAGTTATAAAAGTTTCAAAGGTCTCATGTCCTTCAACATCCTTTCAATTTGCATTCAAATGATAATGGAATCCATTTGAATCATGTCCCTAACTTAAATTTGGTTGGTTTATCATTCATAAAATATTTCAAAATCCATAATCGCAAATTAAATAACACATAAATAACATAAGACTATCCCACCATCAAAACATGAAAAACAAAAAATTTAGTTCAAAAAACAAATAAAAGGGGTTTGGCTATGGAGTGACCATGTTGTATCATGTTTTTATTTTTCCTTGTATGCACCACCTTTACCACGACACAAAAAACTTCTAAGACCAACCTAGCTCATTGTTGTTTCATCTACACCCCATCCAATAAGAAGGGCATTAGCAATACCTATTCATTGCCCAATAATAAAACTTATATAAATGTAAATATTGTATTAATGATTATAAATAATATTTAAATATATTAAAAGTCTCTAAAATGTCAAAAATAAAGTATCCTCAAAATAATCATTCTAATATTTTTCCATATCCCTTTTCTAAGTAAGCATCTTCAAAGAAGATCAACATTCTCATGTTGCTTCTCAGCTAAATTACTATTTTTTGGCATCAATGAAAAAATTAAAATAAATATAAAAGTATAAAATAAATAAGTCTCATATACTAGAGTGTAATATAATTTATTTAACTATAATACTATTATGTATATTTATAATAATATTATTGTAAATATATAATAGTATTATAATTTACTTCTTACACACACACACAATAGTATTATAATTTATTATTAAAACCAAATATTAAATAAAAGTATAATAATTTTTTTACCTAATAATTTATTTTAATTTGGTAAAAATCACAACATATGGAGTGTTTAGATAAAAATAATATTCAAAATGTACAAAAATAGAGTTAAATTTAGAGAAAGTTATACTGTATGTAAGGGTCTAATAATGTATATTACTCATAATGCACTAGTATCTACATAATGTATATAATGTTTACAAAACTAAAGTTATTTTTTAGTTTGTTGGTCACCCAATAAATAAAATATTAGGTGAAATCTATTAAGTATCTCCTAATCCTAAATGTATTTAAATTTAGAGAAAGGTATAAGTGCAACACATATAATGGTTTTATGAGAATAACATTCATGTTACACCAAAGTGTATCTATTAGATAGCCTTGATAAGTATTTGAATTTTATAAAAATTTTAGTGTATAAAACAATATATATTCCCTACTACTAATAATCCAAACATGCTAGACATATTTTATGACTAGAATATTTTATTAAAATATAAATGCTACTAAAATCATTTCCAAAATTACATGGAAAAAATAATATCATTAACTTTTTTTTTTATGTTTTATTAAGTTATAATGGAAAGGGTTTAAGCTTAGTTTAATAAACCACTGGGTTTTACAATAATATTGCAATATTTATTAAAAAATTAATACACATATTCAACATATAGATTTCATCATGAGAAATCCTATTTAGGGATATTTAATTAACTATATTAATTTAGCTAACCATCAAGGTTATAGCTAATCCACTTAGCTAATGATCATCATGAACATTTATATAAATCATGAATAATATTGAATAACTATAAATAATGCATCTCAACATAAATGAAATAGTAAAAATTCAGCCATGGGCGATACAATATCATATCCTCTGATATAGAAGAATAATGTATAATTATTATAATTTTTAGAAATACATAAAATATCTCAATTGATAAAACATGATACAATGCTCCTCTGGGCAGAGTATCCATGACTCAAGAGTATCTACAGCTCAAGATTATCCACAAATCAAGTATCAATAAATAATCTTAAGTGTAGTCTCAAGTATAGTACTCCAACTGGGAGAGAGAGAGCATCATCTGAAGACTTTTCCACACCAACCAAAAACTATAGATCCCCTATACTATCTCTTAAAAAAGGGGATGTCCTCTCTTCACATATGGTTAGATAATGATGGTGTGGGAATCTAGAGTAACCAACTAAAAATTGTGTGTCGAAGATATCTAATACATAATGTGTACCATAAATAAATCCATTCTAATATGATATTTCATAAAAATAAAAACTTTATCAATATATGAAATGATAATATTTATCAAACATTACTTTGGCTAAAGTTTTAAATAATAAATGATCTCAAAGATTAGTCAAATTCATATACACCACTTGATTGAATTACACCTTTGCTTTCAATGATGACACTAATCAAGATAATGGAATCCATCTACTACTTAATTAGTGTCATGAATGTGAGATTTAGTAAAATAAATAACAATATAAAAATAAATAGATTCATTCATCATATTTCAATTTAGCTAATCAAAATTATGATAAATACATAAATATCACAACCATTCATTTAGTCCATCAAATGAAGTGAATAGAATCTGAGAATCAAGTTTATTTCCAATAATAAATAGAATACAAAAACATTCCTCAATAGAACATACCATCCAGGTAATGAGTATCTAGACTACCAGTTGCTTTATCCACTAAGTAATTTATAATATTATTTATACATGAAATAATATTATAATCCTAGTCAATAAATTATTTATATTCCACATATAATAATATTGAGTCCATAACATATAATTATTTTATTGATCTAGGAAGAAATTTAGGTGACAATTCGCGTGACAGTTCTACCCCAATTGATGATGGAACTTTCGGGAGCCATAACTTTTGTACCGTAGCTCTAATTAACTGATCATTTGAACCATTGGAAATCTAAGAATGAGGAGAAATACATGAGATGGAATTGAGATCTGATTGATAAAGTTTGACCCTTAAAAATCTAATGGAAGTTCCCCAAATTTCAATTTTAGTAGTGCAATCTAAAAATAGTAAGTTTCTATAAATAGTAATTCCTTGAATTTTGTATTGTTTTAAAGTGTGAAAGTCAAACCATTTAATCTCCCTCAATATTTTTGACCTTCCACATCCTCCCCCTAATTTAAAAATAGGTATAAATGAAGATGTAACCTGAAATGGAAAATCAGACATCTCTTCCCAGAGATAAATATATAGTTATATTACGATCTTGAGTAATAATACATCTCTTCTTAGAGAATTCACTATTAATATGTTATTTATATGCTTATGAAATATTTATCAATCAAAACTTTTGATTTTTGGATCAGTCGTATTAGAGCGGTTTGTCTTGAGAGTGTATGATCCCAAGGATGAGGTCAGGCTACAAGAAGCTTGGGTGGAAAACAAAAGAGCTTCCAAACTATCCACCTATTCACTCCAAACAACTTCAAATGGTAGATGACATTGAGACATCCAATAATTTTAAGGAAATGGTGAATGAATCCCTCCAATAGTAACAAGCACAGATCTTGTAACAATTTGCCCAAATTCTTCAATAACTCCTGATGGGAGATTTTGGCTCCTCAGTTGCACTTCATGGCTCCTTATCCATGGAACATCCTTTCAGTGCCCCAACACCCTTCAAGGTTTAGGTGAATTTTTATATTCCTATATTTGAAGGCAAAATAAATGCTGATGTAGTAGAAAATTGGTTAGATCAATTGTCTTCCTACTTCTCTGTAAATAAATATAATGATGGATAAAAGATCACTTTTGGTCTTTTAAAAGAATCATTGCCCATAAAAAATTGGTGGGAAGTGTACAAAAAGAGGTTCAGTAAAGATGACATTGGCCTTGAGGTGGAACCTACCTGGGATGATTTTGTGGAAGCGGTGAAAGAAGAATACTATCCTATTGGAGCATATGATGATCTATACATACAGTGGTAACAACTTCACCAAGGTAAGGACCAATCTATTTAAGATTAGATAGATATTTTTCATTCTTTTTCTACAAGATTGGTCATCCAAGAAAGTGAGAAACATAAGAATCTCAAATATCATGGTGGACTACAGTGGTACATAGAGGGGTAAATGGAACTCTTCAATTTGGAAACCCTCGGTGAGGTATACAAATTCACAGTGAAGATTGAGAAGAAGCATGGTAGAAAGAATAAGAAGAGTCAGCCCTCAAAATGGAAAAGTGACAAGGATGGTCAAACACAAGGCTAAAATTGGAATCAAAAGGATTTTCAAGATAATAAACCCCAAAAGGGGAATGCTGGAAAATGGTGAGATTACCACCATATTAGAACTCACTCCAAAGAAGAATGTTGAGCCATTAAGTCACTACTTTTTGAGTCACAATACTTGACATCTATTACTCTGTCTCATACACAACCCACAATCGAAGAGGATGAAGAATAAATTGTAGACACTGAGCTTGACACCATCGTCACTTCATAATAGACCCGCGAGGAAAGGGAAGATGACAAGGAAATATTATTTCACTCTAAATTATGGGTAAAAGGTAAGCCTCTATATTTCATTCTTGATAGTGGGAGTCAAAATAATTTGATCTCTGCTAAAGTTATGAAAATTCTAAATCTATCCATGAAGCCTCATATAAAGCCATAAAGTATTGGATGGTTGAGCCTAGGGAGAGACCTCAATGTCACCCATTAGTGTCTTCTTTCATATGCAATAAAATCTTTCCAAGATGAAGTCTTGTATGATGTGGTCAATCTAGATGTTTGTGATGTACTCCTTGGTTAGCCATTCATGTATGAGTGACATGGCATATATGAATCATGAACCTAAAGAATCACCCTCACTCTTGGAACATGGTGCTACAGGGTACCAAACGTACCACCTCCCACATCTGTCTCCCAGATTAGTGTTAAGCAATGTAAGAGACTAGTGGAAAAGATAAAGCAATTTGTTCTCATGGTGGTCAAACCATAGAAATCTAAGAAGGCTGATGTTGTAGTCCTGACTACATAATAAAAAATAATAAAAAAAGATATGATGAATCATATGAGAATATGATGACTTATTCAAGTCACCCATAGGAGTTCCACTGCATTGCCAGGTAAAACATTCTATCGATTTAATCCTAAGATCACCTTTGCCTAATAGTCCTATGTATCACAGATTAGTTTTGGAGAATGATGAGATAAAAAGAAAGATTCAAGAATTGATCAAAAAGGGTCACATAAGGCCAAGCTTTTCACCTTGTGGCATCCCAATTATCTTGGCACCGAATAAAGATAGAACATGGAGGCTTTGCATTGACTACTGATCCCTAAATAAAATCACTGTGAAGAATTGCTACCCTCTCCCTAGGATTAATGACCTACTAGACCAACTCTGTGGTGGGAAGTTCTTCATTAAAATTGAACTGCAATTTGGCTATCACCAAATTCCCATCGATCCCACTAATGTCTAGAAGACTACATTCAAATCTAAGGAGGGGCTCTTTGAATGTTTCGTGATGCCTTTTGGCTTAACTAATGCACTTGCAACCTTCATGAAGATGATGAATGACATCCTAAAACCCTTCACCAACTCATTTGTGGTTATGTACTTGGATGACATACTCATCTAGAATAGAACATGGGAGGAACATTTGCAACATGTTCGTGAGGTGCTTCAAACTCTTTAGGAGCACAAGTTGTATGCAAATCTCGACAAATGCACATTTAGGATAGCAACAATTCAGTACCTTAGGTACATAATGAATGAGGAAGGAGTCCATGTTGATCTAGAAAATATTTATGTTATTTGAGAATGGCCCACACCAAGGACTCTCACAGAACTTCATAGCTTCTTGGGTCTTGCAAATTTCTATCATAGGTTTGTTATTACATTTGCACATGTTGCTTGGTCACTAACCCAAGTGACTAAAGGAGGAGCTAAATCTACATTTTAGTGGGGTAAAATACAACAAATCACATTTGAGAATTTGAATAATAGACTTTTCTCAACCCCTATTCTTGCCTTGCCAAATTTGCATCAACCTTTTGAGTTGATGACATACACATCTGAATATGCCATGAGAGTCGTCATCATGCAACATGGCCAACTTATTGTATATCATAGTGAAAATTTCACTGATACAATTAGGAAATATCTAACATATGATAAGGAGATCTTTTCCATTGTGAAATGCTACAAATAATGTAAACACTACATCTTTGGAAAAGAGACGGTCATCCACACTGACCATAGACCATTATAATTCATCCAAACACAGAGCACACTATGAAATGAGAGGCACCAAAAGTGGGCCACAAATATTTAGTAATTCCATCTAATAATCAAACACAAAAAGGGGAGCTCAAATACAACTGTAGATTATCTGAGCCATCCACCAATTAATACACTCACAATAGTTCTTGACTTGTGTGGACATGAGACTACCACTTGGGGTGCTCTGTATGAAGCAGATCCTACCTTTGCTAATACATATTAGGTGATCTAAAAAGGTAAACATGTTTCTAATTTATATTTTCAAGATAATATCCTCTATCATATGGGGCAAATTTGTGTTCTAGCTGCAGAGCATAGAAGATGCTATGGGAAGCACATTTTAGTAGGATAACTAGACACTTTGGTATAGAGAAGACATTGACAGTTCTTCAAAAACACTTCTACTAGCCCCATATGTGAAAGGATGTGGAAATATATATCAAATATTATACCCCATGTGTGATTTCCAAGCTAATAAATAAGAAGCAGGGATTGTACATGCCATTGTTGGAACCAACCAGGCCTTGGGAATCTATCTCAATGGATTTTTTGTCAGGTTTTCCCACTTCAAAACATGGTAAGGATTGCATTTTTGTGGTAGTTGATAATTTTTCAAAAATGGATATCATGATTTCTAGTAAGAAAAATATATCTACTTAAGAAACTGATCAACTATATTTTAGTCATGTATGGCTCCATTTTGGTCTCCCAAAGTCCATTGTCTCAGATTGAGATAGTAGGTTCTTGAGCATCTTCTGGTCCACTCTATGGAAGATGATGGATACCAAGATGATGAAGTCCATAGCCTTCCATTTATAGACTAATGGTCAGATAGAGGTGGTGAAATTATTGATTATTTACATGATTTAGATGTATCAATCCAAACATCCATGTACATGGGATGAGGGGCTTCCTTTCATACAACATGGATACAATTGGGCCCTGCACAGCTCGAGCAAGCATAGTCCATTCTAGGTATGCTTTAGGTTCCAACCCATGGCACCAATTAATATAGCTATTCCATTCTCCACCATGGAATACACACCTCATGGAAGATCTGAGGCAATAAAAGCAATAAATTTCATTGAACAAATGCAACACATCTAGTAGTAAGTTCATGACATCCTAGAGAAGATGAATCAGAAGTATAAACAATGCCATGACAAACATAAGATTGAACACCATTTTGATGTGGTTGATAAGGTTTGGTTTTAGCTTTAAAATAAATGAATTTCAGGCCCACATAGAAAAATTTGGCCTCTACGATATGGTCCCTACACCATCACCAGAAAAGTTGGAGAAAATGCTTTTGAGTTGAACCTACCAGCCTACTTTGGTCTGCATCCAATATTCAATGTGGAGCTCCTCAAAACCATATCATCCACCTCTATTAGACACTTTAGTCGTAGTAGAAAAACTTGACATTGATGAGCTTGATCCACAGAGTTTTTCTCCAGTGGAGGAGGATGAGATTGTGGACACTTGGATGAAGACAATAAGAGGATGCTCTATTCCGCTTTATCGAGTGGTTAGAAGGGGCCAGCTAAGCCACCAAGGTGAGTAGCTCACAGAGAATAAAATCAAGACAAAAATACCACACATAATGAGGAATTTTTTTGTAATGGTGACCATTTATTTTCAAGGAGGGAGGAATGATCTAGGCAGCAATTTAGATGATAATGTGGGTGATAGTTTCACCCCAATTGATGATGGATACTTCTAGGAACCATAACTTTTTGCACCGTAGCTCCAATTGACTCACCGTTTAAACCATTGGAAAGATAATAATGAGGATAAAAATGTTATCTTGCATTTAGATCTGATCAATGAATTTTGACCCCAAAAACCCAATGGATGTGCCCCAAATTTCAAATTTAGTAGTGCAGTCTAAAAATAGTAAGTTTCTAAAAATAGTAGTTCCTCAAATTATTTATTGTTTTAAAGCGTGGAAGTTGAACCACTTAATATCCATTGAGATTGGTCACCTTCAAAATCCTCCTCATACTTTAAAAATTGGTATAAATGAAGATGTAACCTGAAATGGAAAATCAGACATCTCTTCCCATAGATAAACATATAGTTGTATTACGATCTTGAGTAATAATACAACTTTTCTCAAAGAATTCATTATTAATATGTTATTTCTATGTTCATGAAATATTTTTTAACTATAAATTTTTATCTTTGGATCATGGAATATGTCTTCTACTTGATTAGGGTCATGAATATGAGATTCAGTAAAATAAATAATAATATAAAAACAAATAGATTCATTCATCATATTTCAATTTAGCTAATCAAAATTATGATAAATACATAAATATCACAACTATTAATCTATTCCATCAAATGAAGTGAATAGAATCCTAGAATCAATTTTATTTCTAATAATAAATAGAATACAAAAACATTCCTCAATAAAACATACCATCCAGGTAATGAGTATCTAGGCTACCAGTTGCTTTATCCACTAAGTAATTTATAATATTATTTATACATGAAATAATATTATAATCCTGGATAATAAATTATTTATATTCCAAACATAATAATATCCAATCCATAACATATAATTATTTTATTGATCCAGGAAACAATTTAGGCGACAATTTGGGTGACAGTTCCACCCCAATTGATGATGAAGCATTTGAGAGCCATAACTTTTGTACTGTAGCTCCAATTAAATCATCATTTGAATTATTGGAAAGCTAAGAATGAGGAGAAAGCCATGAGATGGAATTGAGATCTGATTGATAAAGTTTGACCCCTAAAAATCCAATGGAAGTTCCCCAAATTTCAATTTTAGTAGTGCAATCTAAAAATAGTAAGTTTTTACAAATAGTAATTGCTTGAATTCTATATTGTTTTAAAGTGTGGAAGTCAAACCATTTAATCTCCCTCAAAATTTGTGACCTTCACATCCTCCCCCTAATTTAAAAATAGGTATAAATGAAGATGTAACATGAAATGGAAAATCAGACATCTCTTCCCAGAGATAAGCATATAGTTATATTGCGATCTTGAGTAATAATACATCTCTTCTCAGAGAATTCATTGCTACTATGTTATTTCTGTGTTCATGAAATATTTATCAACCAAAACTTATAAGTTTTGGATCAGTGGTATTAGAGCGGTTTGTCTTGAGAGTGTATGATCTCGAGGATGAGGTCAGGCTACAAGAAGCTTGGGTGGAAAACAACAGAGCTTCTAAACTCTCCACCTATTCACTCCAAACAACTTCAAATGGCAGATGACATTGAGACATCTAATCCTTTCAAGGAAATGGTGAATGAATCCCTCCAATGGAAACAAGCATAGATGCTACAACAATTTGCCTAAATTCTTTAATAACTCCTAATGGGAAATTTTGGCTCCTCAGCTGCACTGCCTGGCTCCTTATCCATGGAACATCCTTTCATTTCCCCAACACCCTTTAAGGTTTAGGTGAATTTTTATATTCCTATATTTGAAGGAAAAATCAATGCTGATGTAGTAAAAAATTAGTTAGATCAATTGTCTTCCTACTTCTCTATAAACAAATTTAATGATGGATAAAAGATCACTTTTGTTGTCTTGAAAGCATCATTGCCCATAAAAAATTGGTGGGAAGTGTACAAAAAGAGGTTTAGTATAGATGACATTGGCCTTGAGGTGGAACCTACCTGGGATGATTATGTGGAAGTGGTGAAAGAAGAATACTATCTTATTGGAGCATATGATGATCTGTACATATAGTGGTAACAACTTCACCAAGGTAAGGACCAATCTATTTAAGATTACACATATATTTTTCATTCTTTGTATGCAAGATTGGGCATCCAAGAAAGTGAAAAACATAAGACTCCCAAATATCATGGTGGACTACAGTGGTACATATGGCGGGAAATATAACTCTTCAATTTGGAAACCCTCGGTGAGGTATACAAATTCACAATGAAGATTGAGTAGAAGCATGGCAGAAAGAATAAGAAGAGTCAGCCCTCAAATTGGAAAAGTGATAGGGAAGGTCAAACACAAGGCTAATATTGGAATCAAAAGGATTTTCAAGATAATAAACCTTGAAAGGGAAAGGCTAGAAATAGGTGTGATTACCACCAAATTAGAACTCACTCCAAAGAAGAATGTTGAGCCATCAAGTAACTTCTTTGTGAGTCACAATACTTGACATCTATTACTCTGTCTCATACACAACCTATAATCGAAAAGAATGAAGAATAAATTGTAGACAATGAGCTTGACACCATCGTTGCTTCATCATAGACCCATGAGGAAAGGCCAGATGACAAGGAAATATTATTTCACTCTAAATTATGGGTAAAAGGTAAGCCTCTATATTTCATTCTTGATAGTGGGAGTCAAAATAATTTAATCTCTACTAAATTTATGAAAATTCTAAATCTATCCATGAAGCCTCATCCAAAGCCATATAGTATTAGATGGTTGAGCCTAGGAAGAGACCTCCATGTCACCCATTAGTGTCTTCTTTCATATGCAATAAAACCTTTCCAAGATGAAGTCTTGTATGATGTGGTCAATCTAGATGTTTGTGATGTACTCCCTGGTTAGCCGTTCATGTATGAACGACATGGAATCTATGAATCATGAACCTAAATAATCACCCTCACTCTTGGAACATGGTGCTACAGGGTACCAGAGGTACCACCTCCCACATCTGTCTCTCTGATAAATGCTAAGCAATGTAAGAGATTGGTGGAAAAGACAAAGTAATTTGTTCTCATGGTGTTCAAACCATAGAAATCTAAGAAGGCCGATGTTGCAATCTTGACTATATAATCAAAAAAATAATAAAAAAAGATATGATGAATCATAGGAGAATATGATGACTTATTCAAGTCACCCATAGGAGTTCCACTGCATTTCCAAGTAAAACATTCTATCCATTTAATCCCAAGATCACCTTTGCCTAATAGTCTTGTGTATCACAAATTAGTTTTGGAGAATGATGAGATAAAAAGAAAGATTCAAGAATTGAACCAAAAGGGTCACATAAGGCCAAGCTCTTCACCTTGTGGCAGCCCAATTGTCTTAGCACTGAAGAAAGATAGAACATGGAGGCTTTGCATTGACTACCGAGCCCTAAATAAAATCACAGTGAATAATTGCTACCCTCTCCCCAGGATTGATGACATACTAGAACAACTATGTGGTGGGAAATTATTCACCAAAATTGATCTCAAATTTGGCTATCATTAAATTCCCATAGATCCCACTAATGTTTGGAAGACTGCATTCAAATCTAAGAAGGGGCTCTTTGAATGTTTGGATATGCCTTTTGGCTTAACTAATGCACCTGCAACCTTCATGAAGATGATGTGTGACATCCATAAAATCCATCACCAGCTCATTTGTGGTTGTCTACTTAGATGACATACTCATCTGCAGTAGAACATGGGAGGAACATTTGCAACATGTTCGTAAGGTGCTTCAAACTCTTCAGGAGCACAAGTTGTATGTAAATCTTGATAGATGCACATTTAGGATAATAACAATTTAGTACCTAAGATACATTATGAATGAGTATGGGGTTCATGTTGATCCAAAAAAGATTTAGGTTATTCAAGAATGGCCCACACTAAGGACTCTCATAGAACTTCGTAGCTTCTTGGGTCTTGCAAATTTATATCACAGGTTTGTTCTTAGATTTTCACATGTTGCTTGGTCACTAACCCAAGTGACTAAAGGAGGAGCTAAAGCTACATTTTAGTGGGGTGAAATACAACAAACAAAATTTGAAGAAAAGACTTTTCTCAGACCCTATTCTTGCCTTGCAAGATTTGCATCAACCTTTTGAATTGATGACAGACGCATCTGAATATGCCATGGGAGCTGTCATCATGCAACATGGCCATCCTATTGTATATCATAGTGAAACTTTAACTGATACAATCAGGAAATATCTAAGATATGATAAGGATCTCTATGCCATTGTGTAAGCTTGCAAATAATGGAAACACTACATCTTGGGAAAAGAGGCGGTCATCCACTCTGACCATAGACCATTGGAATTCATCCTGACATAGAGCAAACTATGAAATGAGAGGCACCAAAAGTGGGCCACATATCTTTAGAAATTCCATCTAATAATCAAAGACAAAAAGGGGAGCTCAAATACAACTATAGATTATCTGAGCCATGCACCAATTACTACACTCATAAGAGTTCTTGACTTGTGTGGACATGAGACTACCACTTGGGGTGCTCTGTATGAAGCAAATCCTACCTTTGCTAATACATATTAGGTTATTTAAAAAGGTAAACATGTTTTTAATTTCTATTTGCAAGATAATGTCCTATATGATATGGGGCACAATATTGTTCTAGCGGTAGAGCAATAGAAGATGATATGGGAAGCACATTTTAGTAGGACCACTAGACACTTTCGTATAGAGAATACATTGGTAGTTCTTCAAAAACACTTCTACTGGCCCCATTTGTGAAAGGATGTGGAAATATATCTCAAATATTACACCCCATGTGTGATAGCCAAGCCAATAAATAAGAAGTAAGGAGTGTACATGCCATTGTCAGAACCAACTAGGCCTTGGGAATCTATCTCAATGGATTTTCTCTCAGGTTTTCCCACTTCAAAACATGGTCAGGACTGCATTTTGTGGTAGTTGATCATTTTTAAAAAATGGCTATCGTGATTACTTGTAAGAAAAATATTACTATTAAAGAAATTGCTCAACTATATTTTAGTCATGTATGGCTCCATTTTGGTCTCCCTAAGTCCATTGTCTCAGATCGAGATAGTAGGTCCCTGAGCATCTTTTGGTTCACTCTATGGAAGATGATGGATACCAAGCTGATGAAGTCCACAACCTTCCATCCATAGATTGATGGTCAAATAGAGGTGGCGATACACTTGATTATTTACATGATTTCAATGTATCACTCCAAACATCCACGTACATGGGATGAGGGGCTTCTTTTCATACAACATGGATACAATCGAGCCTTGCACAGCTCGACCAAGCATAGTCCATTCCAAGTATGCTTTAGGTTCCAATCCATGACACCAATTGATATAGATATTCCATTATCCACCATGGAATACATACCTCATGGAAGATTTGAGGAAAAAAAATCAATAAATTTCATTGAACAAATGCAACACATCTAGTAGCAAGTTCATGACATCCTAGAGAAGATGAATCAGAACTATAAGCAACGCCATGACAAACATAAGATTGCACACCATTTTGTTGTGGATGATAAAGTTTGGTTGTATATTTATAATTAATGAATTCAGGCCCACATAGAAAAATTTGGCCTCTACGATATGGTCCCTACACCATCACTAGAAAAGTTGGAGAAAATGCTTTTGAGTTGAACCTACCAGCCTAATTTGGTCTGCATCCAATATTCAATGTGGAGCTCTCAAACCATATCATCCACCTCTATTAGACACTTTAGTCATAGAAAAAAATGATGACATTGATGATCTTGATCCATAGAGTTTTTCTCTAGTGGAGGAGGATCAGATTGTGGACACTTGGATGAAGACAATAAGAGGATGCTCTATTCCGATTTATCGAGTGGTAAAAAAGGGGCTAGCTTATCCACCAAGGTAAGTAGCTCATAGAGAATCAAATAAAGAAAAAAATACCACAATTGATGAGGAACATTGATGTAATGGGGACCATTTATTTTCAAGGAGGGAGGAATGATCTAGGCCACAATTTAGGTGACAATTTGGGTGACAATTCCACCCCAATTGATGATGGAACTTCTGGGAGCCATAACTTTTGCACCGTATCTCCAATTGACTCACCGCTTGAAACGTTGGAAAGATGAGGAGAACACTGTGATATTGCATGGAGATATGATAAATGAATTTTGAACCCCCAAAAGCCTAATGGAAGTGCCCAAAATTTCAAATTTAGTAGTGCATTGTAAAAATAGTAAGTTTCTAAAAATAGTAATTCCTTAAATCATATATTATTTTAAACCATGGAAGTCAAAAAACTTAGTTTACCTTGATATTGGTGACCTTCCAAATCCCCCCCTACTTTCAAAATAGGTATAAATGAAGATGTAACTTGAAATGGAAAATTAGACTTCTCTTCCCAGAGATAAACATATAGTTGTATTATGATCTTGAGTAATAATACATCTCTTCTCAAAAAATTCATTATTACTATGTTATATCTATGTTCATGAAATATTTATTAACCATAAATTCTAAGTTTTGTATCATGGAATCTGTATACTACTTGATTAGTGTCATGAATGTGAGATTCAACAAAATAAATAATAATATAAAAACCAATAGATTCATTCATCATATTTCAATTTAGCTAATCAAAATTATGCTAAATACATAAATGTCACAACCATTCATTTAGTCCATCAAATTAAGTGAATAGAATCCAAGAATCAATTTTATTTCCAATAATAAATAGAATACAAAAACATGCCTTAATTGAACATACCATCCAGGTAATGAGTATCTAGACTACCAGTTGCTTTATCCACTAAGTAATTTATAATATTATTTATACATGAAATAATATTATAATAATAGATAATAAATTATTTATATTCCACATATAATAATATCTTTTCCATAATGTATAATTATTTTATTGATCTAGGAAGCAATTTAGGCAATAATTCGGATGACAATTCCACCCAAATTGATGACGAAACTTTCAGGAGCCATAAATTTTTTATCATAGATCCAATTAAATCATAATTTGAATTGTTGGAAAGATAAGAATAAGGAGAAATCCATGAGATGGAATTGAGATCTGATTGATAAATTTTGACCCCTAAAAATCTAGTGGAAGTTCCCCAAATTTCAATTTTAGTAGTGTAATCTAAAAATAGTAAGTTTCTACAAATAGTAATTCCTTGAATTCTATATTGTTTTAAAGTGTGGAAGTCAAACAATTTAATATACCTTGAGATTAGTGACCTTACACATCCTACCCCTAATTGGAAAATAGGTATAAATGAAGATGTAACCCAAAATATAAAATCAGACATCTCTTCCTAGAGATAAGCATATAGTTATATTACGATCTTGAGTAATGATACATCTCTTCTCAGAGAATTCATTGTTACTATGTTATTTATGTGTTCATATAATATTTAACAACCAAAAATTTTGAGTTTTGGATCAGTGGTATTAGAGCGGTTTGTCTTGAGAGTGTATGATCCCGAGGATGAGGTTAGGCTACAAGAAGCTTGGGTGGAAAACAATAGAGCTTCCAAAATATCCACCTATTCACTCCAAATAAATTCAAATGGTAGATGACATTGAGACATCCAATCCTTTCAAGGAAATTGTGAATGAATCCCTCCAATGGCAACAAGCACAGATGCTATAACAATTTGCCTTAATTCTTCAATAACTCCTGATGGGAAATTTTGGCTCCTCAGCTACGCTTCCTAGCTCCTTATCTATGGAACATCCTTTTAGTGCCCCAACACCCTTCAAAGTTTAGGTGAATTTTGATACTCCTATATTTAAAGGCAAAATCAATGCTGATGCAGTAAAAAAATGATTAGATCAATTATCTTCCTACTTCTTTGTAAAGAAATTAATGATGGATAAAAGATCACTTTTACTATTTTGAAAGCATCATTGCCCATAAAAAATTGGTGGGAAGTGTAAAAAAAGAGGTTTAGTATAGATGACATTGGCCTTGAGGTGGAACCTACCTGGGATGATTTTATGGAAGCGATGAAAGAAGAATACTATCCTATTGTAGCATATGATGATCTATACATACAGTGGTAACAACTTCACCAAGGTAAGGACCAATCTATTTAAGATTACATAGATATTTTTCATTCTATGTCTGCAATATTGGGCATCCAAGAAAGTGAGAAATTTAAGACTCTCAAATATCATGGTGGACTACAGTGGTACATATGGGGGGAAATAGAACTTTTCAATTTGGAAACCCTCGGTGAGGTATACAAATTCACAGTGAAGATTGAGCAGAAGCATGACAGAAAGAATAAGAAGAGTCAGCCCTCAAAATGGAAAAGTGACAAGGAAGGTCAAACACAAGGCTAAAATTGGAATCAAAAAGATTTTAAAGATAAGAAACCCCAAAAGGGGAAGGCTATAAAATGGTGTGATTACCACCAAATTGGAACTCACTCCAAAGAAGAATGTTGAGCCATTAAGTCACTAATTTTTGAGTCACAATACTTGAAATCTATTACTCTGTCTCATACACAACCCACAATTGAAGAGGATGAAGAATAAATTATAGACACTGAGCTTGACACCATCACTGCTTCATCATAAACCTGTGAGGAAAGGCTAGATGACAAGGAAATATTATTTCACTCTAAATTATGGGTAAAAGGTAAGCCTCTGTATTTCATTCTTGATAGTAGGAGTCAAACTAATTTAATCCCTGCTAAAGTTATGAAAGGTCTAAATCTATCCATGAGAAGTCTAAATCTATCCATGAAAAGTTGAAATCTATCGATTTAATCCCAAGATCACCTTTGCCTAATAGTCCTATGTATCACACATTAGTTTTGGAGAATGATGAGATATAAATAAAGATTCAAGAATTGATCCAAAAGGGTCACATCAGGCCAAGCTCTTCACCTTGTGGTAGCCCAATTGTCTTGGCACTAAAGAAAGATAGAACATGGAGGCTTTGCATTGACTACCGATCCCTAAATAAAATCACTATGAAGAATTACTACCCTCTCCCCAAGATTGATGACCTACTAGACCAACTCTGTGGTGGGAAATTCTTCACCAAAATTGATCTCAAATCTGGCTATCACCAAATTCCCATCGATCCCACTAATGTTTGGAAGACTACATTCAAATCTAAGGAGGGGCTCTTCTAATCTTTGTTTATGCTTTTTGGCTTAACTAATGCACCTGCAACCTTCATGAAGATGATGGATGACATCCTACAATCCTTCACCAACTCATTTGTTGTTGTCTACTTGGATGACATACTCATCTACAATAGAACATGGGAGGAACATTTGCAACATGTTCATAAGGTGCTTAAAACTCTTTAGGAGCACAAGTTGTATGCAAATCTTGACAAATGCACATTTAGGATAACAAAAATTTAGTACCTCAAGTACATTATGAATGAGGAAGGGGTCCATGTTGATCCAAAAAAGATTTAGGTTATTTTAGAATGGCCCACACCAAAGACTCTCACAAAACTTTGTAGCTTCTTGGGTCTTGAAATTTTTCATCACAGGTTGTTCTTAGATTTTCACATGTTACTTGGTCACTAACCCAAGTGACTAAAGGAGGAGCTAAAGCTACATTTTAGTGGGGTGAAATACAATAAACAAAATTTGAGAATTTAAAGAATAGACTTTGCTTAGCCCCTATTCTTGCCTACCAGATTTGCATCAACCTTTTGAGTTGATGATAGACGCATCTGAATATGCCATGGGAGCTATCATCATGCAACATGGGCATCCTATTATATATCATAGTGAAAATTTCACTGATACAATCAAGAAATATATGACATGATAAGGAGCTCTATGCCATTGCATAAGCCTACAAATAATGGAAATACTACATCTTGGGAAAAGAGATGGTCATCCACACTGACCATAGACCATTGGAATTCATCCAAACACAGAGAAAACTATGAAATGAGAGGCACCAAAAGTGGGCCACTTATCTTTTTAAATTCTATCTAATAATCAAACACAAGAAGGGGAGCTTAAATATAGCTATAGATTATCTGAGCCATCCACCAATTACTACACTCACAATAGTTCTTGACTTTTGTGGACATGAGACTACCACTTAGGGTGCTCTGTATGAAGTAGATCCTACCTTTGCTGATACATATTAGGTGATTTAAAAAGGTAAACATGTTTCTAATTTCTATTTGCAAGATAATGTCCTCTTTCATATGGGGCACATTTATGTTCCAGTTGTAGAGCAATAGAAGATGATATAGGAAGCACATTTAAGTAGGATAACTAGACACTTTGGTATAGAGAAGACATTGGCAGTTCTTAAAAAACACTTCTACTGGCCCCATTTGTGAAAATATGTGGAAATATATCTCAAATCTTACACCCCATGTGCAATAGCCAAGCCAATAAATAAGAAGTAAGGATTGTACATGCCATTGCCAGAACCAATCAGGCCTTGGGAATCTATCTCAATGGATTTTCTCTTAGGTTTTCCCACTTCAAAACATGGTAAGGACTGTATTTTTGTGGTAGTTGATCATTTTTCAAAAATGACTATCATGATTGATTGTACGAAGAATATATCTACTAAAGAAATTGCTCAACTATATTTTAGTCATGTATGGCTCCATTTTGGTCTCCCCAAGTCCATTGTCTTAGATCGAGATAGTAGGTTCCTGAGCATCTTCTAGTCCACTCTATGGAAGATGATGGATACCAAGCTGATGAAGTCCACAGCCTTCCATCCATAAATTTATGGTCAGATAGAGGTGGTGAAATTCTTGATTATTTACATGATTTGAATGTATCACTCCAAACATCCATGTACATGGGATGAGGGGCTTCTTTTCATACAACATGGATACAATCAGGCCCTGCACAGCTCGACCAAGCATAGTCCATTCCATGTATGCTTCAGGTTCCAACCCATGGCACCAATTGATATAACTATTCCATTCTCCACCATGGAATACACACCTCATGGAAGATCTAAGGCAACAAAATCAATAAATTTTATTGAACAAATACAACACATCTAGTAGCAAGTTCATGACATCCTAGAGAAGATGAATCACAAGTATAAGAAACACTATGACAAACATAAGATTGCACACCATTTTAATGTGGGTGATAAGGTTTGGTTGTAGATTTAAAAGGAATGAATTTCAAGCCCACATATTAAAAATTGGCCTCTATGATATGGTCCCTACACCATCACCAGAAAAGATGGAGAAAATGCTTTTGAGTTGAACCTACCATTTGGGTGACAGTTCCACCCCAATTGATGATGGAACTTTCGGGAGTCATAAATTTTGTACCGTAGCTCCAATTAACTCGTCATTTGAACCATTGGAAAGATAATAATGAGGAGAAAGCCATGAGATGGAATTGAGATCTGATTGATAAAGTTTGACCCCTAAAAATCTAATGGAAGTTCCCCAAATTTCAATTTTAGTAGTGTAATCTAAAAATAGGAGGTTTCTACAAATAGTAATTCCTTGAATTTTGTATTATTTTAAAGTGTGGAAGGCAAACAATTTAATCTCCCTAAAGATTGGTGACCTTCTAAATCTTCCCCCTAATTTAAAAATAGGTATAAATGAAGATGTAACCCGAAATGGAAAATTGGACATCTCTTCCCAGAGATAAGCATATAGTTATATGGCGATCTTGAGTAATAATACATCTCTTCTCAGAGAATTCATTGTTACTATGTTATTTCTATGTTCATGAAATATTTATCAACCAAAACTTTTGAGTTTTGGATCAGTGGTATTAGAGTGGTTTGTCTTGAGAGTGTATGATCTCGAGGATGAGGTCAAGCTACAAGAAGCTTAGATGGAAAACAACAGAGCTTCCAAACTATCCACCTATTCACTCCAAACAACTTCAAATGGAAGATGACATTGAGACATCCAATCATTTCAAGGAAATGGTGAATGAATCCCTCCAACAGAAACAAGCACATATGTTGCAATAATTTGCCCAAATTCTTTAATAACTCCTGATGGGAAATTTTGGCTCCTCAGCTACACTTCATGGCTCCTTATCCATGGAACATCCTTTCAGTGCCCCAACACCCTTTAATGTTTAGGTGATTTTTGATATTCTTATATTTGAAGGTAAAATAAATGATGATGTAGTAGAAAATTGGTTAGATCAATTGTCTTCTTACTTCTCTGTAAACAAATTTAATGATGGATAAAAGATCACTTTTGCTCTTTTGAAAGCATCATTTCCTATAAAAAACTGGTGGGAAGTGTACAAAAAGAGGTTTAGTACAGATGACATTGGCCTTGAGGTGGAACCTACCTGGGATGATTTTGTGGAAGTGGTGAAAGAAGAATACTATCCTATTGGAGCATATGATGATCTGTACATACAGTGGTAACAACTTCACCAAGGTAAGGACCAATTTGTTGAAGATTACACAGATATTTTTCATTCTTTATTTGTAAGATTGGGCATCCAAAAAAGTGAGAAACATAAGACTCAAATATCATGGTGGACTACAGTAGTACATATGGGGGGAAATGAAACTATTCAATTTGGAAACCCTCGGTGAGGTATACAAATTCATAGTGAAGATTGAGTAAAAGCATGGCAGAAAGAATAAGAAGAGTCAGCCCTCAAAATGGAAAAGTGATAAGGAAGATCAAACACAAGGATAAAATTGGAATCAAAAGGATTTTCAAGATAAGAATCCATGAAAGGGGAAGGCTGGAAAATGGTGTGATTACCACCAAATTGGAACTCACTCCAAAGAAGAATGTTGAGCCATCAAGTCACTACTTTTTGAGTCACAATACTTGACATCCATTACTCTTTCTCATACACAATACACAATAGAAGAGGATGAAGATTAAATTGTAGACACTGAGCTTGACACCATCGTCACTTCATCATAGACCCATGAGGAAAGGCCAGATGACAATGTAATATTATTTCACTTTAAATTATTGGTAAAAGGTAAGCCTCTATATTTCATTCTTGATAGTGGGAGTCAAAATAATTTAATCTTTGCTAAAGTTATGAAAAGTCTAAATCTATCCATGAAGCTTCATCCAAAGCCATACAGTATTGGATGGTTGAGCCTAGGGAGAGACCTCCATGTCACCCATCAGTGTCTTCTTTCATATGCAATAAAACCTTTCCAGATGAAGTCTTGTATGATGTGGTCAATCTAGATGTTTGTGATGTACTCCTTTGTCAGTCATTCATGTATGAGCAATGGCATCTATGAATCATGAACCTAAAGAATCACTGTCACTCTTGTAACATGGTGCTATAGGGTAATAGAGGTACCACCTCCCACAACTGTCTCCCTGATCAATGCTAAGCAATGTAAGAGACTGGTGGAAAAGACAAAGCAATTTGTTCTTATGGTGGTCAAACCATAGAAATCTAAAAAGGCTGAAGTTGCAGTCCTGACTACATAATCAACAAAATAATAAAAGAAGATATGATGAATCATATGAGAATATGATGACTTAGTCACCCATAGGAGTTCCACTGCATTCCCAAGTAAAACATTCTATCGATTTAATCCCAAGATCACCTTTGCCTAATAGTCTTATGTATCATAGATTAGTTTTGGAGAATGAAGAGATAAAAAGAAAGATTCAATAATTGATCCAAAAGGGTCACATCAGGCCAAACTCTTCACCTTGTGGTAGTCCAATTATCTTGGCACCAAAGAAAGATAGAACATGGAGGCTTTGCATTGACTACCGAGCCCTAAATAAAATCACTGTGAAGAATTACTACCCTCTCCCCAGGATCGATGACCTACTAGACCAACTCCATTGTGGGAAATTCTTCACCAAAATTGATCTCAAATCTGGCTATCACCAAATTCCCATTGATCCCACTAATGTCTGGAAGACTGCATTCAAATCTAAGAAGGGGCTCTTTGAATGTTTGGTTATGCCTTTTGGCTTAAGTAATACACCTGAAATCTTCATGAAGATGATGGATGACATCCTACAACCCTTCACCAACTCATTTGTGTTTGTCTACTTGGATGACGTACTCATCTACAACAGAGCATGGGAGGAACATTTGCAACATGTTCGTAAGGTGCTTCAAACTCTTCAGGAGCACAAGTTGTATGCAAATCTCAACAAATGCACTTTTAGGATAACAACAATTTAGTACCTAAAGTACATTATGAATGAGGAAGGGGTCCATGTTGATCCAAAAAAGATTTAGGTTATTTGAGAATGACCCACACTAAGGACTCTCACAGAACTTCGTAGCTTCTTGGGTCTTGCAAATTTCTATCACAGGTTTGTTCTTAGATTTTCACATGTTGCTTGGTCACTAACCCAAGTGACTAAAGGAGGATCTAAAGCTACATTTTAGTGGGGTGAAATACAACAAATGAAATTTGATAATTTGAAGAACAGACTTTACTTAGCCCATATTCTTGCTTACCAGATTTGCATCAACCTTTTGAGTTGATGACAAACGCATCTGAATATGCCATGGGAGCTATCATCATGCAACATGGGCATCCTATTATATATCATAGTGAAAATTTCACTGATATAGTTAGGAAATATATGACATATGATAAGGAGCTCTATGCCATTGCGTAAGCCTACAAATAATGGAAATACTACATCTTGGGAAAAGAGACGGTCATCCACACTAACCATAGACCATTGGAATTCATCCAAACATAGAGAAAACTATGAAATGAGAGGCACCAAAAGTGGGCCACATATCTTTAGAAATTTCATCCAATAATCAAACACAAAAAGGGGAGCTCAAATATAGTTATAGATTATCTGAGCCATCCACCAATTACTACACTCATAATAGTTCATGACTTGTGTGGACATGAGACTACCACTTGGGGTGCTCTGTATGAAGCAGATCCTACCTTTGCTAATACATATTAGGTGATTTAAAAATGTAAACATGTTTATAATTTCTATTTGCAAGATAATGTCCTCTATGATATGGGGCACAATATTTTTCTAGCGGTAGAGCATTAGAAGATGATATGGGAAGCACATTTTAGTAGGATAACTAGACACTTTCGTATAGAGAAGACATTGGTAGTTCTTCAAAAACACTTCTACTGGCCCCATTTGTGAAAGGATGTGGAAATATATCTCAAATATTACACCCCATGTGTGATAGCTAAGCCAATAAATAAGAAGTAAGGAGTGTACATGCCATTGTCAGAAACCAACTAGGCTTTAGTTGATCATTTTTCAAAAATGGCTATCATGATTGCTTGTAAGAAAAATATATCTATTGAAGAAACTGCTCAACTATATTTTAGTCATGTATGGCTCCATTTTGGTCTCCCCAAGTCCATTGTCTCAGATCAACATAGTAGGTTCCTGAGCATCTTCTGGTTCACTCTATGGAAGATGATGGATACCAAGCTAATGAAGTCCACATCCTTGCATCCATAAACTAATGGTCAAACAGAGGTGGTGAAAAACTTGATTATTTACATGATTTCAATGTATCACTCCAAACATCCATGTACATGGGATGAGGGGCTTCTTTTCATACAACATGGATATAATCAAGCCCTGCACAACTCGACCAAGCATAGTCCATTCCAAGTATGCTTCAGGTTCCAACCCATGGCACCAATTGATATAGTTATTCCATTCTCCACCATGAAATACACACCTCATGGAAGATATAAGGCAACAAAAGCAATAAATTTCATTGAACAAATTCAACACATCTAGTAGCAAGTTCATGACATCCTAGAGAAGATGAATTAGAAGTATAAGCAACGCCATGACAAACATAAGATTTCACACCATTTTACTATGGGTGATAAGGTTTGGTTGTAGCTTTAAAAGGATTGAATTTCAGGCCCACATAGAAAAATTTTGGCCTCTATGATATGGTCCCTACACCATCACCTAGAAAAGTTGGAGAAAATGCTTTTGAGTTGAACCTACCAGCTTACTTTGGTCTGCATCCAATATTCAATGTGGAGCTCCTCAAACCATATCATCCACCTCTATTAGACACTTTAGTTATAGTAGAAAAACTTGAAATTGATGAGCTTGATCCACAGAGTTTTGCTCTAGTGGAGGAGGATCAAATTGTGGACACCTGGATGAAGACAATAAGATGATGCTCTATTCCGCTTTATCGAGTGGTCAAAAGGGGCTAGCTTAGCCACCAAGGTGAGTAGATCATAAAAAATTAAATAAAGACAAAAATAACATAGCTAATGAGGAACATTGATGTAATGGGGACCATTTATTTTCAAGGAGGGAGGAATGATCTAGGCAGCAATTTAGGCGACAATTTGGGTGACAATTCCACCCCAATTGATGATGGAACTTTTGGGAGCCATAACTTTTGCACTGTAGCTCTAATTGACTCACCGTTTGAACCGTTGGAAATATAATAATGAGGAGAAAACTGTGAGATGGCATGGAGATCTGATGAATAATTTTTTACTCCCCAAAACTCAATGGATGTGCCTCAAATTTCAAATTTAGTAGTGCAGTCTAAAAATAGTAAGTTTCTAAAAATAGTAATTCCTCAAATTCTATATTGTTTTAAAGCATAGAAGTCAAACCAATTAATCTCCATTGGGATTGGTGACCTTCCAAATCCTCCCCCTAATTTCAAAATAGGTATAAATGAAGATGTAACCTGAAATGGAAAATCAAACATCTTTTCCTAGAGATAAACATATAGTTGTATTACGATCTTGAGTAATAATACAACTCTTCTCAAATAATTCATTGTTACTATGTTATTTCTATGTTCATGAAATATTTATTAACCATAAATTCTAAGTTTTGGATCATGGAATCTATCTGCTACTTGATTAGTGTCATGAATGTGAGATTCAATAAAATAGATAATAATATAAAAACTAATAAATTCATTCATCATATTTCAATTTAGCTAATCAAAATTATGCGAAATACATAAATATCACAACCATTCATTTAGTCCATCAAATGAAGTGAATAGAATCCAAGAATCAAGTTTATTTCCAATAATAAATAGAATACAAAAACATTCCTCAATAGAACATACCATCTAAGTAATGAGTATCTAGACTACCAGTTGCTTTATCCACCAAGTAATTTATAATATTATTTATACATGAAATAATATTATAATCCTAGCTAATAAATTATTTATATTGCACATTTAATAATATCCAGTCCATAACATATAATTATTTTATATATTTAAACCCATAAATACAATGAATGCTTTATATTTAAACATTTAAATGCTTTTATACCAACTAAATATAAATAAGCATCAATAATTCACTATTATAATACTAAAATTTATAATACAGTTATATGTATTTATAAATTTATATATTAATGCATACATACAAATACACTATACATCATTTATATAATATACTTTTTAAGTTGACAATGACTGTCATTCACCTTATAGTATACTATATATAAGTATACAATCAACTTTCATAGAAAGGCACCATAACCTTTTTCAATAAACCAATAATTGCATGATAAATAAACACACATAATTCTATAATCCAAACTCAATTTTAATTTGTTTATCAAAATACTGTAATCATTTTAAATCAAAACAATAATTAAACTTTGTCAATTGAATAATATTGATTATTGGTGTATTTATTTGCTTTATTGCATTTACTTGTATTTATTATTTAGATTGGTGCACTAATTACTTATTATAATTAGTTTATTAATAATTTTCACTAGATAAAATTAGCTTGCTTAGCTAGTAGTTAACTTAGACACTTATCTTGCTATAGTGGAGTTCCACTCCACTATTAAGGATAAGATAAGATTGCTTAACTAGTAGTCAACTTGTGTTGATCATTTACACAAGTTGGGCACCTATCTTGTTAGTCTGGAGTTGCACTCCACGTTTCATGTAGTCAGATATTAGTTAAACTACATGTGTTGTGTGATTTACCTGATCTTTATCATGCACACCCTATTCTATATAAGCAATGGCTATTTATGTATTATATATTAGATTAATATTGAATTGTCAAAATAATTCATCATATTTGAGTTATTTATTTATTTTAGTTATTATATTGGATATACAATTAGTTTTTATTACTATTACTATTTTATCTCTTAGTTATGCTTTTTATTAAATTTATTAAATCATATAGCTAATTCTAACATGGTACCAAAGCAATCTTGAATCTATATATTGCTAAATATTCAAGAGAAAAATATCTAAATATAAGATCAATTTTTCAATTTTATATACATGTATAAATTAGAGTTTTGTGAAGAATTTTTGAGCTCACCATTGAGTTTAGAGTGCCTGAGATAGTCAAAATTGTCTACAATTTTGTGCAAATTGGGTATAGGAGGTGAAACTGATAAGGGTTTGATCCAAAAGCACCACACCCAAATTTGGTGGGTACCTAAAAATCAAAGTGTTTGTGAGCAAAATGGATCTCATAGTTACATTTAAAAGGCATTAAAACCTATACATCCATATAAAATTTGTCAAAATTAGACATAGTCACCTAGAAGACAAATTTCTTTTGCTCCTAGGTACAATCATACGGACTGTGCAGACAATTTTCTTTTTTGGCAAGCCTCACAGATCAGTAGGCAGATTTGAAATGAAAACTTTGGGAGCCCACCATTTGAACACCTAGAGGTATTTTTGAGTGAATTTTTTTTTTGAAATAGATTAAAATTTCATGCTCTTCATTGTTGTACTTTCAATTTTATTCATATTTGTCTAGATTTTTCTACAGTATCTCTTACCCATCCTCATTTTTGTAACTTTAAAGGCTCATAAATTTCACATACGACCTCATATTGAGGTCCTATTTTTTTAAAAGTTAATATTTTTTTGAGAAAAACACATTAGTGTAGAAATTTTTGTAATAAACTACATATTTTTCATACTTTTAAACTAGAAGGCCTAATTGAGCTTTTTGTAAACTAGAAAAATTATAATTTAGCCTTATAATTTCACTCAATTATAAAGTGTCAAAAAATACTTGCTAGGTGTGATAAAACTAAGTAATTCAGGGGGATTTTTTGGTGTGTTCTATACTTTAATTTTTACTTTGTGATAGTTTATTTCCGAAGGCATCATGGAGAATCCTAAGTTCCCACTATTAACATCATATAAATACAACACATAGAAATAGAATGCCTAGAATGCATTAATGATGTTAGGATATATGACTTACATAAAAAATCTTCTTACTTCACCTACTGATGCAAAAAGTTACAACACTTTCTCTTTGAAATTACTAAGATAATTGGATGCATTCGGTCTTACATGTCTTTAGATTTGAATTTCCATCTTGATAAATGTTTGGAAAAATAGAAGAGGTTCATGGTTACCAAATTGATAACAAACTCATTAGTTTAGATCCTAAAAATTATGCTACAATATAAGACTACATCACTAAAATCATAGATCTTAGAGCACAACTTTCTGAATGTAAAATTGATAAAAGGATATTCAATTGATTTTTAGTGCCTTACACAAATTAGGTCCTAAATATTCATTATTTGTCTCTTACTTTTAGACTCATAGGCTCACATTGGACACATCATATCAAATTCCAAGCTTCAAGGTATTCTCTAAGATTCTAATGGATAAAGAAGAAAATTTAATAGCTATGGGTCTCATCAAGTCATCCAAATCTCAAGCTCTAATTGTAAGTCAACCTCAACATAAGCAAGTTTCAACATTAGCATCAAATATAGGTTCAAGTAAAAAGAAGTAGAATAATCAGAATAAGTCACAAAAATATAATAATATAGGGAAACAATCTTCCTCACAAGGAGATTATAAATCCACTAATAAGAAAGGGGATTCACAAAAAATGACTAATAATCCTTGCCCTTATTGCAAAAAGGGGATTCATAGTGAACAAGATTGTTGGAAGAAAGAGATTGATGAACTTAAGGGTCTTATAGAAAATAATAACATAAATAAATCAAAGGATTCTTCCACTCAAAATTTAGGGAAAGGGAAAGCTATGGCACTAGTTGCATTGGAAAATTCTCTCAAGTCATGGGTAATTGACTCAGGTGCTTTACACCATATGGGTTCTGATCAAGAACAATTTTTTGGATTAGAATCAAGTTCCTTGCCTCATATTCTCATAGGTGATGATTCTAAGGTAGATGTTATAGGAAAAGGTATAGCTAATGTTGATAGTGGTGTATTTGAGGATGTCCTTTGTGTGCTAAAGTTATCAACTAACCTTCTCTCTATCTACCAAATCACTCATTTTGATACTAGTAGCAATGCTATAGAGGAAGATTGAGGCACAACGTGGGAGAATGAATAAATCTAAGTATTATTATCAACAATAATACTCAACTTTTTTCATTCTTCCACTTTGTGCCTTGGTTTTCCTCTATAACTTTTCTCTCACACACTGATTTAGAGAGAAAGCTGTGGCATGAGCATTTTGGTCATTTGAACTATTATTATTTACAACAACTTAGTCAATAAGAGATGGTTATAGGACTTCCATAGATTCAATTTTTAGGGGGTGTATGTCATGGTTATGCCTTAGGCAAACATCCAGAGGATAAGTTTGATAAAGGGAAGGCTTGGAGGGCTACACAAGTCCTCTAACTTGTTCATAGTGATTTAGTAGGTCCATTACCTACTTTGTCTTTTATTAAAACCCCCTATATTCTCACATTTATTAATGACTATTATAGATATACTTGGGTTTATTTTCTAAAACTCAAGAGTGAAGTATTTGAGATATTTATAGAGCTAAAAGTATAGCAGAGAAATAATCTAGGAAGTGTTTCAAGATTTTCCATACAAATAATGGGAGGGAATACGTAAATAATAAGTTTGAATAATTCTATTCTTTTGAAGGAATTAATCTTTAGCATTCAGTTGCATACACACCTCAGTAGAATGGTGTAGTAGAGAGGAAGACAAATTATTAATAGAGATGGTAAGTTGTATGATTCATGCAAAATCATTAGTACCTGAGTACTGGGAAGAAGTAATTAATTATGTTTCATATATACAAAATAGAGTTCCTCACAAAGCTTTAAAGGGGATAACAAGTCTTAAATATTGGTGCAATAAGAAGCCAAATGTGTATCATTTTAGAGTCTTTGATAGTCTAGCATGGGCTCACATACCTTCAGACAAGCACTATGGTTTAGAAAAACAAATCCAAACTTACATATTAATGAGATATCTTGATGGTGTTAAGGGATATCAACTCATTGATCTAGATTCAAATGAGTTTATTATAGTGAGAAGTGTTTTCTTCAAAGAAAGTCCTTCAGACTTGTCTTCTACAATTTTTCATTCTTCTTCATTAGAAAAATTAGAAAACATTGACAATGATCCTCCTACTTCATCTAGTCATAGGGATGATGAGGTAATACCTCCCCAGTAGGGTTTAGTAGGTCATGTTCCTCCTCCTCCTCCTCCTCTAAATCCTCACCCATTGATGCCTTTGTGGGATAGATAGACTTTGGTAGATGCGGACCCTTTTGCTAAGGATCCATTAGATAGAAGAACACAGTCACAACATGATCTTCCACATTCCTACATTACCACAGCTTTTGATTCATAATCTTTTTAGGAAGCTACAAGGACAATTGATTAAGATTCAATAATGGAAGAAGAGTATGACTTATTGATTAGGAATAATACTTTGGATCTTGTTCCTCTTCTTAAGGGAAGAAAATTAGTATGATGTAGGTGGATATATTGGACTAAGTTTGCAATCAATGGAAATATTGATAAGTATAAAGCATGCTTAGTGGCCAAAGGTTTTTCCCAAGTGGAAGGTTTTGACTATATAGAAACCTTTATGCCTATTGCTAAGTTGAATTCCATTTTTTTGATCCTAGCTATTGGTGTAACTCATAGTTGGGATGTACATTAGATAGATGTGAAGAGCACATTTCTTCATGGGGATCTTCATGAGGAGATATATATGGAGCAGCCACAGGGGTTTATTCAGGATTCTTCATTGGTGTGCCACTTGTAAAAGTCTCTCTATGGTCTATAACAAGACCCCAAGGTTGTATTCCAAGATGAACACATTTCTTTTCTTAGTTGGGTTCTAGAGATGTCACTCAAATTCGAATGTCTACATTATATGATAGGGGGATTCACTATTATACTTAGTTATCCATGTTGAAAATCTCATTGTTATAGGGAACATAACATCCATCATTAGTAGTGTTAAGATTGCACTTCATGACATTTTTCTATGATAGACATGGGCCTATTGCACTATTTTCTTGGGATTTAGATAACACAATCTTTTTTTAAGATTACACTTTCATATCCCAAGAATGCCATAGACTTGTTAGCTCAGTTTTACATGGTTGATTGTAGTCCTGAAGTGACTCCTTTCTGATCTAGAGTTAGATTTGAGGTTCATTATTCCACTCCCTTGGTTTATGCCACATTATATTGCTAACTTATAGGTAGCCTCATCTATCTGACTCATACATGGCCTGACATTTCATATGTAGTTGGCATGGTTTCACACTTTATGTAGACACCACATGAGATTCATTGGAAAGCCACCAAGTGAATTTTGAGCTACATTTAGGGCACTATCAGATAAATAATTCACTATATAGTAGGTACAGGTTTAGACTTGGTGGGATACATAAATTTTGATTGGGCTAGTGATTATGATGATCATAAGTCCACTTTTGGTTATAGCTTTCAATTTAGATCTAGCCCCATTTGTTGGTAGATCAACAAGAAAAATGCTATTACTCTTTCATCTATAGAGGTTGAGTATCATGGCACTATTAATGCCACTACTAAGTCTATTTGGCTTCAAAATATTCTCATTAAGCTTGGTGTTCCATTTTAGAAGCCATTAGTTATCTACTATGATAACCAAAGTATTATTTAGATCTCAAAGAATCTAGTTCATCATCAGAGAACCAAACACATAGAGATCTATATGCACTTTATCAGGGACCTAATTCAGGCAAAGATCATTGATCTTCAATATTGTCCTATGAAAGAGTAGATTACATATATTTTCACCAAACCTTTCATTGAGAGCAAATATCTTCAATTGAAATCTCTTTCGGGGGTGTGAGATATCAGTTCTTTAAGGGACATCAATTTTTCAGGGGGGTCTCCTAGACCTTCATTTTGAGAAGGATTTTTTTTCCTTTAGGTTTTCTCCTTTCCTCATCTATTTGTATAGAGTACTTAATATGGCTACACATTATTGGGACTCTTATCTACATAGCCCTACCTAAGCTTTGATTATAGGGGGGTGTTGGTGAATTTATTTTTTAATTACATTTACTTTTATTTATTATTTAGATTGGTGCATTAATTACTTACTATAATTAGTTTATTATATTTATTAATAATTTACACTAGATAGGATAAGCTTGCTTAGCTAGTAGTTAACTTAGACACTTATCTTGTTACAATGGAGTTCCACTCCACTATTCAGGGTATGATAAGATTTTTTAACTAGTAGTCAACTTGTGTTTATCAAGTACACAAGCTAGACACCTATCTTGTTAGTGTAGAGTTGTATTCCACTATTCATTTAGTCAGATATTAGTTAAACTACATGTGTTGTGTGAGTTCCCTGATCTTTATCATGCACACATTGCTCTATATAAATAATGACTATTTGTGTATTCTATATCAGATTAATATTAAATTATTAGAGTAATTCATCATATTTAAGTTATTTATTTATTTTAGTTATTATCTTAGATATACAGTTATTATTTATTACGATTACTATTTTATCTCTTATGTATGCTTTCTATTAGATTCATTAGATCCTATAGCTAATTATAACATTAATAAGTGCAAACATAATGAAACATATTTACCTTTACCTTATTAAACTATTAAAAAATCAATAATTAACACAGTCGAATACGTACTTGAGTATCGATGGTAATACTTTAGATTTGGCTGACTAAGATTAATACAATACAAGGATAAATACCTTACTTGGGTATAGTTGATCATAGTTAAAAACTTGTTTGATTTTATAATGGAAATCATGTAATTGAACCTACATACTTAGTATCCTTATGAACTATGCAACAAAACATAGTTCGTCCTAAAAATAATAATAGACAGTTGATTCTAAATATGAGAATTACTCAAAATAAATAACTAAAATTTGCCTTCAATTTTTTATCAAACCATGGGTATACATATTCTCATAAATCCAAATTTAATCTTATAGTCTTATTTTTAATCTACCCGTATTCAGGGTTTCTCAAATTGACTAAGCAAAAGATCCCAAATCTGCATAACATATATTATGAATAAATTAGGATTTCATAACAGAGATTTAGAGTCTAACTATAAATTAAGCCTAGTCCATAACAACATCATCTTTTGATTGTAATACACATAGTCATGTTAAATTTCAAGTAGCGAATACTAGTTAGATATATATATATATGTGTATATATATATATATATATATATATATATATATATATATATATATATATATATATATATATATATATAAGTTTGATAATGGATTATGAGTTAACATACATACATACATACATGTGTGTGTGTGTGTGTGTGTGTGTGTGTGTGTGTGTTGTGTGTGTGTGTGTGTGTGTGTGTGTGTGTGTGTGTGTGTGTGTGTGTGTGTGTGTGTGTGTGTGTGTGTGTGTGTGTGTGTGTGTGTGTGTGTGTGTGTGTGTGTGTGTGTGTGTGTGTGTGTGTGTGTGTGTGTGTGTGTGTGTGTGTGTGTGTGTGTGTGTGTGTGTGTGTGTGTTTATGTATATATATATACAATCACATTTAATTTTATAAATTTATCAAAGAAGTGTTTATATATATACATATATATATATATTGAGTATACATATTTATATAAAATCAAATTTAATTGAATATATACTTAGGTATATATATTTGTGTAAATATTCATTATCTTAGGAAACCCACAATATTAACCAAAAAATTCTAATTGGTTTTAATAGTCAATGGATCAAATAAAAAAACACTATTGAGTTTATGTTTCAAATACCCAATTGAATATATATACAACCTAGTTCAAGACAATAGCTCAAGATGAATTATTTATATACCCATCAAAGAAAATACCCATTTGAATAGTTATATTTGAATTTTTAAGGAAGGATAAGATATATTTTATAAAGCCTCTTAATATCATGGCCAAGACCTAATATTTTACCCCTAACCTTCCTAGGTTACCCTAGGTTGGATATAGCATTCTATGGAGGTCGAGCCCTCCATAGGGCCTTACATACAACCCTCTGTAAGTTTCCAAAAATTATAAACAATTGAAAAACTAGTAACCCAATGTAATTTGAAATCATATTCACAAAAAGTATCACAATAGGTATTTTAATTACATAACCAACCTGGTAACATATGATTGTCAAAAAAAACCAAGAAAAATTCCTTTTTCACACTTGTTCACCTCTTCTCCACCTTCTGTCTTCTCCTCTCAAAATTATATGAGCCATCTTCTATGCCATGTACCATCCTATTCATAGCCCACATTATCCTCCTTTTATTTATTTTCCATCACCTCTTTCCTTCTAATTCTCCATACTCTTTGGCAGATTAAACTCCCTCAAGAATTTGCATGCGCAACTAGCTTAACTAATTCATAGTTCCCCTTCACCCCAATATTTACTCCAGAACATTACTTAATTTAAGTCAATGAATGATTAAAAATCTAATCATTCTCTATTCTTCTCTACAAAATCCCTAATTAACCATTTTATATTCCTTTATCAAATGTGCATATTAATGATTTAAATAAACCATCGTTGACCATATAAGTTACATAAGTTACATATTCCTTATTTTATATTCCATGCAAGTCTATCAAAGAGTCATGGACTAAAGTATTTTTCCATGTAATGACTAACACAATAATGATTAATATAACATTGATAATGTAGCAAGACTAGAGTTTATATTGAATACCATCCATAAATATATATAATAATTACTATTATTTATAAAATCATTAAATAATTAACATTAATATATACCCATTTATATATTATGAATATAAATCCTTAAATTAAATAGTTAAACAAATACAGTGTCTTTTAAAAGAATGTCATTTATCTTTCAACATTAATATGTAATATCATAATAATAATCTTTGATTATTATTATTATCTAAATATTATAGCTCAAATAACATTTATGTAATCCATAACAATAATCATAATGTTTTACCATACAACCACACATAATAAGGCAATGAGCTAAATAAACATAAAATTCACTCATTTAGTGAAATATGATGAGCTACGTAAGTTTGCAAAAATAGTGAAATCACTTAAACAATCAACATGATCATAATCATCAATCAAGATTTTACTAGAAATCATACTAAGAATAATCTAAAGGAAAATTACAAAAAATATTTTACTCTATCCATATAAAAAAATTAATTACTAAACATGATACACTAAGTGGTATGTGCAAGGGTTTTTTGGTTTTATTCTCTTTCATCCCCCAACATCTCCATCTAACCATCCTCTCTGATGATACTCTCCCTATATCATGATCTGAGAGAAAAATCTATCCTAGATCCACCTCATGACAATTAAGATCTTTATCCCAAAACATTATTATATCCATAAAATAATGTTGTATAATAAGCAAATATGATCACAATATAATGAGTGTAAAAGTATTGTTAACTCATAACAAACTAATCATGTAAATTAAGCAACACAAACTATCCCATAATTATCATATATAATAAATATTAATTAAATATTAGTTAATCAACTAGTCAATCATACTAATCCATATATTAAACAAGTTATTTAGCTTATATATAAATTGGGATGTGACATCCTTACCCCTAAAGGTGGTCATCATCTTGATAACATTTATTCAAACACAAGTTATGAATTTAAAACATTATTGAGCAGAAAATATTGTAATATGTAGTAAAAAATCAAGTAAAAAATATGGAAATAGTCTATAAAACTCATCATAATCCTCCCAAGTGGCATTATCCTTAGAGTGTTGATCCCATAGGACCTTACACTATGACACTTATCTATTACACAAATGGAGTTTCTGAGTGTCAATTACTTTGATTGGTTCTACCATGACCACCCTAGGGTCTAAAACTTGTAAAGAATTCCAATATAACACATGTGAAGGATCAAATATATACTTTTTAAGATAGGACACATGGAATAAATTATGCAAAAGAGCTAGATCTAGTGGTAATGAAAACCTATACACTATAGGGTTGACTAGTTCCAAAACCTCGAAGGGTCCTACATATCTTGGTGAAACTTTCACTAACTTTTCATATTTAATTGATTTTTTATAAGGCTTAATATATAGAAACACTTTACCACCAACATGAAACCACCTATCTATTCTCTTCACATCATCATAACTTTTATATCTATTGATGGCCTTGATCAATTTCTACTTGATTGTCTTGACTTAATTTTCCATTTTTAAAAGCATCTCAGGTCCAAAGACTACCCTATCTTCCAACCTATCCCAATTGATTGGTGTTCTACACCTCTTTTCATATAATACCTCAAATATATCCATCTTTAATGATGATTAGTATGATTTTTTTAAAGAAAACTCAACTAATGGAAGATGCTCTTCTGACTTGTATTTCTTATACATGTAATACATATGAAGGAGATCTTCTAAATCCTATTTAACTCACTCTATCTATCCATTGGTTTATGGGTGATATGTAGTGATAAAGTTTAATTGAGTACTTAGAGTTGAATTTAGAATCAGCCAAAACTTAGAAGTCATCCTCAAATATCGATCCAAAATGATCTTGTCTATAAAACCATGTAATTAATACACTTCATTTATGAATCTATTCACAAGTGTAGGTGCATCATTAGTCAAGTCACTCGATATGAAGTGAACTACTTTGGTTAGTTTATAAACTATAACCAAGATCATGTCATACCTATTCTGAGATAGAGGTAACCCTTGGACAAAGTCCATACTAACCACTTACCACTTGCACTCTTGTATGTCATGTGGATACAAAAATATAGTCGAATGCACATGTTGAAATTTCACATGCTAAAATTCTAAAAAATGAGACAAAAATATATTGCATCTCTTTATTTCTTAAAAAAATATAATGGTCTAAGCTCAACCATGATCTTGGTTACTCCTAGATGTCATGAATATGGGGAATTATGTAGTTCTTTTATCACTATGCTCCATATATTCTCTCTATCTAGAACATACATTCTACCATTATACCATAAAATACCATCATTCTCTATTCTAAATCCCTTAAACTTAGGATTTTGAGTATTCTTAGATAACACTTTCTTGACCTAATCATAAAATCCATCTCCTGGTGAGAATTTGATCACTTGGTCTCTAAAATTATTCCTAATAGTATCCATGACTACTATGTAACTTTTATGGATTAGAGAATCAACTACTATGTACTCCTTGCCTTTGATATAGTTAATATATAAATCATAGTTAGACAAGAAATCTAACCATCATCTTTGATGAGCATTCAAATTTTGCTGGGTGAAGATGTACTTGAGTCCCAAGTTATCAATCTTGAGCTCAAATGGTTTTCTTAATAGATAATGCCTCCAAACATGCAAAGCATGCATAATTGCCATAAGATCTAGGTCATGAGAGGCATAATTCACCTCGTATGCATTCACGTTCCTAGACTCATAAGCTACCACTAAACCATCCTGCATATGAAATCCTCCAAGTCCATCCCCAAATGCATCTATGATCACTAAGAATTGACCATTAACATCAGGAAATCTAAGCACTAGTACTAAATTAAGCTTCCTTTTTAGTTCCTAAAAGGCTAACTCACACTTATTTAACCATATGAAACTTCTATTCTTTCGTTGAAGAGAGGTAATCGGATTAACTATCTCAAAAAAGTTTGGAACATATTTCCTATAATACCCTGATAATCTCATGAAACTTCTTACCTTGTACAATTATTTGGTGTTGACCAATCCATAATGTATCTTATCTTTGATGGAGCTACTAAAATAACATCTATAGAGATAACATGCCTTATATATTACACTTTATTTTGGACAAATGCAAACTTAGATAACTTTCCATATAATTTATGCTTTTGTAAACATTACAAAACCAATTCTAGATGCTATAAGTGATCTTACTCATCCTTGAAATAAATGAGGATGTCATCAAGAAAGACCAATACAAAATAATCCAAGTAATATTTGAACACACTATTCATAAGATTCATGAATACTGCTAGAGCATTTATCAATCCAAATGGTAACATTGTGAGCTCATAGTGCCCATATCAAGTCTTAAATGCTATTTTTAGAATATCTTCTTCACAGCTCCTCAACTAATGATACTCTGCTCTGAGATCAATCTTAGAAAATTCTATTTCCCCTTGCACTTTATCAAAGAGATCATCAATGCATGGTAATGGAAATATATTCTTGATCATTACTTTATTCAACATCTTGTAGTCTATACATAGGTGAAGAGTGCCATCCTTATTTTTAATGAAGAGAATTGGAGTACCCCATGATGACACACTCAGTCAAATAAAACCTTTTAAAAATAACTCCAAAAGTTATGCCTTTAACTCAACCAATTTAGTGGTTGTCATTCTATATGCTACTTTATAATATAGTTTTGATCTTGGTATGATATCAATTAAGAAATCAAACTCATGCTTAGGTGGAAATCCTGGTAATTCTTTTAGAAACATGTCATGGAAGTTTCTCAAAAAAGATAATCTTCAATAGATGGTTCCTTAGATTCTTCCATCTCATTTATCTTAATGATAAATTCTTAGCATCCCTTACTTTAACCTTAATTGAGTTGAATTGAATAGATCTGTCTTAGATTCAATTCTCTTTTCTCACCTTGAAGTTCCATCTAATTTCTAAAATCATCTTAACATTCAATCTTATTCAAATAATAGTCAACCTTGGCTTTATGCTTTACAAGCCAATTGAATCTTATTATAACATCATATGATCCCAATGATGCTACATATAAATGTACTACCATTGTAAACTCAAGCAATCTAATCTCTATTTTGACTAGACACTTGTTAAATTTGACCTTTGACTCATTCCCATATATTACCAACCATGCATTTTCCATTACTCTAGCCTTTATAGATAATTTGTCAAGTGTTCTAGGAATAATAAAACATTATAGTTATACCATATCAATTAATATATAAACTAAATGATTGAAATAAATACCTAATATTTCTATAGGTAAAGCTTGATACTTAGCCTATCGATTGTCGATAACTACATGAATCCATTGCTAAAACATACTTTGTTAAGAATTTGAACCCTTGTTTTTTGATTTATCCTAAGGAAATTCTCTACAAAATTAGTCACCTTCACAAATGAAGCAACCTCCAACTGGTCCTTTATTCTTAGTATGTTGGTTTCCCTTGAAAACACCCTTGAAACTATTACCAGGTTTCCTATTCCCCAAACCACTATTAAACTTGGAGTTCTAATTTTTGAACTAACCCTTGGAATTTCCACTCATCTACTTCTAGTTATTATTCTTTAAATTTGGTTTAAAACTTGTAAATTAATTTTTGAACTTATCTTTGACTTGGGCAAGATATTTTAGTTTCTATTCTTGCTTGACTGCCTTCTTAAATACCTAATCCATGGTATATCAACAATGCACATCTACTTCACTGATTATTTGGAGTTTTAATCCCATGATGAATTTCCTAATTCTAAACCTCTAATCTACCTGATACTAAGGTTTATACTTAAGAATTTTGGTAAATTTCTCCTAGTATTCATTCACTAACAAATCCCCTTGCTTAATATTTTATAAATTCATAAGATTTTGGTCTAAGTATAGTTTTGGAATCAATCATGACCTAAATAATGCCATAAAATGTTCCCAAGTGGTGGTAGTTGGTTTGAGGTTCATATAGAGCTTTTTTTTCCCACCAAGTCATTGATTCACTAGCAAGTTGAAAAGCTCCCTAGATTGCTTTCATGACTTTGAAATAATTATGAATCTCAAAATATTTCTCCATTTTTATTTTCTATGCTTTAAATCCATCACCTAATATAATTCCATCTAACTTGGGTGGATTCACCTTTTTCACGTCATGTGTTAACTCTGTAGCTATTCATGCTCTCACATCCTATGGCACCTCATCATGCCTTTGATCTTGAAGATGATCCTAGTCATTAGAATGCTCTTCAGGTTCTTCCTAAGAATTATCCTCTTGATGGCCATGTAATTATTATTATAAGTCCATGATTCAATCCCTAGTCTCTTACAAGGTTGTGAGGATTTCATCCAACTTCATAGCTTGCTCAGCTACAAAGTAATTTAGATCAAAAGGGGGTTCAATATTTGAAGTACCCTCACCTCTTGGTATAATGCACACCATTGTTCTTCCTAATTATCATGAGAATAAGTTTTTGTTAGTAGACACATTAAGTCCTAGAGTTTGATCCTCAACTCTGATACCATAATGTAACAATCCCACTAGGTTTTACCAAAATATTTCAATAATTTAAAAATAAATAAATACACATATTCAACATATAGATTTCATCATGATAAATCCTATCTAATGATTTTTAACTAACCACATTAATTTAGTTAACCATAAAGGTTATAGATAATATAATTAGATAAGGATAGTCATTAATAAATATAGAAATCATGAACAATACTGAATAACCGTAAACATTGCATCTTAACATAAATAAAATAGTACAAATTCAGCTACTATTGATACAATATTATAGCCTCTACTGTATAAATACAATGTATAATTATCATAATTTTTAGTAGTACATAAAATATCTCAAATGATAAAACATGATACAAATCTCCTTTGAGTAGAGTCTCCATGACTCAAGAGTCACCATGACTCAAGTATCAATTTGTAATCTCAAGTGTAGTCTCAAGTATAATACTCTAGCTAGGAGGGAGAACATTATCTAAGCACTTTTTCACACCATAGATCATAGATTCCCCACACCATATCCTAAAAAAGGGGATGACCCTCCCTTCATAGATGGGTAGATAATGATGGTGTAAAAATCCATAGTAACAAACCATATCCCTTGTGTTGAAGATATCTAATAAATAATGTGTAACATAAAGAAATCTATTCTAATATGATATTTCACAAACATGAAAACTGTATCAACATATGAAATGACAATGTTTATCAAACATTACTTTGGCCAAAATTTTCCTTAATAAATGATCTCTAGGATTAGTCAAATTCATACACACCACTTAATTGAATTACACCATATCTTGCATTGATGACATTAATTAAGCTAGTGGAATCCCTCCACTACTTAATTAATGTCATGAATGTGAGATTCTATAAAATAAATAATAATAAAAAAACCAATATATTCATTCATCACATTTCAATACAACTAATCAAAACTATGCTAAATACATAATTATCACAAACATTCATTTAGTGCATCAAATGAAGTGAATAGAATCCCATCATCAAGTTTTTTACAAATTTTAAATAGAATACAAAAATAGTCCTCAATATAACATACCATCCAAGTAACGACTATCTAGACCACCAATTACTTTATCCACTAATTAACTTATAATATTATTTCTTCACAAAATAATATTATAATCCTGACTAATAAATTGTTTATATTCCACATATGACAATAGCTTGTCCATAACATACAATTATGTTATGTATTTAAACTCATAAATATAATGAATGATTTATATTTAAACATTCTAATGATTTTATACTAACCAAATATAAATAATCATTAATTATTCACTCTTATAATATAACAATTATAACATAACTATATGCATATATAAATTTATATATTAATGCATACATACAAATACACTACACATACTTCATTTATACAATATACTTATTAAGTTGACATCCAATGCCATTCACCTTATAATATACTATATATGTGAAGTATACAATCAACTTTCATACAAATGTCCCATAACCTTTTTCAATAAACTGAGGAATTTCATGATAAATAAACTCACATAATTCTATAATCCAAACTCATTTCTTATTTGTTCATAAACACATTCTAATCATTTTAAATCAAAAAAATCATTAAAATTTTCCAAATAAATAATATTCATAAGTGCAAATATAGTGAAACACAATCACCTTTACCCTATTTGGGTATTAACAAAGTAGTAATTAACACACAGTCGAATACCTACTTAGGTATCAATGGTAATACTTTAGATTTGGCTGACTAAGATGAATACAATACAAGGCAAAATACCTTACTTGGGTATGGTTGATCATAGTTCAAAACTTTGATGATTTAACAATGGAAATCATGCAATTGAACCCACATATTTTCTCCTTATGAACTATGCAATAAAACACAATTCATCTTAAAAACTAAAATACATAGTCAATCTTGAGTATGAACATTATTTAAAATAAATAACTAAACTTTGCCTTTAATTCCTTATCATACCACAAGTATACATATTCTCATAAATCCAAATGTAATCCTACAATCATATTTCTTTTTATATACCCATACCTAGGGTTCTCAAAATGACTACACAAAAGATCCCAAATCCACATAACATCTATTATGAATAAATTAGGATTTCATAACCAAGGTTTAGAGTCCAACTATAAATCAAGCCTAGTTTATAATCACATCATCTTCTAACTATAATACACATAGTCACATTAAATTTTGACTAATGAATAACAATTTTATATATATATATATATATATATATATATATGCACTTTTAATCCACTATCAATCATAAATATGACTACACACACACACACACATACATATAACACACATACACATACACACTACACACACACACACATACATAGATACATAGATACATACATATATATATATATATATATATATGTATATATATGTATATATATATATATATACATATATGTATATACATATATATATATATATGTATATATATATATGTATATATATATGTATATATATATACATACATATATATATATATATATATATATATATATATATATATATATGTATATTATATATGTGTGTGTGTGTGTGTGTGTGTGTGTGTGTGTGTGTGTGTGTGTATGTTTGTATGCATACAATCACATTTAAGTTTTTCGATTTATCAAACAAGCATACACACACACACAATCATATTTAAGTTTGAAAGTGGATTATAGGTATAGACATACATATTTGCATACACACACACATACATGTATGTATGATATAGTCACATTTAAGTTTGTCAATTTATCAAACAAGTTTATATATATATATATATATATATATATATATATATATATATATATATATATATATTGAGTATACATATTTATATAAAATCAAATTTAACTAAATATATACTCAAGTATATATATTTATGTATATATTGATTATCTTAAGAAACCCATAATCTTAACCCAAAAAGTCCAATTAGTTTTAATAGTCGATGGATCAAATAGACAAACATTCTTGAGTTTATGTTTCAAATACCCAATTAAATATATAGACAACCTAGTTCAAAATAATAGCTCAAGATGAATTATTTATTTACCCAATAGGGAAAATTCTAATTTGAATAGTTATATTTGAATTACTAAGGAAGGATAGGATAAATTTTATAAAGCCTCTTAATATCATGGCCAAGACCTATTATTTTGCCTCTAACCTTCCAAGGTTACCCTGGGTTAGATATAGGGTTCTATGGAGGCTGATCCCTATAGAGGGCCCTATATACAACCCTATGTAAGTTTCCAAACTTATAAATAATTGAAAAACTATCAACCAAATGAAAATTTAAATCTTATTCACAAAAAGTTATCACACATTGGTATTTGAATTACATAACCAACTTGGTAACATATGATTGTCAAATAAAGATGAGAAAAATTATTTATTTTCACTTGTTCACCTCATCTTTGCCTTCTATCTTCTTCTATCAAAATTACATGAGACATTTCCTATGTCATGTATCATCTTATTCACATCCCCCATTATCCTAGTTTTATTTATTTTCCATCACCTCTTTCCTTCCACTTCTCCATACTCTTTGGCTAATTAAACTCCTTACAGAATTATCATGCCCAAATATTTTAACTAACTTGTGGTCCACATCCATGCAAAACATAGTAAACCCCAAAATTTTCTCCCAAACATTACTTAATTGAAGTCAATAAATGATTATGAACCTAATCATTCTTGATGCTTATCTACAAATTTTCTAATTAACTATTTTATATTCCTTTATCAAATTTACATGTTAATGATTTAAAGAAACCATCCTCAACCATCTCAATTATATAAGTCACATATTACTTATGTTATATTACATGCAAGACTATCAAATAGTTATGGACTAAAGTATTTTCCCATGCAACAACTAACACAATAATGATTAATATATTTTTGGCAATACAATAAGTTTAGATTTTACATTGAATGCTATCCAAAAACATATATAACAATTACAATGATTTCTAAAATCATTAAATAATTAACATTAATATATATCCATTTATATATTATGAATATAAATCCTTAAAATAAATAGTTAAACAAATACAATTTCTTTTAAAACAATGCCATTTATCTTTTGACATTAAATGTAATATCGTAATAATGATCTTTAATTATTTTTATCTAAATATTATAGCTCAAGTAACATTTATGGAATTTACCACAATAATCATAATGTTTTATTATAAATCCACACATAATAAGGTAGTGATCTAAGTAAACATAAACAAATTCACTCATTTAGACAAACAAGATGAGGTACGTAAGATTATAAAAATAGTGAAATCACTCAAACAATCAACATAATCAAAATAAATCAAGCATGTCATTGATGAAGATAGAGACATTTTGAATTCCTTTTAACATGTGAATATACAACATATGTATAGAGAAGGTAATGGAAAACTGACTAGTTTACAAACATGGGAGTCAATAATGCTAGTTTCAATATTTGGTTTGGCCATGAAGACCTCCTTAAGGAGTTGATATTAAAAGTCACCAATGTGTTATAAATATGATTTTGATTGATGTCAAAAGGGATATTATGGATGTAATTTATGTTCAAGGCTGATTATGGTGATTTGCAAAGGATCTTATCAAAGGTTAAAGATGATTAGAATGCTTGTGTGAATGAATGGAATTCATCTAGTTCTTCATATTGAACATCTAGACATTTTGGGTCTATAGAGGAAAATCTAAGAAGGAAGTTTGCTAACATCACCATTGCCATGTGTAGATGAGTCTAGGGGAGTTGGTCATATGGTTATGATCACATTAGTCCCTAAATATTATGTACCAAATTTGAAGTCATGCGTTAAAGTATGGTAGAAGATATGGGGATGCAAAGTTGGCTACTTGGATAGAATTAACTAAGTTCTAACACTTATCCAAATTTACAAAAGGGATAAATAGAGCCAAGTAAGCATGTTGATGAGGTCAACATTCACACACATAGATATATTAGGACAAAATGATCATATGGGTTTTTTTAATTTTTATGCATATTTTATATGCACTAAATCTCAAGTCACAAGATGTAGCACTATAAAAGATATGCATGAACAAAGTTGGGATCCCAAGCATTTTGACAATGTTTTCCCACAGTCAAATTTATAGGTTGCAAGAAAATGCTGAGAAGGCATCTTTTTGATTTCATATCTTTCAAGTATGAAGGTTTCAAGAGAAAATGGATATATGGATGGAATCCCCTATGTAAGTGGATCTTATGCACTAAATTATAGGTCATGAAAATAAGTATGAAAAGAGTTATGCAAGAACAAAGTTGGCCTTACAGGGAAGTTTTAGGCATAACTAGCTCTATGGTAGAATAATCTAAGTGAGAATATTAATTGAATTATATCTCACACGTATGAAATTTTCAAGAAAAAATGAGCATATGAGTTTGTTTATTATCATGCCTATTTTATATGGTCCAAATTTTAGAACAAGAACATGAGTGAAGTAAAAGATATGAAGACGAAAATTTATCCTTCCAGACATAATTAAGATGGTTACTGTACTTAGTCAAATTTGCATAAGGTAATTTTGAGCTAGTTGGAAGATCAACAGTTAGTACTTAATCATATATTAAAGATCCAACAAAGCATAACAAAGTCAATTTGTTAAAGGGACCTTCGAGTAAATGTGTTAGTGACAAGTGTCACATTCATAAAGCTTGCATAGTAAATATACATGGTTTAAAGTAAATAAGTCAATGATCAATGTGAGGATGCTAAGTGTCTCAATAGTGGTAACTGATAAAAATGTGTAAAAGGCATGTGCTAGTGATAAGTGTCACATTCATGAAGCTTGTCAGACATAGACCCAATAAGCATAGGATTATAAGAGACAATGATTCAACTTATCAAAATATCTGATAGTGAGTGGTGATCATGTAAAGGAGATCCAATGGAGTGAGTGAAATCAATGGGATAAAGTGATTGAGGTTTATCAACAAAATGATGAGTCAAATATTGAGTAAGTTTTTGAATATCGATAGAGTGTAATCATTATAAAGACTCAAGAAGTAGTTAGATAGGATAAAAATCTTGATGTTTAATGTCAAGATAGAAGTAAATATCATTCTAGTTTGAAGATCTAGTGACATATAAGATCTAAGATCAAATGATTACTGAACATGTTTTAAACTTGAAGAGTTATATTCTATAAGCGTATAGGGATCTAATAGAGCACATGATCTTGTCAGAGATTGATCAAACAAAAACATTTTAAAGTTGAGTAGTTTAAATGAAGATCATAATATCATGGTGCTAAACTTAAGATCAATGGTTGATATTTAAAAATATGATCATGCAAAATGGTAAAGCATAGAAATATGTAGGAAATTATAGTTAAGCTATAAATCATGACATAGACAATGAGTTAGATTGTAGTGATCGATATAATTTATGTAAATATTCATGTGTATCAAATCTAGAGCCTCGTATATGATAAAGATAGTAATGAGACTAGAAATCATGGTGGTGGTGCATGAGTTCAAGACATGGGAGACTTACATTTCAAGAGATAATGAACTGAGTCCAAAATAGAGCATGATGTGTTTGCAAACAAGTGTGAACATAGAGAAGATACAGAACCCTAGATCAAATTATTATATATATATATATATATATATATATATGTCATTTAAGACATAAAAAAATCTATTAGAGCTATTTTTATTGCCATTAGAGTAGATTTAGTTTGAGAGAGAGGCAAAGAGCAAGAGATTGATGAAGTGTGTCAAATACATAAATATAGAGAAACAAAATCAAAGAGGCAAAGTGGAAGAGAAAAGAGATGAAGTGGAGAGCATGCGTATTTATAGATCAAACCTATAACAAATAACACATAATTGGACTGATTATGTATCTATATTCTAATTTTGATTTTTAACTCCATTATAGATCTGATAGGTTGGTGCCATCAAAAAATCTAAGTTGGTGCTTAGATTAGGAAGTGGGTGCTTCCTTAGAGTTGTTTCCATTAAATTAGGGGATTGGTGTCTCTTTAGGGTTAGTGCCCTTAAATGTGTAACTAACAAGGTTTTAATTATGAGCTTGGATTAGAGTAGTAGATTATAATAGCTATTCTAACCTTGGTTTTTCCCTTATTGTGTTTTTCACATATACATATGGTGTCATGTGAATTTGTGTGTGTGTGTGTGTGTGTGTGTGTGTGTGTGTGTGTGTGTGTGTGTGTGTGTGTGTGTGTGTGTGTGTGTGTGTGTGTGTGTGTGTGTGTGTGTGTGTGTGTCTGTGTGTGTGTGTGTGTGTGTGTGTGTGATCTTTGAATATTTGATTTAATCTGCATATATCTTTTAATATGAATTAAAAGGTTTTTTAAAGGACTAGTTTTAATTGATCTAATTATTCACATTATGTTCCAAAAATGGGTATCAAAACCCTGGTTCCTTATAAGAATATTAATTAGCTTAGGTAGATCTTGGGAGGTAAACACAAATGGCTAGTCAAGAAGGTTCTTCCTCAAACAAAGCACCTCTCTTTTATGAAATAAACTATGAATTTGGGAGTATTATAATGGAAGCATATCTATCTTCATTAGGGTTTGATGTATGGATGTCTATTGTGAATGGATATACATCTCCTACTACAACTCCTACTAATCAGACTGCCAAGAAAGCATATGAGAGAAATGGCAAGGCTAATAATGCTATTCTATGTGGATTGTCTAATTCAAAGTTTGTCAAAGTAATGGATTATCAAAATGTACAAGATATATAAAACAAACTAAAGATCATATTTAAATGAGATGAAAAGGTAAAGTAGGCCAAGCTACATACTTCAAAATGCAAGTTTAAAAGCCTTAAAATTAATGAGGAAGAGAAAATTACAGACTATCTCCTTAGAGTGGATGAAATAATCAATGTAATTAGAGGCCATAGAGAAGATATGAAAGAATCATTCACTATTAAAAAGGTCTTAATATCTCTTCCATCAAGGTATGACTCTAAAATATATGCAATAGAAGAAGCAAGAGATCTGGATCAACTCATTGTTGTTGAGTTGCATGGAACCTTCATTGCCTATGAGATGAGAATGGGAGAAGTAGAAAATTTTAAGAGACAAGTTACATTTAAAGAATACAAACCAATTAAGGTAAACTCACCTACATCTGGATATGAGGAGACTGATGAATAAGAAGCCAACTTTGTTAGAAGATTGAGAAGAGGGTCTGGAAAGTACAACGGTAATGTACACTTTAAATGCTTTAATTATGATAAATTATGAACTTTTCTACTAAATTCCATTATAAAAAGAAGGATACTTCTGAGCAAGAAGAGATAATTAAAATGGTGAAACCTCACTATTTCAAGAAGAAGAAATTCTTCAAAAACAAGAAATTCCTATACATAAAAGAAGATAGTGATTCAATGGATGATAGTGATAGTTATGATGATGATCATGACTATGCTTTTGTGACTAAGGAAAGGGATGTCATATTCATGAAAATAAGATTGGATTCTATGGATCAAGAATGAGTTTACAACTTAGATGAAATAAAGAAGGAGAAATGGATCTAGAGTGTGAACTCATCTGTGCTTTAGAGGAAATTGATAAGCTGAGAAAAAAGAGCTCAAAATAGAAGAAGCTTGGATAAAAGGAAATTGAGAAAATGTCCCAAAGCATTGAGAAATTTGATTAGATGGTGGTTAGCCTAAAGACATAAGTTGAAGAGGCTAAAATAATAGAATATGTAGTCAAACTTGAATTTCAATCTAAATATAATGAGTGCATGAAGTTAGAAGTAGAGATAGTGGATTTAAGAAAAGATATTGAGAAAGCTAAAGGACAACTAGATAAAATTTTAAAGTTGATAGGAGGATTAGACATTATTGATGAATTGATCAACTCTCAAAATCTCTCAAAAGAGAGATCAAGTCTTAGTTATGAGAAAGGAAAAATTTCCATAACTAGTACATCTATTAACCTATATGACAACTTTAAAGTAGAAGGAGAATCTAGAGAAAAGAAAGAGAAAACTTGAAAGGATAGACTCAAACACAGATGATGTGAAGAAAAATGAAGGAGAAAAGAATCCTAAAGAAAATAAGAAGACAAAGGTAGATGATGCAGATAGATACACAAAAGTGAGAGACTTGAAGAAGCCATAGTATATAAGAGCTCCTCATATTTCATAAAGAAATTCTATGAATGGGTATTACTCATATTTATATAGTTATTATTATACCTATAATCATTTTGGTCATAGAATTATCAATTGTAGAGTTGTACTTAAAAGGAGAAAAAAAATTGTAAGTAGAAATTCATTTGCTCCCTTAGATATAAATGTAATATGATATAACTACAATAATTTTGGTGACATAGTTAAATAATGTACACCAATATTTGTAATACCAAAGGTATGAATTAAAAAGAAAATCATGCCTCCTAGTTTGAACAAAGATTCACCAGTCTTTGAAAAAGATAAAAATAAGCCCAACAAGAAAATTAAGGATGTGTGGAAAGTGAAAGATCAATCTATGATTGCTCAAACTACACTCCATGTCAAGGAATATAATTTATGGGTAATTAATAGATAGTGGATGCTCAAAACACATGACTAGTGATAAGAGTAAGTTTATCAAATTAAGAAAATGTAAGGAATGATCTATAAGTTTAGGAGACAACACTGTAATAAAGATCATAGGTAAAGGAACCTTGAACATAGATAGAAAATTGTGTACAAATGATGTGTTTTATGTTAAAGGATTAAAGCATAATCTACTGAGTTTCAGCCAAATGTGTGACAATGGATATAAGGCCACATTTAATTTAGAAGGCTACAAGTTAAAGAGATCTAGAAGAATAGTTATATAAAGGAAAAGTACTATTATATATATATATATATATAATCTTGTTGAGTGAATGGTAATAACTACCCGATAGAAAAGATTGATGAGAGTTGGTTATGACATAGAAGAATGGGTCATGTCAACTTTGATAACCTAGTCAAAGTGATCTCAAATAAGTGTGTTAGACAAATGGCCAAGATAACCAAACCTATAGACACTACTTGTAAGGAATGTCAACTAGGCAAGTAGACAAGGGTTAGATTTTAAACAAAGGAGTATACAACTACAAATCCTATAGAATTAATTCATACTAATCTTTGTGGTCCTAATAAGATAAGATTATATAAAGGAGAGAGATACTTCATGTTAGATATAGATGATTACTCAAGAATGACATGGGTAGCCTTTTTGAAGGACAAGTCATAGGTATTTGAGAGATTCAAGATATTTAGGGCCATGGTAGAGAATGAGATTAGAGGAAAAATCAAATGCTTCAGATCTAATAAAGGTGGATAATTCACCTCAAATGAGTTCATATAGTATTTTGAGAAGCATTAGATCAAAAGGCATTACTCTACAATAAGGACTCCATAGCAGAATGGAGTTGTTAAGAAAAAGAACATGATAGTTAAGGAGATTGGTAGAATAATGCTAAAAGAGGCCAAGTTATCTAATGGATAATAGAGAGAAGTAGTCCAAGTAGTAGTATATATCTTGGACAAAGTTAAACTAAGGGTAAATAGTGAAAAAAATCCCTATGAATTATGGTATGGAAAACCTACCTTTGTTAAGCACTTCAGAGTGTTTGGAAGAAAATACTACATCAAGAGAAAGGAGAAAAAATTGTGAATCTTTGATTCAAGATGTGATGAAGGAATATTTCTCAGTTATTCTACCCAAAGCAAAGCCTACATATGTTACAATAAAAGGCTACATAAGAGTGTAAAGAGAATCAATGTCAAGGTTGAAAAAGGCATGGAACGTGTTGAACCTGACAAAGAAATCTATAATGAGGAATTAGATTTTGAAGAGGAAATAGCTAAGGAAAAACATGATAAAGCAAATTTAAAGGAACCTCTAAGATTTATTCAAAAGGATCATCCTATAAAGTAGATAATTGACAATAAGAATGAAGGAGTTCAGATAAGGAGAAGAGATGCAATGAATAAGGAACAAGTAAGTCTTGCTCTAATTTATAAAATTGAGCCAAGTTTTTTCTTTTCAATTTGGATCAATTCTTCTTCCATGGATTTTAGCCAATTCTCATCCTTTTTGGCTTTTTTAGTCCTAAGGCCTTCAAACAAGAATGTGATAGGTACAAAGTGGGTCTTTAGAAACAAGCTCAATGAGGATGGAGCTATCATAAGAAATAAGGAAAGATTGGTGTGCAAGGGATATGCATAAGTTGAGGGCATATATTTGAGGAAATATTTGCTCTAGTTTCTATATTGGAAGCTATAATAATGTTTCTAGCATTCTCTATTTACAATAAATTCAAAGTCTATCAAATGGATGTTAAGTCTTCTTTATTTAATGGGAACATAGAAAAGGAAGTTTACATAGAACAACTTGAAGGTTTGTAGTTATTAGAGGAAGAAGATTATGTGTGCAGATTACAAAAATCTATGCATGGTCTAAAACAAGCACCTAAAGCATGGTATTCAAGATTATATCAATACCTAAAACAACAAGGTTTCAACAAAGGATGTGCAAACAACAATCTATACTTTAAATCAAAAGGTGAGAATATGTTGATTATTGTTGTTTATGTAGATGACATCATCTTTGGTGGTATAAATAATAAAATGTGCAAAGAATTTGAATGATTTTTAGATGTCTATGCTAGGATAACTTTCTTTCTTCCTTGGTCTACAAATAACACAATTTGATGAAGGGATATTTATATCCCAAACCAAGTATGTAAAGTAAATTCTTAAGAAGTTTGGAATGGAAGATAAAAAACTATTAATACTCCTATGATAACTGGATGCAAGTTGAGAAAAGAGGATGAGTTCCTTAATGCAAATCAAATATGTACAAATCAATGATAGGTAGCTTGTTATACCTAACTGTATCAAGACTAGATATCATTGTAAGCAGTGTGCATGGTTTTTAGATTTTAGGCTACACCCAAAGAATCACATGTCAATGTATTGAAAAATATCGTTAGATACATCAAGAGCACAATTGACTATGGACTATGGTATCCTAAAAGTGAAGATATGACTTTGACAGCTTATACAAATGTTGATTCGGTAGGAAGTGTGGATGATAGAGGAAACACTAGTGGTGGTTAATTTTTCCTTGGAAATAGACTTGTTTCATGGTTGAGAAAAAAGAAAGAGTCAATTGCTCTTTATATAATAGAAGCAAAGTATGTAGTAGCAATGGCATGTTGTACTCAAGTATTGTGGATAAAAGAAACACTAAAAGACATCAAGGTATATTACAAGTCACTTATCTCTATTCTTTCTGATAATTCAAGTGCTATTAATATATTAAATAATATAGTTACGCATTCTAGAACCAAACACATATCAATTATCACTTCTTAAGAGAGAGGGTTGTAGATCAAGAGGTCATAATGGAGTATGTGCCAAATCAAGATCAAATTATAAACATATTCAATAAACCTCTTCCCAAGGAACAATTTGAGTATCTGAAATAGAACTTGGGAGTGGTGGCTCCTACATCACATCACTAGATCCTAGTTATAGGGCATGATTCTAGGGGGAGTCTCATATAAGCTTTGTTAATCCCTAGAAGAAGAGAGAAAGGACAACTCAAGTATGCATACTTTTGCAAAGTTATAATGAGTTAATGGTTGCAAATTCTTGGATAAACTCCTTTGTCTAATAAAGGGGAGAAAAAATTGGACAAAAAATAAAAAAGAGACGCATTTTCCATTGATGTCAAAGGGGGAGAAGAAGGGCAAATGATCTCTACAAAAGTTTAGAGAAAAAGTGCAAATGTCAAAAAAGAAGTAAAGCAAGTGTCCAAGTTGAGTATTGGGAAAATGTGTCATTACCTAAGTGGAAACAAGTTTAGTTTGAATAAATTCAATTAATACTAATTAGAAGACAATGTAAGCATTGAAAAAGAAGGAGAAAAATGTTAGAAGATCAGAGCATTTAGTTTGCCATCATTGACAAAGGGGGAGATTATTGGAAATATGATTGTCATTGATGTCAAAAGGGAGATTATGGATGTCATTGATGTTCAAGGCTGAGTATGGTTATTTGAGGATGTGTAAGGGATCTTATTAGAGGCAAAGGATGATTGGAATACTTGTGTACATGAGTGGAATTCATCTGGTTCTTCATATTGATTATCTAGACATTTTAGGTCTATAGAGGAAAAGCTGAGAAGGTAGTTTGCTGACATCACCATTACCACCTATAGATGAGTCTAGGGGATTTGGTCATATGGTTGTGATCACATTAGTCCCTACTTATTATACAATAGATTTGAAGTCATTCATTAAATTTTGGTAGAAGATATGGGGATGCAAAGTTGGCTACTTGGATATAATTCACTAATTTACAACACAACCAAATTTGCAAAAGGGATAAATAGAGCCAAGTAAACATGTTGATGAGGTCAAAATTTGCACACATGGATATGTTAAAATAAAATGATCATATGGGTTTGTTCATTTTTGTGCTTAGTTTATATGCACTAAATTTTAAGTCATGTGATGTAGCATGACAAAAGATATGCATGATAAAAGTTGGGCTCCCACAGATTTTGACAGTGTTTTCCCACACTTAGTGAAATTTATAGGTTACAAGAAAAATCTGAGAAGGAAATTTTATGATGTGATATATTGTACATATGAAAGATGCAAGAGAAAATGGATATATGGATAGAATATCCTATGTAAGATGATCTTATGTGCTAAATTGTAGGTCATGCGACTAAGTGTGACAAGAGTTATGTAAGAAAAAATTTGGCCTTACAGGCAGGTTCTAGGCATAACTAGCTTTGTGGTAGAATAATTTGAGTGAGAAAATTAATGGAATTATATATTATACATGAGAAAGCTTCATGAAGAAATAAACATATGGGTTTGTTCATTATCATGCCTAGTTTATATGGTCTAAATTTTAGAATAGGTAGATGAACAAAGACAAATATATGAAGGTGAAAATTTAGCCTTCCAAACATAATTGAGATGGTCCCCATAATTAGTCAAATATGCACAAGGTAAAGTTTGAGCTAGTTGGAAGATCAATGGTTAACACTTAATCATACATTGAAGATCTAACAAAGCATATAAAAGTCAATTTATCAAAGGGACCTTTGAGTAAACATGTTAGTGATAAGTATCACAATCACAAAGCTTGCACAATAAATCTACAAAGTGGTTTAAAGTCAATAATTCAATGATAAATGTGATGATTCCAAGTGTCTCAATAGTGGGAACTGATAGTAATATGCTAGTGATAAGTGTCACATTCATGAAGTTTGTCAGATATAAACCTAATGATCATAAGTTTGTCAGAGATAATGATCAAGCTCATTAGAAGATTTGATGGTGAGTGGGTGATCATGCAAAGGAGATCAAACAGAGTGAGTGGACTCAATGGGATAAAGTGCTTGAGTTTTATTGACATAGTGGTGAGTTACATACTAAATAAGTTTGAGAAGATCGGTAGAGCATAAACATTTCAAAGACTCAAGAAGTAGTGAGATGGGATAAAGATCTTGACTTTTAACATCAAAATAGAAGTAAAGATAATTCTAGTTTGAAAATATAATGACATGCAAAATCTCAGATCAAATGATCTAATGGATGCATTTTAAACTTGAAGATTTAAAGTCTGGAAGTGTATAGGAATCCAATAGAGCACATGAGCCTATCAAAGATTGATCAAATGAACATGTTTTAAAGTTTATAATTTTAAATGAAGACCATTAGATCATGGTGCCCAAATTAAGATCAACAATCAATATTTAAATATATGATCATGCTAACAATTAAGCACAAGAATATATAGGAACTTGTGGTTAAGCTGTAAATCATGACACAATGTTTTATTATTTTTTAGAATAATGGAGTTTTATTCCTAATTAAATAAATAGGTCTGAGTAGGGTAAATTAGTAAATAATGTTCAATAATTAATCCACTAATTTGTGTAAATAGATTATATTTTTACCTTTTCTAAAAATAGCAATAATAGAGAGAAAATCAAATTTACTTAGAAATCGAGTGAGATGTATGTTCCAAGGTCTAAAAATATTTGTGAAAGCTTGGGAGACTATCATAAATAGGATCCTAGATTTCATTTTTAGATTGGAAAAGAGTTTTGAAAGTGGGATACCCTACTATTTGATGCTATAGTCCTTTTTCAACATTATTGTCTAGGTGATCTATGTTTTCTGGGTTCTACTCGATATGTCTATGTTTCCCTCTCAATGAAATATTGAAACCTAAAAGTCTATGAAGCTCATTGTACATCTATTTTAATATTCAAATCCCTAGGAGCTCTTTATTCTTGAGTTTGAATGGAAACTTAGGAAAGAGAGAGAAGGGGTTAGTATGTAAAGGATACACTACATGCACTTGACACCCCATGTGTAGGCACATTACCTACATACCAATACTCCAAGGAGGGATCAAGCTAATGTAGTTATTCCATTGAATTTATTGGTGTAATATGTGTATGAAAATGTAAATAGATGCAAAATTGGGTGTTCTTCAGATGGTTAGGAACTGGTGTAAGGGTTTTAAATAAACTTGAAATAATATTGGAAGGTTATATGTAGAGAATAAGGAAAAGTACTTGAATGTATTCTTGCTTCTCTCTTGTAAATGAGTGCCAACCCTTATAAATAAAATTTGAATGGACTTTTATAATAAAATTAATGATCATGGGTTAAATGAATTTGAATTAGGCTAAAATAAATTAGGATAAATATTTGGGAAAATATGACTATTAGGACAAAAAGTACATTTGGAAAATAATGCCAAAAATAGGACACCCTAGGTTATAGTGCTCCTATCTAATTTGAGTACTACTATCCAAAGGGAATTATAACTAGAGGGATGGATTTGGGCCTAAAAGAGCTACCAGGGTATGTAAGGGTTAAGTCTAGAAGGATATGGATGACTGGGAATTAGTGAAAGAAAATCCAAAAAAGGGTTGTGCAAGCAAGTAGGAGGACCTATGGATTAGGTGTCTTTATCCATACTTAGGTAGCCAAATTTCAAATTTTATATGACTACATCCCCCCCCCCTCATTTATTCTAGTGATACAACAAAGAAAAATACTAGGATAAAGGAAAAAATAGAAAGTGTACCTAAACTTACCTATAAAGGTGAAGCCCATGAAGCTTATGTGATGCTGAGTAATGATAGATGGTGCATAGAGATCACATTGTGCAAGTGTAAATATATGAAATGAAATAAATATTAGATCAATTCTTATTATATGTGATATAAAACAAGAACATATAAAAGCTAAGTAAAAGAAAAAGGAAGAGAAAGGAATGAATATACCTCACTAGGTACACAAACTAACACAAAACCTATTATGATCCTGAGTAAGGCTGAGGAATTATAGATTGTGTTGGATGATGCTATACCAAAATTTATATCAAAAATGGAGATGAGTGTTAAACTCCCCAAAAAGTGGCTGAAGAGTAAAAAGGCTAGACTTTTGGCTTCATCATCATGTATTAAGTGAAACTAGATGATCATGCATATGATAATCAATGTCCAAAATGTGTGTCTAATCCCTCTAAATAGGTGGCTCAAGAATACAAAGGCTATCCCTTTGACTCCATCATTTCCCCATGAAGTGAAGCTATGAAGTGATACCAGTATAGAATAAATGTCATATGAGATGGCTCATGGAGCCCATGAATGTTCTAAAAATTTGACAATGTGGTGTGGATAGCTGAATGTATGTTAGAAACTAGGCCACTCTTGGCCATTCCAAAAGATGGAGATTAGGCCTATATGAAAGTCACTCCAAAAATTATGCACTAGGATTATGTGAAATATAACTCAAGAACTTAGGAACTTGGGAAGTTAAATTTGTGTGAAATTTCAACTTAAAAAAGATGCCACCTAGCTGTAGATGGAGTAAGGCATGCAACTACTGAGAATGCCAGGGTAAATAATTGAACTTGGAAACAAAAGAAGACCAATGTGCCATGCACATTGCCCCCAATCATTGGTGTCTAGAACATGGATTATGATCTAAAAGTTATGTCAACTACCTAATATAAAATTAAAAGTGAGAGCCATCATGCCATCGCTGATGCCCCCTATATCTAGATTCCTTGAGAAAATTGTATTGAAATTGCTAATTCTAATTGATTCGGATGTGAAAAACTATAGCTGAGCTAAATTTTTTACATGTTACTAGAAAACCTAGGTGTTTTTATACCTAGATAAGAGCACCAAAATGAGGACACATTATGTTTGACATTTTTTCCCATTTATGATGCTATTATCCTATACTAAAACTTATTGTTGATCTAGAATTATCACTATTTTTCTATTCTATTCTGACTAGTTTGACTTCTAGATTATGAACTGGGTGATCTGAATGCTATTATTTTGACTACTAGGAGCTTTGATCTTTGTGACAAAACCCATATTTATTTCCCCCTCTTTTTAGGGTAGGAATGATTGAACCTGCAATGACTACCCTCAGATGAAAGGAGTCTTGTAAGTGTGTTATGCTGCATAGATACATGATATAGCAATGATATTTGATAATATTTCTCTAGATATATAAATGTTTGTATTGAGAGATTGTTAGATCAATAAGGGTATGTCTAGATAGATATAACAATGTAAAAGTATGTGTAATATACTGAATTGGAATTATAAATGTTAGATGTTAGTTTTTAATTGGAGGGATGTAGCATGATGTCCATCATGACTTCTAAGAAAGTAAGGTAAATGCATGCTATGTATCTTTCCTTATATGCTTTTCACTTCTTGATTCTTGCTTTGTATGCTTGTTACTTGATTGATTGTCCTTGTTTTCAATGATATGGATCATGACATTACAAACAAGGACAAGCAATAAAGCAACAAGCATACAAAGCAAGAAGTAAGAAGCAAGAAGCATACATGGTTTGCCAAGCGGCCATGCAAACAAGGGACATGGCACATGTCACTCAAGCTAGAAATTAAGCATACAAGACATGTTTAAATGCCACATACACATATAATTTGAAAAAAGAAAAGATTGGCATGAGGGCCACAAGCATATACAAGAGTACAAGCAAGGGACATTGGAAAATGTCCAAAGATACACACACATGAATAAAAGCAAAGGACATTGGCAAATTTCCTAAGGCATACATAAGAAACAAAAATAGAACTAAAAATGCAATCACATCTAGCTATGTAAAGCGAGAAAGGAAAGTATGTAAAAACTATAAAGGTAAAATCACATATAACTAATCAAAGCAAGAGTGAAAGTATGCAAGACACATCTAGTACAAGACTAGGTATATTCTAAGAAATACACAAGTGCAAGATACTAATGAGTTTTGATGTGGTAATCTATGTAATCTAGTAAGTAATGTATGTTAACATGATAAATAGAGTGTGTGGTGTAAGAACGACATAAACTAGATGGTGTAGTCATGTAGAAGATGCCCCTAGTGGCAATATGTATCAATGTGCATTTTGAATGTAGAATTAGGATGCCCCCTCAATGGGTATAATGAAGCAATCAAGGAACTGGAAGTCACTATACACACTCAAAGAAGATCAAGTAAAGCATGGTAATGTAGATAATCAAGAAACAATAGCATAGAACAAAAAATTTAAGTCTAACACAATAGTAGACATGTAAAACATGGATGATGCATACAATCTAATGTTTTTGGTGTTTTTAAAATATTTGAAATTTTTTATATTTTTAAATTTTTTATTTTTATATAATCTATGTATAATCAAGTAGAATAAATTATGTACAAGCAATGTGTAAAAATAACATATTATACATGAAATCTACATAGATGCATAATGTTCATTGGATTTTTAAGTTTCATTCCAAATTAATGGATAGTAACCAAGCTATTTCTATGGAGTCCAAATGATAATGATTTAAAATGGTTCTATAGTCTAGTTAATTAGTGGGTCAATGCATTCAATACTTTATCTAACATGTTCCTAGCTCATTTCAGCATTAACATTGGTGATAAGGTTTCCTATACCCAAATTGTATAACATAAACAAAGATCAAATGAGCATCTCATATATTATGTTCTTTGATATAATGCTATTTTGGCTAAGATGACTAGACCCATGGCTGATCAAGAGTTACAATATCTCTTCAAATGGAATCTTCAACTAGATTTGCATGAATTAATAATGTTTAAAAGGTTATCTTCCTTCATTGAGTTATGCCATACACTAAAGGAAAGGGAAGTCAAATTAATTTCAATGGGCAAACTGAAGTACACAAGTATATCAAAAAAACCAAACATGAGTAACAATAAAGTCCCATATAAAGTCAAGGTCAATGATAACAAAATTCAAAATAAACCTATAGTCAATGCAAATTTAGAGCCCCCTCAGTGAGTGGTTTTATCAACACCTCCTCAGTGAACCTTTACCAATTTACTAGTTTCTCCAACTAGAGTTTTACAATAACTTTTATAATGTAATATCATATCTATCCCTCCCATTTGGGAAGTTTATCCAGCAAAGCCTCTTCCATGGGGATATGATCAGAATGCATTTTACAAATTTCATAGGACACAAAGCTACATAAAAAATAGATTCATCAATTTGAAACATAAGATATATGACTTGATAGATGGCAATCTTATTGATATTAGCACTCTAATTGAGCCTCCATATGCAAAGTAAACATAAGACAAGGCTCTAAACATTTTCTTAGATCCTTTTCCAAAACATTCTAAATAGGAGACAGGGGACACATTAGGGGTTCACCATACATATCATGTACATCCACCACTAGATACATAGATGGCACCTTTAATTGAGTCACATCCTTTGAATAACATGAATGGTGTGTATAATTCTAGAGTTCTGTTAGACCTTCAATCTCCTTCTTAGAGTAGGAGGTAGTTGAGGATAATTCATATTATCATGCACTCTTTATCAGAATTTACATTCATAATCATCCCATTCATAGACACTAGATACAATGTAAATATGTGCACTATGACATTATTGTAGCATTTGGGATATTTAGAGCAAGATATTACCCTAAAAAACATAGTTATCAGCAGATTCATTGGGCACATATAAAGTTCATTAAGTGAGATTATACTTCCTCTACAAGTTGTTCTAATGCATATGACCACACCATTTACTATTGTTATTAGTGTAGGATTTTTTGATATGTTTCTTGGCTAACCATGGATTCAAAAACTTTTATCAATACCTTATACATTTTATAGATGTGTGAAATTCATTCATGTTAATTAGGTTGTTATAAATGGTAGAGTTTCATATGAGTTACCACTCCCCACTTTAGAGCCATCTTATACTTAATAGTCACTAGTTTTATTTTCTCCAGCCATTAAAATTATAACTCTATTTTAGATTCAGACATAATCGAGGTCTCCATCATCATCACAGAGAGTTCATACACTTCCACAGTGGCCTCTTTTAGATAAGCCACTTTTTTAGGATTCTAGATAGTTTCTATCTATAATATTCACACCCAAGGAAGTATTATTGAGGTCTCATGCCTCTACACATAGAACACATGTTTAGAGAGCTTCTCCTACTAGCATATGGGTAATTAAGAGCCCTATAGTTGCATCTACTTATTAGAGTTATAGGGGGACCCCATAGTCAGTTTCCACTACAAAGATGTTAGAGAATTTAAATTATACATAGCTTTCAAAGCCACAATCTTAGCCCTTACATCATGCTTTATGATCATGCATAATCTTTCTCCTTGATATAGGACACCATGATAGGGAGTCTCTCATGAGACTCATTGATTATTATCATTTCTTCTTAGTCTTTCTTATACATAATTTCTCAATTTCTTATACATAGTCTTATAATTCTTGATTTTACATAACTTATTTCAAATATATTGAAAATTCAAAAAAAATTAAATATGTCAAAATCCAAAAAATTTCAAATAAAATTTCAAATATGTCAAAAACCCAAAAACATTCAAATAAATCAAAAACATAAAAACATTTCAATTGTATACATTATTCATGCTTTACATTTCTACTACCTTGATAGACTTAAATTTATTATTCTATGCTATTGTTAATTGATTTATCTACATTACCATTCTTAACTTGATCTTATTTGAGTGTGTGTAGTGACATACAAATCTATGATTGATTCACTCTACCCATTAAATGGGCATCTTAATTCTAAGTTCAAGACATACATTGATATAGCTACCCTTTGGAGGCATCTTCTACATGACTACACCATCTAGGTTATTTCATTCCTACACCACACATTCTAGTCATCATGTTGATGTATATTACTTACTAGCTTACATAGATTACTCTATCAACACTCATTATTATATAGAACTTGTGTATTTTTTAGCATATACCTAATCTTGTACTATATGTCTTGCACACTTTCACTTCTTGTTTTGATTAGTTAGATGTGATTTTATTTCCAATATTTACATGTTTTCCTTTCTTCTTTTGCATATTTATATGTGATTCCATTTATCAATTCTTATTTTGTCTCTTGTATGTGCCTTAGGACATTTGCCAATGTCCTTTGTTTATACTCTTCTATGTGCTTGTGACCCTTGTGCTAACATTGCTTGTTTCAATTGTATGCGCATGTGGCATTTAAACATGCCTTGTATGCTTTCTTCCTAGTTTGAGTGACATGTTACCATGTCCCTTGTTTTCTTGGCCCCTTGGCCACTCTTGTATGCTTCTTGCTTTTTGACTTGTGTGTTTGTTGCTTGATTACTTCTCAATTATTTTCAATGCAGTGATCCACATCATGCATTCTCTTGATTTCTTTGATGCCATGCTGGAGATCATGTTCCATCCTTTCTTGACAACTAACAATTAATAACTAACCAGATTTCCAATTCCAGTTCACTATATTGCACATGCTATTACATTGTTATATTTATCTAGGCATACCCCTATTGATTTAAAAATCTCCATTATAGACTATGCTATATCTTGAGACATATTTTCAATTATCATTACTATATCATATATTTTCATAGCATAACACACTTATAGGGCTCCTTCTTTTAACGATAGTCATTTTAGGGTCTTTGTTCCTACCCTTAAAAAAGGGGACAATAAATGAGGGTTTTTGTTATGGAGATTAGAGCCTCTAATCAATTTTTAAAACACCCAAAATAGTATTCAAACTTCAAACCAGGTAGAATAGACCAAATAGATAATGAAAATTATAGAATAGTCTTTAGAATAAACATAGGACAAGAGCACCAACTTTGGACTATAGTGTTAGACAAAAAAGTGTCTTATTTTGGTGCTCCTATCTAAATAACGAAAAAACCATATTTTTTGGAAACAAATAGAAAAGTAAGTATAATTATAGTTTTATCAACAATAATTTAGTTTATAATTAGTAGTTTCAATATAATTTTCTCAAAAAATATAGATATAGGGGAATCATGTGTGGCATGATGGCTCTCACTTCTAATTTTAGATACAATAGTTGGTATAACTTCTATATCAAAATCCATGTTACAGACACCAATGATAAGGGGCAAAGTGTGTGGAACATTTGTTTTCTCTTCTTTACAATTTATGGCATTACCTAGGTATTCTCAGTATTTATGTGCCTTATTCCATCTGTAGCTAGTTAGCATCATTTTTGAGTGGAATCCACATAATCCTATTGCCTAGTTTTGAAGTGGATTTTAGACAATCCTAATCTCCACCTTTTTTGAGTGGCCAAGAGTGGCCTAGTTTCTAACACAGATTCAAATATCTAATTTTTGTATTCTTAAGATATGCCACATTGTCAGATTATAAAATATTCATGGGCTTTAGGATCCATCTCATATAACACACATTTCATACCAGTATCAGTTTATAGCTTCACTTCATGGGGTAATGATGGAGCCAAAGGACTATCTAATTTTTGTATTCTTAAGATACCTATTTAGAGGGATTGGAGACATATTTCAAATGTCTATTAACATACACATTATCACATAACTCGACTTAGTGGGAAACAATGGAGAGAAAGGGTCAACCTTTGCATTCTTGAGCCATCGGTCTCAGGGAATTGAACACTCAACTCTATTCATGATATTACTCTTGGTACAACATCATTCATCACATATTCAACATCATTCAATAGCACAATAGATTTACACTTCATAACCATTTTTGGTAGGAGAGTGTTTTGAAGAAGAATTATTACTTTTCTCTATGGCGGCTCAGACCCAAATGTTAAACATCACACAACTTTATGAGCTTCACCCTTGTAGGTAAGTTTAAGTATGCTTTCTACTTTTCCTTAATACTAGTATTTCACTTTGTTGCGTCACTATAATAAAGGGAGGAAAATATAATCATATAAAATTTCAAAATTGGTAGCTTAATTGTGGCTTGTGACACCCAACCCATTGGTATTTCTTGCCTGCTCTTATGACCCTTCTAGACACCTTTTTGCTTATTTCTAATCATCTTGAGCTTTCCAAATGGTCATTCCACCTCAGCCAAGCAACATTTTCCAAGCCAATCCTATCCCCCTAGGTCCCACACTTGTAAGATAGGAATACCCAACTTAGACTATAACATCAAACCTTAGGGTGTCCTATTTTGATGCTCCTATCCAATTTCATTTTTATCTCCAATAGTTATTTCCTTTTGGTTCCTATCCTTCATCTTATTATCCTACCATGAATATATTCAACCCATGACCAATAGAACTCTATAAAATCCTATTCATATTTCATTTAGAAGGCGATTGGAAAATATTACAAAGCAAGCATGAATACAAGTAAAACCATTGAATAAATTTTTTCTATTCCCTACATACGACCATCCAATATAGCTACAACCATATCCAAATCCTCACACCAGTCCATAGCCACCTAAAACACACCAAATTGATTATTTTTGCATCTAAATTACACTAATACACAAAGCACATTAAGTGGGAGAATTACATATGGATTAATCCCTCTTCAAAGTATTGGTATGTAGGCAACATGCCTACACAAGGGGTGTGGATCCATGTTTAGTGCATCTTACACACACTAACCCCCCCTTATTTCTCAAGGTTTTATCAAAGCACAATAAAGTCTAGGTTTTGAATATTAAATTAGATCTATAAGGATTTTCATAGACTTTCATTAGTTGAGATTTCATAAGTAGGCTCATATAGGGAAAATGAATAAAACCTATAAAACTCAAGTCTCTATGAGTAGTTTGGATAATAGAAATAAAAGAGGACAATAACACTAGATTCTAGGGTATCCTATTTTGACACTCCTATGCTTTCACAAAATAAAAGCTAGATCCTAATTTGTGACACTATCTGAATCCTACACAACCAATATCAAACCCTACAATAGTTATTTCAATTCATTTAAAGCTAAGTCTTATTTTATCCATATTTATAGCTATTTATAGAAAGTTTAAAAATAAAAATAAATTATATAAATTAGTGGTTAAATTATTACAATAATATATATTGATTTACTATTTGAGACCCTTAACTAAATTAGGAATAAGACTTCAATATTTCCAAAATTGTTAAATCATATCTATACCAATCCCTTTGGAGAATATATCACATAATATCACTTAGGCCAACTATTAGGAAACATTTAATTTGAAATTTATATGTCTTTAGGGAACTAGACACTTGCACCAGAGTAGGACAATTGCGTTGACAAAGGTGTTTATTTGGGATTCAAGTGTCCATAGAGTAGGAAAATAGGTACAAGATTAGAACTTATAGAAGCATAAAATAAGTATTTTTCAAGTATTTTGAGAAATATAAAATGTCTAAGCCATCAAAATATGACTTGTTAGACTAAGAGATAGGCCAAGGGGAATAAGAGAGAGCATATGTGAGACTTTTAGAATTAGGAAAGGTATAAAACTAAGAAAAACAACCAAATTTTGAGTTTGCCAAATGTACAAGACTGAGGTGATATATAATTTAGAAATAGTGTCTACATGTCCCTCCATTTAATCTAGTAATGAAATTACTAGTTTAAAGGATATGAATGCATAATTGGGTGTTTATAACACACCTTGTATTTGATTGAGTCCAACTTGAGTGATTTTTTGGTGATTGACTTGAAACTAATAATATGTTACAACATATAATAATTGCATATAATGTGAAATTTAAAGCATTGAAATAATTGAAATTGAAATGAAGCAAGGTCTATGAATACATATGTGTATCAATGTAACCATCTTACCTATTGATAATTTGATTTGAAATATGTATCATTATGAATCACTAAAATTGAGATTATGATATTTATAAATATAGAAAGTTCATATATCTAAAGAGAGAGGGCCCATTCCCCAACCTTGGATAAAAGATGAATTGTCACTTAGTAGTTGAGACTAGCAAGTCTAACATGAAAAATTGGCAAGAATTTGTGATTTAATCATCTTAACCATACCAAAAAGTGAACCAATTATTGATGTTAATTATATCAATATAATTCATAAATGTCCATAAAATTGTTTGGATTATGAAACTAATTTTAATTATGCAATATTAGTCACACATTGCATAACATATGCACCTTAGATATGTCTCATGCTAAAACTACATATAACAATGGAACCAGTGTATAACATTCTACCATAAATGTTTATCTAAATCATATAACTATGTGTTTTGGTCAATTCATAAATTTGAACAAGTGTGGATGACATGTTACCATAAAATTATGTATGTGTGTAATCCATCTCTCTATGACATGCCCCCACTAATATGCCCTCCTTTTGAGGTGAGGGAAGATAGAAACTGGTAGTTACCTCACCTCAAAAGGATAATATAACCATATAAATATGAATTAACCATGTAGCATATAAGAGAATATGTATAGACAAATTTATCATTGAAGTACATAGAATGTGATCATATCAAGACCTAAGATTCATGATAAAGATCATGTCATTATTTAGATAGTAATAATATAAGCTTAACAAACAAATCAAGCACACACACAAAACCACTCAAAAGCAAGTCAAAAGGAAATGGTCTAAGAAGACATACAACATGGGGCATGTTCAAATGTTTCATAATTAAATGGACATGACTTAGTAAAATATCCATAAAATCAAGAATGAGATATTTGAAATAAGATTGCCAAAGATTGAATTGAAAAATATTGAACAAACAATGAAAAAAGTTAAAAAGCAATGTTACTACAAAGTTGAGGTGAATGTGACACGTGGGGAATTAGTCAAATAAGGAAAAACCCCACACTAGTATTAATATCTTGCAATAATGAATCACTCTAAATATAGTATCATGAATAAGTTAAGATAAAAATGGCCTTAATCTGAAAAAACATCAAAGGTGCAAGAGCACAAGACTGTAAAAAATAGACTATGTTTTGAATCAAGTATTAAAGAATGAGAGATGACAACTCTTTATATAAAGATAAAAGAGAAAAGGAGTTACAAGGGCAAGCTTCAACATGTATACCATGTGTCCCTAATCCTCTTACAAATTAGGAGGATGTGTGCCATGTGGGGGTGAGGAGTTACATGCAATTAACTCTAAATCTAATAAGTGGAAAAGAGAGGTGAGTGTTACCTTCAATAACTAAGGTTAAATGTATTCATAAATATAAGAAATGCACACACATAAACTAGACTTATAATAAGCTTAAAAATCTATAGAAAGGACCCAAATTAAGGTTAATTTTATAACACTCCTATTAAGCTTAAATTTGGGGTTAAAAAAGTGGAGAAAACCTTTTACAAACAACGAAGGGAGTTTAAATTACATAATATTCCCCATTTAATAGAAACTTACTTAAAGAGGAATTACAATAATTTGAGAAATAAGTAACAAAAGGTACCACCAAAATTTGCAAGGGTAAAAGTGTGATCACTAAAAATCTCCAAGAAACCTCTCTAGACAATGTGGTCGATCCAAAATGGAACAAATACCAACAATAAGGAGTAATGATCCACACAACTTGTAAGACAAATAATCTAACACCAATATTTCAAGTTAACTAACCAATATGCCAAAAAAATATGATCTACATACATAAATTAGATGTAAAGGTAAATCAAGAAAAGATAACATCCTTCATAAAGTGTGTAAACTTGCACAAAAAAAGTTCAATTAACATAATAAAAGAATTTATCCTATGCAATAAAAATTAGGAAATGCAAAAATAGATTTAGATAATCAAAAGAAAATGTGTCACTTCAAAAATATATTGTGTGAAGCATTAGAGGAAGAATCTTAAGAAGAAATATCATAGTCTATAGAATATTCATTAGTTTTAGGAATCCAAACAATTTTACCTTTAGAGGTATTAGATTTAGTCATTTCCCAATAATGTAAAGTGTCATGAGTATATTTACCACAAGATTTGTATGGATGTAATTTCTAACATTTTGTTTTATTGTTTTTAGAATAATAGAGTTTTATTCCTAGTTAAATAAACATGTTTGAGCAAAATAAATAAGTAAATAGTATGCAAGAATTAATCTACTAATTTATGTAAACCAATTTGTATTTTTGCCTTTTCTAAATATAGTAATAAATAAGAGAAATCTAACTTAGCTTATTTTGAGTGATCTAGACTGAGACAGGGTTTGATACTAGAGGAGTAGGACTAGAAAACTATCAAAAAATAGATATTGAGGTTCATTTCTAGATTGGATAAGAGCACTGAAAGTGGGACACCCTATTTCCTAGTGTTGTAGTCCTTTTCCAAAACTATTGTCTAGGTGGTCTAAACTTTCTAGGTTCTATTTGGTAGGCCTATGTTACCTTGTCAGTGAAATATCAAATCCTGAAAGCCTACAGAATTTATTGTGTATCTATTTTTAAACTTGAAATCCATAGGATCTCTTTGTGCTTGAACTTGAATGCAAACTTGGAAAAGATAGAGAAGGAGTTAGTGTGTAAAGGATATGTTGGATGCACTTCACACCCTATGTATGGGCACATTTCCTTCATACCAATACTTTGAGGAGGGATCAAAGCAATGTAGTTCTCCCATTGAAGTGCTTAGTGTAATTATGCATGATAAATGCAACTAGAAGTGAAACTAGATGCACTTCATATAACTAGGGACTGAAGCAAAGGTTTGAATAAGATTGAAATGATCTTATAAGGTTGTATGTAGAGAATAGGGAAGAGTGCTTGAGTGTACTTGTATTCTTGCTTCTTTCTTGTAAATGAGTGCCAACCCTTCTAAATGGACTTTGAATGGTCTTTTATAGGTAAATTAATTATCATGGGTTAAATTAATTCACATTAGGCTAACAAGAAAAAGGATAAGGATATGAAAGAATATGACCATTAGGACAAATTTTTCACTTGGACAACATCACCAAAATCAAGACACCTTGGGTTTCAACATTCTTGTCCATGTTGGGCACTGTTGTCTAGATGGAATGAGACCTAGGGGATGGATCTGAGCCTAAAAGAGCTACTTGGGTATGTAAGGGATAAGTTTAGAAGGTTGTGGATGACTGATAATTAGTGAAATAATATCTTATAAGGGTTATGTAATCAAGTAAGAATACCTATGGATTGGGTGTCATTAGCCATACTCAAGTCATCCAATTTCACATTTTATATAACTACATTTTCCCCCTTTATTCTAGTGATGCAACAAAGTGAAATACTAGGATAAAGGAAAGTAAAAAGCATACCTAAAATTACCTATAAGGAAGAATCTCATGAAGCTGTGTGATGCTGGATGTGCATAGAGAGCATGGTATGAAGTGTGAATCTAAAATGAAAACATAAAAAGATCATTTCTTACTAGATATGCTATATCTAAAATAAGAATGTATAAAATCTAAGTAAAAGGAAGAGAAAGGAATGAATATACCTCATCAAGTATGCAAACTAATACAAAACCTATTATGATGTTATATTTTGCTAGATGATGTTGGGTATGTGTTGAATCAAGAGTAATATCATGAACAGAGCTGAGTACTCAATTCTTCAAAAGGTGGCTCAAGAATACAAAGGTTAGACCTTTGGCTCCATTATTGCCAATTGAGTAAAGCTAATGAATCATGCATCTACTAATTGATGTTTGGATTATGTGTCTAATCCGTTTGAATAAGTGGCTCAAGAAAATAAAGGCTAGCCCTTTGACTCCATCATTAACAACTAAGTGAAGATAATGAATCATGCATGTGGTAATCAATGTTTGGACTGTGTGTCCAACCCTTCTGAATAGGTGGCTCAAGAATACAAAGACTACCCCTTTGGCTCCATTATTGGCCCATGAAGTGAAGCTATGAAGTGATACCAATATAAAATATATGTCATATGAGATGGCTCATGGATCCCATGGATGTTTTAGAAATTTGACAATGTGGTGTGGATAGCCTGAATGTATACTAGAAACTAGGCCACTCATGGCCATTTCAAAAGATGGAGATTAGGCTCATATGAAATGCACTTTGAAATTGATGTACTAGGCTTATGTGAAAGCCAACTCAATAACTTAGGTACTCAAAAATTTAAACTTGAAACTGATGCCAACCACCTACAAATGGAGTAAGGTATGTAACTACTGAGAATTCTTGAATAATAAACTAAACTTAATAACAAAAAAAAGACCAATGTGTTGTGCACATTGCCCCCAATCATTGGCATCTATAACATGGATTCTGATCTAGAAGTTATGTCAACTTCCTAATCTAAAACTAAAAGTGGGAACCATCATGTCATGCATGATAACCATCTATATATGGATTCTCTAAGAAAACTTATTGAACTAATGATTTTGACTGATCTAGATGTGAAAAAATTGAATTTTAACTAAACTTTTTGTCTATTTATAGAAAACTAAGTGTTTTTATACCTAGATAGGAGCACCAAAATGAGGACACCCTTATGTTTAGCACTGTTATCCATTTCTAGTGTTATTTTCCTATGTTAAAATTGGTTGTTGATCTAGACCTATCATTATTTTTCTATTCTATTATGACTAGTTTGACCTCTAGATTCTAGATTGGGTGATTTGAATATTGCTATTTTGACTATTAGAAGCTTTGATCTCTATGATAAAAAAAATATTTGTTGCCCCCTCTTTTGAGGGTAGGAATGATGAACCTGTAATGACTAACCTTAGAGTAAAAATTTCCTATACATGTGTTATGTTGCATAGATGCATGATATTACAATGATATTTGACAAAATATCTCTAGATATAGCAATGTTTGTATTGAGAGATTGTTAAGTCAATAAGGGTATGCCTAGATAGATATAAAAATGTAAAAACATGTGAAAAGTATTAAACTAAAACTAAAAATGTTAGATGTTAGTTATTAGTTAGAGGAATGGATCATGATGTCTATCATGTCATCTAAGCAAGCAAGAGAAATGCATGATGTGGATCGTGTCATTGCAAAAATTAAGAAGTAAACTAGAAATCAAGTAAATAAGCAAGAAGTAAGAAGTATATAGGGATGGTCAAGGGGCCATACAAACAAGGGACATGGGCACATATCACTCAAACTGGAAAGCAAGCATAGAAGGCATGTTCAAATACCATATACACATATAAGTGAAACAAGAAAAGTTGGCATGAGGGCCATAGGAAGATGGAAGAGTACGAGCAAAGGACATTGGAAAATGTCCTAAGGCACACACATGAATAAAAACAAATGACATTGTCAAATTTCTTAAGGCATAAACAAGAGACAAGTAAGAACTAGAAATGAAATCACACAAGCTATGGTAAACAAGAGGGGAAAACATGTAATAATTAGAAAGGTAGAATCAAGTCTAATTAATCAAAGCAAATGTGGAAGTATGCAAAACATGTGTATTAAAAGACTAGATATATGGTAAGAAATACACAAGTGTTATATACTAGTGAAATGTTAATATAGTAATTTGTGTAAAATAGAAAGGAATGTACTTCAACATCATAACTCAGAGTGTGTAGTGTAGGAATGACTAACCTAGATAGTGTCATCATGTAGAATATAACCCCAGTGGGTATGTATATCGATGTGTGTCTCAAATGTAGAAGTAGAAATGCCCCCTCAATAGGTAGAGTGAAGCAATCAAGTAGCTAGATGCCATTGCACACACTCAAAAGAGATCAAGTAAAGCATGGTTATGTATAAAAATTGACATATAATAGCATGAAACAAAAAATGCTAGGCCTATCATGATAGTAGTAATGAAAAACATGGATGATGCATACAATCAAAATGTTTATGGTATTTTTGACATATTTAAATGTTTTTGTATTTTGAGTTTTTTGTATTGTTTTTGTATTTTTATATAAACTATGTACAAGTAAAACTGGGAAGAAATGATACTAACTGATGAGTCTCATATGAGACTCCCTATCATGGTGTCTTGTATCGAACAAATGAATCATACATGATCATGAGGCATGCTTGAATTTCTAAGATTGCAAAGCTAAAATTCATGTACATTGTAACTGATCTAAAATATCTAAAGTGGAAACCAAATGTGGGGTTCCTCTATAACTTTGAGAAGTGGATGTAACTATAGGGATCTTCGAGACCCATACGGAAGTAGAGGAATCTCTTTGAATAGGTGCTCTCTATGTATATGCATGAGACTTTAATGTTACTTTTCTAAGTGTGAGCACTATAGCTAAAAGATGTCTAGAATCCTAAAAATATGGTGTGTGAACCCTTTGTACTAGTGATGTATGTCATTACTATGGCTGGATCTAAAGTGGAAGTAGAACCAAAACTAGAGGAGAAATTTAAATAGGTGGAAGAAATGGATCTAGTGTTTGTAAGATGGTAGATGGATTTGAAGTGGGGAGTGATGACTCATAAGGAACTTCATCGACTATAATAACCTAATTAACATGAATGAATTTCATGCATATATGAACTATAGAGGGTACTACCTTGAGTTTTTGAATCCATGGTTGGCTAAGTAATGTGTAAAAAATTCCTGCACTGGGAACTATAGTGAATGGTGTTGCTAAATATGTAGGACCAACCTATAGTGAAAGTAATATCTCTCCCAGTGAACTCTATTTATGCCCACTAAAACCACTGATAACTATGTCTATTGGAGTGATATCCTAATCTAAATAACCTAAATGTTGTAGTAGTTTCAAGTTACACATGTTAAGGTTAGAACCATCATCAATAAACATATTGTGAATAGGTTGATTATAAATATGTGCTCTGATAAAAAGTACATTATAATATTATCCTACACAATCTCCTAATATAAAAATTATATCAAAGGTCTCGTTGGAACTTTGGACTCATACACACCTATCATATCTCTTAAAGGATGTGCCTCAACTAAAGGTGCTTGGTATGTTTTTGGTGGAGGATGTGTATGGTATGTATGGTGAACACCTAAGGTGCCCCATTTATCCTACTTAAAATGTTATGGAAATGGATCTAAGAATATTTTCAAAGCTTTATCTTGTGTTGGCTTTGCCTTTGGGGGCTCAACTAAAGTGCCTAAATCAAGTAGATTGTCATCTATCAAGTCTTGTATCTTATGTATCAAACTAATACATCTATTTATTGTGTGGATTGGTGCCTTGTGAAAATCAAAAAATGCATGTTAATCATATCCCCATCGAAGAGGCTTTATTGGGTCAGATTTTTAGATTGGAGGGAGAGTGATGATGTTATGCTCCAATAAATACTGTAAATCCCTCACTAGAGAAACTAGTAGATTGGTAAATGCATGACAAGGAGGTGCTAATAAAACCACACATTGAGGGGAATCTAAAGCCAAATTGACTATTGGTTTATTTTGATTCTTATGATCATTGATTTTGAACTTGTATGGGACTTTTCTATTACTCTATTTTTTGTGTTTGAGATACTTGAGTACTTAAGTTTTGCCATTGAAATTAGTTTTAATGCTTTTTATTTTAGTGTATGACACAATTCAATGAAGGAAGAGAATCACTTGAACATGATTGATTCATGAATTTTTTGTATAAGACTCTATTTGAAGAGGTCCTATAACTCTTGATCTATAATGGGACTAGTCATCTTAGCTAAGATGGTCTTATATTAAAGAGCATAGTCTATGAGATGCTCATTTGGTCATTGTTTCTATTAATAAATTTGAGAATATGAAACCTTATCACCAATGTTAATGCTGAAGTGTGATAAGAACATGTCAACTAAAGGATTGAATACATGAACCGACTATTTTGATAGACTATAGAACCATTGTAATGAATAATCCTTTAGACTCCTTAGAAATATCTTGATAAGTAGTCAATCATTGGGTACATAGTCCAATCATGTTACTTAGAATTATCTTAAGTGTGTCTCTGGATCACCCTTTCCATCATAAAGAGTAATCTTGGGTTGAACAAAACCCTATGGTAAGGGTGTAATAGCAATATTACATGTCAATGGTGTATGTAGAAGAGAAAAAGAATCCAACGCCTATGTAGATCTAGTGGTGCCTTACTTAAGATGTTTCACCTTGGATTGATGAGAGATTATCTCTTGCATAATGGCTACCACATTAGGAGATAGGGATGTACTAGTTTTAACTAGTGGCAATGAAGAAGGTTGGGCTGTTATAGGGGTATTTTGAGACATAGTTGCCCTCATAGTGTCATTCTCAACTGGTTTCTCTATGGAGATGAAAGAATTAACTTGATTAGACTTTTTAATTTCTATGATAGATTACAAAATTAGTGTATGATATTTAGGATATTACTTAAGTCTCTCTCTAAAATCTTGTAACATCAAATTTTTGTTGAGTACAACTTCATTATCAACAATGGGTAGAAGTGGATCAATAGTCCAATGTGGTGGAGCATGAGCATTAGTGTGTACATCATCATTGTTATTTTTATACTTCTCTTTATCAAATTATCCTCAATGAAATTGGTGTAATTTGGACGTGTAGAATCTATGACTTAATCTTGAGTTAGTTGTTTATCCATGGTATATGGTCGAGTTGTAGGAATCTAGGTGAATTCAAGAGGATTACCACTAAGTCTTGCACTTTGTCCCAAAGAAAGAGATGTAAGTAACTTATGTGGCATAAGGAAAACAACTTTTATAGTAGTAGATAATATTAAGCTGATATGATCTAAACAAGGAAGTGGAATATACATAGAAAGGATACAGAGCTCCCAAACATGTAAGGTGATACCTCAAAAAGCAAGTAGGTCATAATATATACAACTAAATATTTTTCAAAAATATTTATGAAAAATACCATGAATTTTTTAATTTGAAATTTATTTTTTTATTTTGATATGCAACAAAAAATTTAGAAAATGATTACAAAAGTACTAGAAAATAACTAGGAGTTAGTAAATGTAACTAGAGATTATTGAATGACTTTTAAAAATTATATGATTAGTTAAAAAATTTGATATGAATTTATAGCAAATTCATAAAATTTTGATTTAAAAATTTAGGAAAAATCAAATAATATTTCTAAAATTAGCAATATATTTTTCCTAGTGTTTGAAATGTGTTTGTATGGAAAAAGGACCTAATATGTGAAAACTAGGGTTTTAACAAAATATGTGATATTTTTGTAATTAAATTATAGATTTTTTATTTTTAAATGCAATAAAAATCAATAAATTATGGAAAAAAATCAGAAATAATTATCCCTAGGGTTTATATGATTTTTTTGTGAAATTTGAAGTAAGTCGAGTTCACCAAATGTTTTATTATTTTTAGAATAATGGGGTTTTATTTCTAGTTAAATAAACAAGTCTGAGCAAAGTAAATCAATAAATAATATATAGTAATTAAGCTACTAATTTGTGTAAACATATTTGTATTTTTTCATTTTATAAATATAGTAATAAATAAGATAAATCTAACTTAGCTTATTCTAAATGATCCAGACTGAGACAGGGTTTGATATTGGAGTAGGACTAAGAAACTATCAAAAACGATCCTAAGGTTTATTTTTAGATTAGATAGGAGTGTAAAAATTAAGAAACCCTACTATTTGGTATTTTAGTCTTTTTTTAATGCTATTTTCTAGGTGGTCTGAGCTTTTTGGGTTCTATTCAGTAGGCTTCTGTTACCTTGTTAGTGAAATATTAAAGCTTGGAAGCCGATAGAGCTCACTGTATGTCTATTTTAATCTTAAAAACCCTAGGATATATTTTTTCTTGAACTTTCAATGGAAACTTGGAAAATATAGAGGAGTTAGTGTGTAAAGGATACACGAGATGCACTTCACACCCCATACGTGGGCATGCTACCTACATACGAATACTCTGAGGAGGGATCAAACTAATGTAGTACTCCCATTGAAGTTCTTGGTGTAATTATGCATGATAAATTAAAATAGATGAAAAATTAGATGTAATTTATATATTTAGGGACTAATTGAAAGTTTTGAATAAGCTTGAAATGATCTTAGAAGGTTGTATGTAGAGAATAGGGAAGAGTACTTGAGTGTACTTGCTTATATTCTTGATTCTTTCTTGTAAATGAGTGCCAAAAATTCTAAATGGATTTTGAATGGAATTTTATAGGGAAATTAATGATCATTGGTTAAATTAATTCACATTAGGCTGATAATAAAAAGGATAAGAATACAAAATAATCAAACCATTAGGACTGATTTTGCACTTGGACAACATCACCAAAATCAGGACACCCTAGGTTTCACCACTCCTATCCAAGTTGGGTGCTATTGTATATATGGAATAATATATATGGGGATGTATTTGGGCCTAAAATAACTACCTATGTCTATAAGGGTTAAGTCTAAAAGGGCGTGGATGATTGGGAATCAGTGAAAGAATAACCTAGAAGGGTTGTGTAAGCAAGTAGGAAGACATTGGATTGAGTGTCATTAGCCATGCATAAGTCATCCAATTTTTAATTTTATATGAATTCACATTTAAATATATGATACCCATGTTTTCTAAAATGCATATAAGGTTTAAAATTTTAAGCCAAAACATGAGTATTATAGGTTGTATAATCAAAATAAGCTGCATTATAAGTATGTCAATGCAGAGTACAATATGATTCCAAATATTCATTAGAAGCATTTAAAGAATCATAGCCAATACCTTTAGGATTATAATATTATTTAGACATAATAGGTTCAATAATACCATCTTCACATTTACCAAGCACACCACCCAAATAGCCCATACTATGCATGATTTTTAAGTAGTGGTTGGTAAAAGAAGTGTTCAATGAAGTTTTAGGTGTTTCGGAAGAACAATAAGTTTCAACATTATGAGAGCTATTGTCATGTGCAAAAGATGCAATTTTGTCATTACGAGCATCCAAGAAGGATTACATGTTTGTCATATTATTACTAAAATTATTTTGAACTGCAATAACTAACTTATGTAAGATAGTAATAGTGTCATTTTGACATGTAATTTCATGTTTAAGGGTACTAAATTCTTCATTTTTAATAGAAATATTTTACATTGTGTTATTAAAAAATAAAAATTGGTCAATTTAAAAACCATGAGATTAAAAAATACAAATTTTTATATCATTAAAAAAATATATATATTAAAAACATTGATTGATTAAAAAAATATATTTTTCTATAAAAAATTTAATTAACTTGTAAATGTAAGTCCACACCAAAATACCAAATTGGAATGCTTAAATGAGCTTATAATTCTAAGAAAAAACTTTATGCCACTAAAATGGTCTTATTAATAAATTAAAACAATTCCTCAAATGCATATTAGTTTAAAATAATATATTTTTTATTTTATTGGTAAAATAAAGCTACTTTTAGAGGGATCCAACAATGATAAGTTTTAAACAAGTAAAGACCCATAGTGAAAAACAAACCCCCATAGGCTACAAAACAAAAGTCCTTAAGATAAAATAGTTCACTCTAACAGAAAATAAAATGAAGACAAAACAACATAAACATAAATAAACCTAAATAGAAATTGAGGCCTCTTTAGAATTATATTTCTTTTATGATACTTGTTTTGTTTCCTTAGTCTTCACCAACAACAATTCTTGGTTAATTCTGCCTCAGTTTCATTTTTAAGGTCCTTCTTGGAGAACCCATTTAGACTTATTATAAGGGATTCTTATGTTCCTTGTGACTTTCAAAGTAGGCTAGTGTCTTCAATATTATCCTATATCAGTTCAACAGTGTTTTTTTTCTTTGATAGATGGACTTTATTTTCCTTTTATTTGTTTAGTTCCTAATTAAGCTTGACAATTTGATATTTTAGATCATTCCAATCCTTGATGAGAGAGGCCATGGTCCTCTCTATACCTTCCTTTTTATCCAAAAAGACTTCTAGTTTCCTTTTAGGTTTGGTGTTAATATTTGCCATTTTACAAATTTCCATGCTCCTAGAGCTATCATTCTCTTTCCATGATATGGAAATAGTTCTAGAATTTTCACTTATGGAAGCAAGGGAAAAATTAGTAGGGTGATTAAAGGGAGACTTGATGGGGATGGTAAATTGGGATAAGGGTTGGGGGAGGGCATGAGAAGGGGACCCTTCCTCTTTCTTTAGTAAAGTAGATTCATCCTCAGAAGGGTCTTTAGCTGGGGTGTCATCAGTCGGGGGGATAGGCTTCCCACACATGGTTTCACCATATTGAACAAGTAGAAGTATGAGGCCATAGTGAATTATTTAATTATTTTCACTACTATGATAGGCTAGAGTGATGTTTTCTAAGGACTTTAAAAGGTACAAAGGTATGCTGATCTTATAACCACATAAGTGATTGAGAAACAAAAAATGGTGGGAAGAGATCAAAATATACTTACCTTCAAGGGTTAAATATTTCATTATTTTCATACATATCTCTAGCCAACATTGAGGAAGATCTTACCATATAACTCACTTTTTTCTATCTTTAGCACCATATCCATTTAAAAAATATTTTGCATCAGCTCTAGTTTTTGGCTCTTATCTTTGAAAGCCTTCTCCCCCTCATATGACATCCCAGTCACTTCTCTAATACTTTATTCAATCACCACAATATTCACACCCCTAATCCTAACAGTCCATTTATTTCATGTAAGAACAAAATCCTTTGAGAGTTTTTTTGTACCCAACATTACCATCATGTTTAATAAGAAATGGAGACCCACTTTTTTTGGATTTTGGCCTTTGTTTGTGGAGTTTTCCTCTACATAGCTGTGCAAGTTACGATCGAATTAATCCCTAATATTTACTCTTAGAAGTACAAAACATTGATATTATACCTTTTGGAATAACTTACTATAGACTTTTGGGAGTTTTTTGGTACTATGCATGTTTTGCGACTTAGTTTTTTTGGGACATTTTTCTTGGGCCTTCTTTATGGGAACTTGGTTTTTTTTTGAAACTTATGTTTGACGTCTATTCACTAGAAATTTTTATCATACATTTTATTCGAAAGATTTATTTGCTATTTTATCATTGTGTTATTTTTTCATGACTTACGTTTGGGTTTTATTTTATTTGGTGGTTTTAGTTTAGAACTATCTTCATTAGAGTTTTTGTGTTAGAAATTTTGCTCAAAGTTTCCAAATTAGGCATTTTGTGTGGACATTTTGTTCAAACAATTGTACCAAAAGACTTTGTTTTTATTCAAAAATCTTATATAGAATTTTGTATCAAAACTTTTGTTCAAGAATTTTTATCAGACATTTTATCTAAAATAGTCATCATCAACTTTATGTGCTTTAGAGGTTTTTTTCAAATCTTTTGATCAGACATTTTATTTGAATATTATTTTGAGGGATTTTTTGGTCTTCAAGAATTATGTTTTGGCTTTGTGTTTAGGGCCTTTAATTTTCAATATTTTTTAGCTTGATCTAAACATAAAACCTGATTCCTAATTCTTGACTCCTAAAAACCCACTAGACTTAGCCAACAAAGCAATCTACTTCTCGAGACTTGCCAAAGAACATAACCCACTAACTCAACTAATGAGATTTGAACTATGAAGGTAAAATAAATATATGAATGTTGGACATTAAAATCACATGAACTAGAATTGAATTTTGAGGATATATATATGATGTTCATTTATCGATGTATTCATTACTCACAAAGTGAATTAAAACTCAATTGATATTCTGTAAATGAAAGCCCTAGCTACCTATGAATCTATTACAAGTGAAAAAGAGACCAACAAAAGGGATTTTTCATGATAAGTGTAAAAATTTTTTTAACACACCATAAAATATTAATGGCATGATCATCAAAGAGTTTTAGAGGATCACTTATAACATCCCTATTCTCCATTAAGGATTTAAAAGAGTTCATAAACACGGTGTATGATGTAACAAAATTTGACAACAAATATGTTAATTACTCAAAATTATGGGAGGATATTGAAGCCATGGATGCATTTTCACATGAAGGAAATCTATCACTTATGTGGATATACATGGTTATAGACTTGATATATCTTAATATATAAAGACTTCACTATACAAAACCCAAACTTGAGGTTATGCCTTGCATCGACCTTCTATAGGATTTGTTATTTGCTATGAAGATTACACAAGATGCCTTATTTCACCATATGGATCACCAGATGGTGATGGCTTGCATCATTGGTGATGATTTTCAAAGGTACCTATATTTGCTAGTTCTAAATGCATTTTTTTATAAATATAGGCTAGTAACATGGAACAAATATATTTCAATTGACAAAGTGCTGAGCTTATGGCTTCTTCCTAGAGAAACTATGGTCTTAAAATAAAAGTCTCATACCCTCATTAGAAAATTTAGAATAGGGTATGTATTTTGATTTCCTTATTAAATAGAATGTATGACATGCCCAATATCCATTTTCTCAACTTGGATTGGGTGCTATTACTTGATATGATAATGACTAGAGATGCAACTTTTGCGTTGGGAGAGATAATCAACTTAAAGATGAGGAAATGAGTTATGTATAAGATCAAGTGGCCCAATTTAACATGCCATTTTTACATGATGTCTCTCAATGAATTAATGGGCATACTATATAGGGACATTGGTGAGCTTTAGAGATCAGCCATAAATTGTATTAAGAATCATATTTATGATTAATATTAGTTTATGTATATATATGTATATACTAAGAATATGGTTTGAATTATTGAGGATATGTATCCTCAAGTGTGATAAGCAATTCATAAAGCTCTAATGCCCATAATTGGAAAGAGTATAGTAGATACACTATCCCCTCAAGGTGACTACTAGTTGTATCTAGACTAAATGGTGATGATGATCACTGGACATAAGGTCTACCCACTACCTCATTAAGTATGTTCTTGACAAGTTAGTAGAGGAATAAATTACATATTAGCTCTGGTGGAGTGTGGAAGAGGATTTGATTAAATAGAAAAAAATCACATTTTATGGATCTCACATGATTATTGTTAGAATGTGTTATACCATGAGGAAGCATTTTGGGGATGTAGGCAATAAGAGAAAGCATTATCAATTGCCTACCTTGCCACATAGAGATTGGGATCCTCATGGTCATATAAAAAAGCATATCCAAGGCTTTGGTATTCCATACCAACATGTTCCTTATGACCATGATTTTATATTCTTAAATGTAAAGTATGACTCCCAATTTCTAAAAAGGACAAAAATTATAGGATTGAAAGAGGATCATTTGAGGATTATACATCAAGAGCCTTCAATTTAAATTTAGGAAATGCATACTAGGTTGCCACCTCCTAAAGGATGGACTACTTCTAATTTATGGTACAACCAACCCCAACAACAAATAGAGATACAAGGAAATCCTTCCCAATAACTTACCTTTATAGTAAAGGCTATTAAAAAATTGCTTGGGTTGAGTGATCCTGATCCCATAAGAGCATAAGGGGATATAAATAACTTGGACTCATTTGATGTAGAGGATTAGGAGCACCCAACTATATTTCAAACACCTATAGTTGCACCATGATTATAAGAGTTTATAGTACATGCAATAGCTATAGAGGAAGATGATATCTCAATTCAGTAAAGCTCTTCCTTAAAGATGAAGGGTAATATTTATTATAGGAGGAAACCAAAGGATCCTCCCCTCATAAATAATCTAATAGTGGATCAATCATAAGGCATGCCTTTAGTTCCTCAATAATAAATAGAGATAGAACAAGAAATGGATGAAGAAGAGGAGTTGGAAAGAGGCAAGGAATTAATCCTTAGAACTAATAAAATGAAGGCAATAAGCACATATGGCACAATAGGTAATAAGGCTCAACGTTCAGACCCTACTTCCCTAGTTTCCTTATTTTTGGTTCAATTCCTATTAGTGTTGTTTTGAAAACCCCACTGCTCACTCCAAAATAGGAGGATGTCACTTCCACCCATAATGCTTCAATTTTATCATCTAATATCTTGTAAATCCCTTTCTTGACTCCAAAGATAGAGGAATATTCTTCTACCACTATTGTTTCATTTTCCCCCATAGTGTCATCCACATCCATCATCACCACTAATACTGATATTCCCTCTAAGACTACCATATTCTGAACCATAAAAAAGAGAAGGGTCACTAAGAAAATTAAAACAACACTTCCACTCCCCAAATCCATGTTTTTTCCATAGATTAATTTGCTAATACCTTCCACTAGTTCATCCAGAGACTACTATCATATCGTTAAGGAATGGCAAAATGGGTAAAATAGTCTTTACAATCCATCCACTCCCCTAATATGGAGGTGTGGATTGGTCTAAAATCATTTATCCATCCCTTACTGACATAGTCCTCAAAGAAGCTTTATAGAAATAATGAACAAAAAATCTAGAGGTGGAGGCTATAGCTAAAGATACACAATTAATAGACTCTACTCAGCTAGTGGTTCCACCATGGGAAATTGTTCTTAGAGGAAAGGCTTCCCAAAATCCTAATTTTAAAATTATAAAGATCCCATCAATAAAATCCCTATTTGATAATCCATTAGGTAACATTCAAAGGGTGAGGAAGAGGAAACTGTAGGATGAAGTTTAGAGGAAAATTATTCTTAAAGAGAGACAAGAGGTCTATGCTTTATCCAAGAAGAAGAATAGACTGCTTGGGTAGCTCCCCTACATAAAATATTTTAGGTCCCTAAAAAAAACCCACAAGGATGCCATGATAGTATTTCATGAAGGGATAGATATGGAAAGACAAGATCTAGAAACAAAAATAGAACAAAGAAAATAACAACATACAGTTCATATTCTAGTCGAAATTGAGGCTAAAGTGCAAAAAATTAATTCAAAATGTTATAATGCTCTTGAGGCACTTGAATCAATGAGGGTTCAATTATCCCCCCCATATAGCTCAAACACATAAATTATTTAATTATTTAAAACAAGATGAGAATAAATTAAAACTATTGATTTTATACATCACTAATAAGGCATATAACCATCTAGACTTGATGACACCACTAGAGGAATTAAATGCCCTCAATTTAGCGGTCATTAAAACACAAGAAAATAGAGAGTAGGTGATAATATCTAGGGCATTGATGCCTAAATATCAAGAGCATGAAAGTCTCATCTTGTAGATTCAGGACAACTTCAAATTATCCAAGGGAAGGGATGCTTCTGGTAAGCTCATTAGTAAAATCAATTTTGATCAACTCATTCAAGAAGCATCTAAGAACTTTAAGCAGAGTCTATAGGGTTTAAGATTGGATGACATTAAATCTGAGCTAAGTTTTGAAATAAATAAGGTAACTAAATTTGAAATTTTTAAAATCAACTTCTAAAACATGAAGGTCAAGCATACAAAACTCTTAGAGTAAGTTGATAGGGTGCACAAACCCTCGTTACTTAACCTAGATATTATAAGGTAGAAAAATGACATGGGTCACAAATATTATCTTGAACTAATGGTGAATAAGAAGAATACTGATGTTGTTACATCTAGTTTAGTGCCAACACAAAGAGTGACCACTCTTACTAAGGTTAACACATCCATGTAGACATCCACACAGCCTTAGTTTGAAAGGTCTAGTTTTGTGCATGTCAATTCTGTATGGTGGAATTAATTTTGTACTTGTAGATTTATTAATATTCTAACTTAATGTAAAAATTTAATGAATTTTTTTTTAAACATGCACACATTATAATATATTGTAAAGGCTAACTTTAATTCTTGATGAATGTAAATTAACTTTATGTATACATTACATACAATTTTGAGACTACAGTTAGAACTAAGGTTCTAACTATGCCATGTATTTTAAATTTTCATGTACTTGGAGAATGAGGTAACCCCTCCATAAGTCTATTTAAACATATGTAACCCACATCTTCAAAGGGTCAACAAATTTCAATACATAAGTAGAATCAATTGTGATGATCAGTGAATGTGTTTGTGTATTTTCTTCCATCTTTTATGAAATTGGGCTTAATATTTTGGGTTATATGATTCAATAATATTAGTGTGCAACAACTATGAAGAATTATTTCTTGTCATGATTAATATGCTAGTTTTAGATGTGAAATAACTATTAAATAATTAGCAAATTATATTGATCATTGGCAAGTAAGTTGATTGTTTCATATTTTTGAGTGTGTAGAAGTGATTTTAATGATATAGTTTTCTATGTATGTGAAAAATATATCTCAGATACTTCCTTGGTCCAAGTCATAATATCCTAACTAAGGGTGTAAAATAGATTCTCTAAAAATACTAACCTTTGACTGAGATCCCTGAGCTTCCTATATCAAACTATCCTAGACTACTTCACCATATCTGTCTATGTGTGTGAAACAACTACTAAAAACAAACATTCATTCTAAAAGCACTTATCCACTTAGAAACCATCTAAGAGGTGATTATTTAAGCCATAAAATCCTTCTTTCTTGGTCTGCCCTTCCCTCATTTTTTATAATTTATTTTTGACATATACCCACTTTAGAGTAGCAACCATCTAGCTACTAACTTGCCTAGATTTGACATTATTTTATAAACCATCCATCCATTCATAACCTTGGTTAACAACCTATATGCCCTACCTACTATTCCATCACCTAATTGTTAAAACCACATACCTACTACTCATGCCCTAGAGTGGAGTTCACCTCTATTGAGATCTTGAAACATTAAAGGCTACATCATTATGAATTGGTGTGCATAAAAACTACATCAACAAGTTTACTCATCATGTCCCTTAATATTTTGCATGAATTTAGTAAGTCACCCTTTGAAAATTTTATTCTAAACATTCTCATTCCCTTAAACTTTGGCACATAAAAGAGGTTTCAGATGGTCTCAGTCACCCCCATTTGAATTTGAAATCTTTTTCTCCTTATCTAAATAGGATTAGGGGAAATTCTAGTCTCAACCTATGACTTTTGAGCTTGAAAAATATTATTAACTTTATGGATGGAAAATCTAGAGTTTTAATATGCCAATGATAATATTATAGGGTGAAGAGGTTTCGTATGCCTATAATTAAAATTCCCACATGTGATCAAATTGCAGAACAATTATGACTCATCCATGACATCATTATTAATGATTTTCAAAACTTGGGATAGGATGGAGGTGTATTCATCCCACATGGCCATCCTATCAATTCTAACCCCATAGTTGGCTAAATAATCAATGATAGTATTACCTTCATGAAAGACATGTATGATATAAGTCTCAACAAAGGTGGAAATAATAAACTTGGAATCATAAATTATTATCTCTAATTAAATTTTTATCATAAAAAGAATTAAAAATTATATTAATGATTTAAAACACAAATTGTAAATAAATCACTAAGATTATATTTCAATAATAAAATGAGGACAAAAGAAGATAAGACTTCTTTTATAGTTTGATAAGAACCTGTGAGGGACAAGTAAAAATGTTATAACTTTACATTTTTCAACCATAAAAATTATAAAAAAAAGAGGAGAAAGCTTATTCAAACAAAATATATAGAAAGCTATACAATTATAAATATTTGATATATTATCATAAGATTTGAAGTTCCTAAATTTAAAAAAAAAAGAGAATCCTTAAAAGATGCAAAAGCACCAATATTAACAAAGGGAACCAAGCATTAAAAAATGAAGATTTCTTATAGACTAAACTATAAATTATACATAGATTAAAGGAATCTTGAAATCATACAAATAAAAATACCAAATAGCCTACCTAAAGACTATATGAGGCAAGACAAAGAATTGTAGTCTTAAGATTCAAAATATGCTCAGAAAGAATGAAAAGAGACAAATGCTATTTAGATATCTGCATGAAGAGAGAATGGTTCTTGATGAAATAAAATGCAATAAATATGAATAAAGGTTTTTTTAGATTCATAAAGAGAACCATAGTTTATGAAGAGGTGAAGGAGAGAAGGAAATGAGCCTTAAACTTAATCAAGGGAAACTAAAGTTGTGAAAACAAAAATAATTGTACAAAAATGTTGAATGACTCCAAGATATCTGAAGATCATAGATTACATGAAACCTTAGGATTAGGTGAGAGTAATATGAAAATAAAAAGTGAACTTCATAAATGTCTATTAGTTGATTAGCCAAAATATACAAAGGAGGTACATTAGATAGTTAGATATTAGGTCACCATAAAGGTAACAACTTAGATCGCAATTAGAAAACACATCAAGTGTATTTCGCCTAATGACCTTAACAACCATAATCAATATGAATAATAACCATGTAAGTAAAACTAAAAGTAATAAAAATACTACACTAACACCCCCTTGAAGCACAATTTAGGTGGGTAGAATAAAGGTGTCCCAACAACTAGGCCTGATAAGGTACCCAAGCTTAATGTAACTCCCATAAGGAAGAGAAAATGAGAAAACCCATAGGACAAAACTCATCTCCAAAGGAGAGAAAAGCAATAAACCATGAATTCTATAAGGACATCAAACATAAATGAAAATTCATCCATAAGTGAGAGAAAAAATGGCATATAGAGAGAGGATAACTACAAAATCCCCATAGAAGATTTTGAAGCTACCTATAATAGAGCTCATAGAATGACAAATATCACTAATGAGATCCTCTGCTTTAAGAATAAAAAAGGTATATCTGCATTGAACAATGTTTCTTCCCTTTTTTAAATGAATAACATGTACTATAAGCCTTCCCATTCCATAATGTATGATGAAGGTAATAATATTAAGAACTCTAATTAGGGTCCAAAACAAAAGTGTCACATAGGTTTGGCAATATTGTGCACAATAATTGAATGTAATACCCACTAAAGTGAACCTATTATAAGTGGGTATAATGAAGAGTGGATCACCCTAAAATAGTGAGTGGGTCCACCAAGTGCATGATGAAACTTAGGCCAAGGAAATATCCTCCTTAGGCATAGTAAGAGGGATAATTAATCTATATAATTATGGTACAACAAAAGTAGAGGCTAAAATAGACAAAGAAATAACCTATAACTATGGAATAGACTACCCAATGTATGATGAGTTTTGAATCAATATACCTATACCCTATAATTTTTGAGGTGGATAAGATGTAGGTGGATCAAGAAATAACTCAATATCTACAATGTGATAAGGAGATGGTGAAGATGTGTCCCCATCACTACAATAGTCATCTATACTAGCATAAGAGTCATCAATATCAAAGATGTGCTCAAGCTCAAAAGTGTTATCAATTACTTGTGATTCTAATGAAGAATATTGTCATGGATCATTCAATAAAGTAATTTCCATGTAAAATGGGAGAGCATGGTTCAACAATAATCAAATATGAATAAGAGACTACATATGAATCACATAGATCCACAGACTGAATATCCATAGGAAGAGAAGAGATGTCAATGCTCTCATAAGGTGTCCTCTCACTAGAAATAATAAAGTCCTCTAAAGTACAAATCTATGGTGGATCTAAAAGAATAACATCATTCACATGAATGAAAGTATAATCTATAATGGGATAAATGAGGTTTAGTAAAATCTCATCTTATAGTGGCGACTTGACAGAAGGAAGAACATTATCCACCATAGATGTGTCATCATAGGAAATAAGAGTAGGAGGAGAGAGTACATAAATATCTAAAGATATTATAGGATGAGGATGAATAAGAGTTACATAAACATCATTAATATCTCCAAAAAGAGACTGAAGGATTCTCCAAATAGTGTTGGGGCACATGGTGATGTAGATCCCATGAAATGTGTAATAACAAGGTACCAAAAACCTTGTCACAAGCATTAGCCCACTTAATGTACTTATCATAATTTATGGGAGTAGGAATGTATCCATATAAGACTAGAATATAATTCTTTCCCTTTTTCATGAATAAATGTTCTATGTAAGCACACCAAGAAGAATAGTTACTTTTTCTAAGAAGAACCACTGGTGCAAAATCAAATTTATTACACATATATCTCTCAAGTGAAGTTTACATGACCAAGAGAAGACACAAAATAAGTGCATAACTACACAAAAGAACTATAATGACCCTTAGTTACAAGAATACTACACTCTCATGAAGAGGACATCAGGCACAATTGAGAATGTATTCAAATGATCAGTAAGTGAAGGAATAAATATAATGTATAAAATGAGAATGTGTATAAGAGACACTAAAAAATACACAACATCACATGATACCCCCTTTAAACTATCAACAATAACCCCCCTCAAAGTTTTAAATACAAGCACACTCTTATTGATGTGGGTTTTATGCACACTAGAGTTGAATTAGGTAACTTGTAATGTTTTAAGATCTCAATGGAGGTGAAATCCATTCCAAGGCATGAGTTGAAGTTATGTAGTATATTTTAGCCTACTGATCGAATAGGGGAGTATGTAAATTGTTGACAAGGTTTTTTGGATGGAGGTGTGGCCTTTTAACAGAGTGAATTTATACATGAGTTAGATGGGTAGATGGATTTTAATCTAAAGTTGGTAGGTATTCATAACAAACTCAACAAGGGAAGGTAAGGTAAGGTAGAAAATAAGACTATGGATCTTGGGAATTAATTCTTTGGTTTGTTTCTGAGTAGACCTATGCTTTCTTAAACCTATCTCTATTGATAGTAATAATAACACACATATAGTCAGACACAGTTGGGAAGTCTAAGGAAACAAATATGTAGTAATTTCACATAACTCAGACAAAGGTTTCTCTTTTTAAGGTAGCTATTCCACACCCTTATATTAGGAGATTATGGATCGGGCAAGTGAATTATCTGAGGTAGCTATTGCACACACACAAAAAACAAAACCAAAGAAAGCATAAATACATATTCAAAAATATAATTCAAATAAATTGACTAAATTTATTGATATATTTACTTATATTTTAATAGATATTACACATCTTAAGATCAGTATATCAATCAAGAAATCAAGAATCTACTTGTAGTTATAGCACACTAAATATTTATTAAATCATATAACCATAGAAATAACAACTAATTGCATGGAATTGGAAATAAAATACTTAGGACACTTTATTGATGATCAAAATTGCTCTTTGATCTATATTCCAAATTTTTTTGAACCATAAAATTGAGTGGTGTTACAATTTTATATATAAACTTGTGGAAGGAGTCACCTCATCTTCCAAGTTCATGCAAGGTGCTTACAAGTGTAAATTAGAACATGTAGTTCTAGAACCGTCTAAGAGATAACTAGAAGCTAAAAATAAATAAATTGACTTTTCAAAAATTATACAACATGTGCATATAAAAAAAAATAAAAAGTCAATTATTATAATTATCTACTCAAAATATAAGTACGTAGGCTATTATAAATTGTACATGCATAATATTTTAGCCTATCAAGGTTTACTCATTTGAAGAGTTGCATATACTTTGGTTGAAGTGAAAGTCAACATGGCTATTGAAGCTATAGTTTCACTACTAATAGATTTTTTTTTTCACCTTGTTGGCTTCATAGACTTTATGGGCTGCTCCATGATACTTTTGTATGATGCCTAAATGTAGCAGTGAAGGCCAATGAATTCTCTTTGTCTGTTCAAGGAGCTTAGCATGTTCATCCTTGGTTATTTGAAATTTATTCTTGAATATCAAAAATTTAGTGACCTTTTAAGTCTTTCTAAAATCTAATTCAATTTACTTAATTGATAAACCTTATAAGATCTATTTGAATTCATCAACCACCTTTTGGATAAGCTTGTCGGAATTGAGCCTACTAATCATCTTACCAGTGGAGTCTTTTACCTTTGATAACTTTAGCTCATAAAAAACCTAAAAGATATGAGCCTCTTATGCCTAGTATTTGTGGAATAGATCCCCATCATTCTATAACCAATCTTTTTCTTCCTCCTACATAATGACTACTAGGTTTAAGGCATTATATGCCTCCAACATAGTCATTAAGTTGAGATGACTATAGAGTGAGTTGTCTATGTAGACCAATAGAATATTTAGTTTGGAATTTTCATCTCTTAGAGAGTTGTATACTATATTATCCTACCTCACATGAGGGGCCATATCAGACCTCATAAATTCCATGGATTCTAAGGCATCATAACATCTTGAAGCTACTTCCTAGACTTTAGCTTTAATGGTAACTAAAATGTGCACTATCTTGGCCTTTTATTTAAGTTGATCCACTTCATTCTCCAACACTTTCACCTCTACTTTTAGCTACTATTGAGCTAGATATATGCCTTTATAGATCATAACTATAACATCTTTGTTCACCTAAGCTAGCTCTACTATATTTTCTTCATTAAGGGTTACCTTGACTGTCTATTTGACTTTTTGGTAAGGGATAACACCTCTTACCTCTCCTCCAAGATAATTTGGGTTCCCTTTTCATCTTCTAATTTTATCTTATTAAACCTTTGGATGTTACTAGTTCGAGGATAAAATAATGTGGAAATAGACGGGAGTTCTAAGATCTTAAAAATTAGTAGTTGAGAAGTTTACTCCTTAAATCTACTACTCAGGGATGAATATCAAGTTGGGATGCATCAGAGGTTATGGTAACAACCTCTTCCTCTATCTCCTCTTGGTATTTATATTAATTCCTAGAGGCCTTGGTGAGGATGTCTAGAAGGGAAGACCATATGATTTTAGACCAATCCAATCCTCCAAACTAAGGGAGTAGATAGACTGTGACTATTTGAGGCTTGGCCTTCCTTCTTATACCAGTGGTTGTCATAATGGTCTCCTCTATGGAAGTGGTTGTTGGGAGTGGAAGGGTGATTTGAGTGGATTGAATGTGGAGCTTTTATGTGGCCAAAGTTATCTTCACCTTATTAGACACCTTCTTTCTCTTTAGGTCTCTAATTATGGAGGTGCCTGTAGGAATATAATGGATTGGTGTGGTGAATGGGATGGAAGTGGAGATGGATGGAACAACCGTAGTAGTGGAGGTGGAAGGAATGGATGTGGGGAATTTTACAAAGGTGTACTTGTAAAAAATGCATAGAAAAGATAAATAAAAATTGGCAAAATATTGGGTACCTTGATGAGAGAGCTCCATAGGCTCTGCTCAAAGGCTCATAGCTTTGATTGTTTGTAGTTTAGCTTCCTCATTTGAACCATCATCAATGCCTTTAATAATTACCATGTATCTCTTGGATAGTTCTAAATGTGGAGGATGAGTGGATAGGACCTATGATTCCTCCAATGTGGTACTACCCATGGGAGTTCTAGGCTTCTTCCTATAAACTAGAGGGGTCTTTGCCTAAGTGGGGGAGTCTAGTGGTGATGATTCTCTAGGAGTTGCTACCCTAATACATGTAATAATTGGTACTTGGGTAGAACTTGTAGAAGGATCCTATTGTGTTCTCCTTACCTCATTAGAGTCAAGGTTGATGGGGTCTCCCACTTTTCCTCCCTTGGATACACTGAGCTAAGGTAAGACATGCTCCTTTACTACTTTAAATTTCAAATTTATTGGGAGTATTTAGGAGGAAGAGGAAACTTGGTCTTTGGATTTCTCCTTGGACTATCCCCTCTAAAAATATTAATGCTATCATACCTTTAAGAGTGACCTTCTACTATCTAAATCCCTCATTGAGACTAAAGGATCCTCTTGGATCATCCTTAGATGGTCCTCCTACAACCCAATAATTTGTGCTCAATATAACACTTACTCATCTAACCTAGCATTCAAAAATATGAAATCATATTCATAGGTCTCATGAACATATTTAATGTTGAATTTATGAATGTGTTTCTAGATTATCCCATGTGGATCCCAATCTTTATGTGGTGGTGTAGGGAAAGGATAGCTCCTACATTTGCCACTGCATCTCCAAGATGTTTTCTCATTATATATGTCATCTTGATATTGGTGATGAGATGACTAAAATATAAATATTTCTTATACCTTGATATATCTTCCTTAATGCTCTTCTATAATTGGAAGGCAATCTCCTATTTGGTGAACTTGTCTAGAATAAAATTTAAAAGACATAGGGGCCAACCTTGCTTCTCCATACCTTGATGATAATGATGTTTAGATAGAGGAAATAATCCCCCTTCTCAAAAAATTTATTCACAATGTTATGCCCAATTTGAGGCATGGGTGATATATGAACAGCCTACCAAATTTGATGATAGACATCCTCAACAATTCTTACCATGTGTTTGGTGTAGCAATAGATGTGCATAAGTTGGTAATAATTATAAATCCTATTCTTTTTACAATCAATGGTTAGAGTCCAAAATGTGTCAAGGTCTCTATAACACGTTCCCATGGTTGTGTTCAATAGATAAAACATCATGAAGAAATCCCCAGTGGGTATAAGATGCCTATCCTTGTGGATAATTTGCTTCTTTAGTCATAGACACATGATCTCATCGAGGGAATAAGTGGTGTCATGCATGAACATCATGTAAAAAAATAGTACCCAATATAAATTGACAAATTTGATGCTAGGAATACCATATAATCTATTGAGGAGTGCCATACCGATGCAAATCCCCATCTTGAATCTATCAATTAGGATAGGCCCCTTAAGCTTCTTCCCTTTCCATGTGATAGTCTAGTTTTGGAGGATCCATGAGGATATCACCTTCTCCATCAGAGTATCTATGTTTAATTACACCAAGGTGTGTTTATTTAAGTAAGAATCATAGATGCTTAATGACAAATATCTCTAAAAATATATCCTTGAGATGCAAGTGATCACTGTGTTGTTACTAGAGTGATACATGAATGCATCCTATGAAATCTTACCAGAGAAGAATAGTTATCTCAAGAGGTTGATATATGGCATCATTTCTAGCTTCACTATAATAAAATATAGTCTCTATCATTTTAACATCAACAATTCCTTCACAATCAATCTATTTTCCAATGACATATCATCTTCAAGTGAAAATAAGTCCACTGAATCAATGACATCCCGCATCATTTAATAGTTCCTATATCTATCTCCAAACACTATGGCATTGAAGACTATATCATTGAATTCTATAGAGTCTTTGATCAAGTATGGAGATGGTGGATTGGTTCCTCAAAAAATTATATATGTAGATGTTATTATTGTATGCTTTGTGCCTCTTTTACTCTATGTACTACATACTATATATGTTTGTGTGCTATGTGAAAAATACCTTGGATCTAGCTCAATTGTTGTTCATTGTATAATCTCAAAATAGGAACTAGGGCTCTTCATCACTACAAGATATCAAAAGACTTAAAATATAAGTAATCTTAGATGCAAATGATGGATTTTAATCATAGTGGGTTGCCTATATATAATCCTACATTGAATACTAGTTTATGTGACATAAATGTGCAACGTTCACCTTGGCTTTTTGATTTTCACGTATAATTCAAAATTTTTAGCTTAGGTTGGTAGGGGGTATTTAAAGTCTTAATAGGAAGTATTTTTTCTTTATACTGGCTAAGTATGATGATATTTCATAATATTCCTAGTAATAAAGTGCTTTAGGGTGTACATTGAAAAAAATGCTTTTGGGTCTATGCTTGTAGATTAATTATTTTGAGGGATTTGTTTCAGACAAAACATTTGCAATAATTTCTTTGAAGGATTCAACTAGGCAAAAGTTTTGAAGAAATTATTCTGAAGGGCAATTATTCCAGAAGGCACTTTCAATTTCCTCAAAGGGTAATTTTGATCTGAAGGGTCCACTTCGTAAGGCATTTCATCCATGACAAAAATCTTGAAGGGTCTACTTAGTAAATGTTAAAGGGTAATTTTGGTTTCCTAAAGGGTACTTTAATATAAATAATGGGGCATTCCAATGTCCTAAAGGGTAGATTACATAAAGTTTGAAGGGCATATATTCTCTTAGAAAAAATGTTCGAAGGAATTAGCTAAGGGAAAAAAGGTCCAAGATAGAAGACCTAAATGGTATGCCCATGAAAAAGGGGTCCAAAACACAAAGGTTGAAGGGCATATATTCTCTCACATAAAATGTTCAAAGGAATTGTATAAGGGGAAAAAGGTCAAAATAAATATCTAGAAGGATAAGTCTCGTAGGGTAAGAGGTTTGGAACAAAAGTTCTAAAGGGTCAATCACACAAAACCCAAAGGGTATATCCCCTAAAAGAAGTGGCTAGAAAAGGGGTTGAATGGTCAATTAGAGAAAGGGTGAAGGGCTAGTTCAGAAGGCCAAAGGACACTTTCATAAAGGCTAATTGGCTAGTTTGAAATGTTTCAAAGTGTATGTGTAAAGGATTGAAAGGGTCTACTTCAGGGCAAAATTTTGTTAAAGGATATAATTTACAAAGGCTGAAGGGCACTTTCAAACTTCCTAAAGGGTACTTTTATACAACTAAGGGTCATTGCCAAAAGTTTTGAAGTGTAATTTTGGATAGGGTCAAAGGGATAATCCATCAGGGAATTTATTTTTGGGAAAGTATATGTGGCCCAAAATTATATAAGTCAAATATTTCACAGGCCAAATTCCTTCAAGAGAATTATTTTAGATAAAATGTCTAAAATAATTTCTTAAAAACATAAGGCTTTTTGATCAATAAGCCCAAAATAAAATAGTGTCAAGAATACCCAGAACATAATATATGAAAAGATAGGTTGCATGAGGGATGAGAAAATTATCTCAAAGAATTTGTCTCTACAATACACAAGTTAGTCTCATAAAACACCATGCCAATATCATCTTGATAAAAAGTTAAATGCCTTAGATTTTATAGATTTTTCATAAAAATGTATGAGAAGTGAGGTTCAATATTAAGATCAAAATTCATAAATATGGGTCCACATTTATTTCTAAATAAAAGGGGGATGTTAGGTACAACAACTTTTATATACATTGGGCACAACCAAAAATGCATCTTGATTGATTTATTAAGTGATTAGTGCATAAGTACAAGGAACTGGAGGGATGTGTGATCTATAGATAATACATATAAGAGGTAAAATATGTGAAAAATAAGTAGCTTTAGAGGTCCCAAAATTACTACCAATGTGTAGAACATGAAAAAAACAAACACTAGATGACACTCAAATCCAAGTTATCAATCAAAATTTATAGTCATTTGAAAATCTAAGATCACATGAAAAAATTGGGTAGAAATCATGGTGGAAAATATTTTGAATCAACTTCCCTAAAAAATTCACTTTGGATCAAAAGATTAAAAAAAATTGTGAATCAATTTATTTAAAAAAACTTAAGGCCCTTTGGAGTAAAAGTTAAGCACTTTGGGTTGGGTGTGACTAAGGGTTTATATCCCATGTGACCAGGGGCTAAGAATTTTTGTGGGTACTCCACTCCCTCTTTTGATTAATGTGATTGATGTAGGAGTGACATCATCTAAAATTGGCTCTAAATTAAAAATGAATAGTGTCACTCTCTACTATATTAAAATTGGTATTCTCTCAATCATCAAACAATCTAGGTTTAATTTTGAAATTCTCATGGCTGTCATAGGTTATAAATTAATCTATGGGAATTTAAGTGTGTTTTTACATTGATTAAATTTTGTGGGGTTCATTGGCATGCCAATTAGAGTTTTTAGGTTATTCGAGTAGATGTTGGAGTCTAATGTGTTTTTAAGCATGGGCTAGAACCTGATGCATGCTTGAGCATAGGTTAAAACTAATGGGTGTCCAAGCACATGCCAAAATTTGATGGATGATTGAGAAAAGCTTAAAATCCATAGCCTATCTAGGCAAGGCTCAAGATGACGATGTTCAAACTTAGAAGTTGGTAGTGTTTTAAGTAGGGTCAAAACTTGATAAAGTGTTCAGAGAAGTGATGAAATGTGATGAAGTTTTTGGAGGGGATAGTATGTTGGAGTTTGTAAAACTATTGCCAAGTTTTTTATGCCTAGAGAATGTGTGTTTTTAAGCATGGGCTAGAACCCTGATGCTATAAAAAATGCACATGAAACCCAAAAAAACCAAAAATTATTTCCTAGTTTGAAAGGTCATGTTTATCACATTGTACGAAAATATATGAAACCACCAAAAAAGGCCAAAAATATCTACCATGAATCTAGGTCATGTTTATAACTGATTCTAGGGTTTTGACATCTCCTAGATCTGATGGTAGTGTATATTTTATAAAAAAAGAGTCTGGCTATATAGTTTACATAATTTTTAATGAAATCCCATCGAACCTATGATAAACTAAAAAAATAAGAAAGTCACAAAATGTATGTGAAAAAGATATCACTAATGTTTTTAGAATTTATAAAATGGTTATTAGATCAGATCTCTAATACCATGTAATATGACTTGAATATATATGAATGTAATAGATTACATGAAAACCTAATATTAGGTTAGAGTAAGATGTAAAGCAAAAATGAGCTTCATAAATGTCTATTAGCTAATTGGCCAAAAATTACAAATGAGGTACATTATATAGTGAGATATTAGGTCACCATAAAGGTAATAAGTCAAATCATAATTATAAAAGACATTAAGTGTATTTACCCTAATGATCTTAACAACCATAAGCAAGCTAACTAAAACCCATGTAGGTAAAACCAAAAGTGGAAAAATCCTACACTAACAAAAGATAGATGTGCTTTGATAAATAAAAAATCAAGTGCCATGACTATATGCTAGAATATTTCACAAAAAATAAGTATGCCACAAAGTTAAACACATTTTCATGAATGAGAGTGAATCATTCAAGAGGATGCTTGTATAGGAATAAAATAATGTTGTAGGTAGAAAACTAGTCCATAAATAGTGCTTAAGAATAAAGACTAAATAGAGCGAGCTAAATTTAGTAAAGGACAATCTAAATCTATGCTACACTACATGTAAAACATGGAAACTAATTTAAAAATTAACAAGGTAACACATGCGAGCATAAATAAAGGTTAAATAGAATAAAAAACAACATAAATAACCAAAATCAAAGATAAGGCAAATATAAAAAAGAGTATTGTGTAAAAACTAAACATGTGCATCAACAAAGAAGGAAAGAGCATAGTTTGTTGAACAAAAAAATAAGGGCTATACATAAACTAGTTACAAAATTGCACATAGTGCTAATAAAATAATTGAGCAAACAATAAAAAGTAAAATCCAATCATAGAGGCTACACAAAATATTGGTCATGCATAGAGACAGACAACCAGAATAAGCTAAGAAGGTGTTACCAAACATAGATCAATCAAAGATTACTAGAATAGTGAAAGGGGATAAAGAAACCAACAAGAATGGATAAGAGAAAACAGATATATAGAATAGAAAAAGAAACCTAAGCTAGGACAAGGAGATAAATATATATATATATATATATATATATATATATATATATATATATATATATATATATATATATATATATATATATATATAGACACACACACACACACACACACACACTTAAATCATGCTTAGATAAATGAATTTAGATGAGGTAATAAAAGTCAAAGTGCCAAAAAAAATCATGATTGAGAACTCATACTAGAATAAACTATCAAGATGCCTTTATGAGATGCAAAAATAGTTAAAAAATTATATTATCATAAATAACATGAATGATTAGCCAATAATAACTATTTGAATGATGAAAATAATGCTTGATTAAAAACATAATGGATGAAAATCCCAGATGAAAAGCCCAGATAGGGGTTGGGAAATGATAAAAGATATCTTGAAGGAGAGGTGGATCAACTAAATAGAAAATGGATAGGGGGCCCTAAATAATATATATGTCTAATATAGGCACCCCATAGAATTGTAAGGGTTATATATATCCACCCCTAGATGGAGAGGAGATATAGGCCCAAACCCTTGATATAGGTGGCATCTCAATCAATTCCCAATCCCATATAGAGTAGAGACTACATTTATAATCAAGCACCCCCTCTCTATATAAATTGTAGCCCTTCTCTATTTAATGTTCAACATCAACATATATAGAGTGGGGAGTGGCCCCCTCAAAGAATATATAGGTATCAACATAATATATTACTTTTTAATTATTGGAAGGATAATTAATATTTATAATATTATGATATATTACAATCAAACAATTTTTTTTTGATTCAATAGAAACCATAAGTATTATGTTAACCAAATTATAATATGTTAAGTTTAATCCTATGTTAAACATGCATTGATCCCCAAATAAAGTTTCCATATATCTATACACTATAGGGTGCATACTATCTCTTGGGAAAAAAGCTATATATAGAGGCCCTCCCACTCCCCTCCCCTTATCTATATAGATATAATTGAATCGATCGATGACTTACTCTATGCGATGAGGATATGTATATTTATATAGAGGGCCATACTTTGGTATATTCAAATGGTCAATAGACAAGAAAATAACAAGGCAAGACACTAAATAAAGTTCATAAAATAAAACATAAGAATCCAAAATAAACATATCATATTAGCCCATGGATCTAGTGTGTTAGCAAGAAATGTCAAGTACATATCATATCAGGTGTACTATGAAAGATATAAGCATTGATAAAGGCATGCATATGTACATATTTGAGTTCAAACATGATAATGTAAAGTGACCATAAAATAATATAACCTAGATGTATCATGATCATAGAGGTGGATTCCACCAACATCTTAGTGACACGAGTAGAGGGAAATCCCAACATCTAAAAGTGAATAGATTGTGTATATTTGTATGCCTATATCACACTCAAATATAATCATGAAACACGTGCATGTAAAAGTAACTTATATGCTATCCATAAACATGGAACTAACACATAGATGCCAAGGAGACAATAAAATATGTAGACAACAAAAAATAATTTTAAATTTTTGAATGTTTTTGATTTTTAGTATTTTTGGATAATGTGAAGAGGCTACACTATGATCACATCTAAAGAATGTGTTAGTGTAGAATTTTGTCCCATTGGGTGTTGTCTACATGGTATTATTTATCTTGATTAGGTTAATAATAAGTCATTATGAAAAATTTACTTTAAGTCATTTTATAATTATGAGTTGAGTTAATTACCTTTTTGGGTGACCTCATTCCTCACTATTTAATGTATCTTCTTATGCACTTTTGGCTAATATTTCTTAATACAATTTTATATTATGATGACAAGCTTATTTCTTTGGATTGTTATTATGATGACAAGATTATTTATTTGGATTCACTACTCTATATAGATTCATATCTATGTATTCAATCCTATCCACTCGTTCCTCATTGCAATCTACTCTAACATGGTATCAGATCTCTACTGGTAGAAAATTAGCATCGATTCTGTTGTGAATTTTGCATTCCATATTGTTCAAGTTTTTTGTCGAGTTTAGTTTTATAAGATTTGGTGAGGTTTTTTAAATATATATGCAAATATACATATTTAAGGTCTCAAATTGAGAAATAGATAGTTTTACTAGATTTAGAAAGTACCAAAACCCTAGATTTGACTGCCCACATGATCTTGTTCTATGACAAACACATTTCAGCCATTTTTAGAGGGGTTGGAGGAATTTTATTAGAATATACAAAAATAAATACATACAATGACTTCTAGGGAAAAACATTTATGGTATTTTTTGGGTTTGTCAAGAAACTAAATGGGTCTCTCTTAGCTTTTGAATAAATTACTCCAAATTTGTAGATCTAGGCTTTCTTCAAACTTGGAAAAATTCTATGGCTACAACACCTATAGATATCAAGACCTTGCTTACACCCCCATTAGGTATTGAGACCCATGAAATCACATACAAAAAACCCCAACCAATATTTTTCATCCTCATTAGATCTTGATCAATGTATTTTACCTCCGATAGACCCTGACCAATGTGTTACACATTTATTGGACCATGAATAACATGCTATATAATTAACAAACCCTAACCAATGTGATGCGCCTCAAATAAATGAAATATAGAGTGATGTACCTATAATAGACCCTAATCAATGTGTTTTATAATTAATAAACCTTGACTAGCATGTAAACACAATTGACAAACCTTGATATGCATGCAAAAATGATTGGTGAACCCTGAGGGTGGTGTTAGCATGACCCATATACCCCAATGGTGGTGCAAGCACCCATATATAACTTAAAAGTGGTTTAATCACCACTAAAGTCCCTAACGGTGGTGTAAACACCCCATACAGATCATGATAATGGTATAAACACACCCCATAAAACCTATTAGTGGTGCCAACAACCCATGTGAAACCTGATAGTGTGCCAACAAACCCCATAGACCATCACAGTGTATGGCATGGTTACATGAAAGGGGATAAAATTTTAATTCCTATTAATGGGGGCTTAACTTTAACACCTAATTCCATGTTTTGAACACTCAACATTTTTTTAAATTTTGCAAAGTGCAGAATGACCTTGCCATATTGAACTTTAATCGAGCATACATTTTAGTATATTTATCCTTTTTAGATGTCATTTTTTTAAAGTGTTTGTTTTTTTAACTCTTCACATTGGTTCTATTCTTGTTCCTTGTCAATTTTTAACTTATACATATTAAGGGGGTGTTATGTTACCAGTCTATAACACAATTCTTTTCTACACCATAGATCTTAGTTTAGTTCTGCTTCTTACACCTTTCAATTATCATGAGTGGAAATTCAAAGATTTTTTTTATCAAGGAGTAAATCCTTATATTAAATCATGATGGGTAAAAAAATAGAACTGACACTTGACATAGAAGACGTAAAGTTGTAGAACTGAAGTGATCAATCCTATGGTTTATTGTGCCTATCTATGTCTCCTAACTTGATTTTTTGTATCGAATCTATAATAACTACAAATCAAGTGTGGATCTTATTTGATAAACTCTTTAGAAATTAAGACAAAATGAGGGGTCATGAGTTAGAGAAAGAGTTCATTAGTTTGAGCCCAATTGACTTTGATATGATTAAAGACTCCTTAAAAAAATTCAAATCATTCAGGTTAAGTTTGAAAAGGATGATCAATTTATTCTTTCCAACCTTACCAAATTGGGATCTGACTATTATATATTCATTTTTACCTTTCACACTACCAAGAATTATCTTATAATTTCATGGACAATGTCATCCTTAGATGACTTTACTGATGACTTGACTTAGGAACAAGATAAAATATTTCAAATGGGTACACTTAAGTCCTCCAAATCTCATGCCTTATTTATGAGTCATGAAAAATAGAAGGCTTCCAATAGTAAGGAGAAGAAGTAGAATAAGAAGGACCTAGAGAAAAGAAAGGGTTAGAAATATAATGCTAAGATAAAAATATCAAAAGAGTCCACCTCTTCACTTGGGAAACCCAAGAAAGAGAAACTCACATGTAGCTATTGAAAGTGATCTAAGCATAATGAGTCCAAATTCATAAAAAAATTGATCAAATAGCTACAAAAAATGTTCAAGAAGCACACTATTAGTGTCCCTGATTCTTCCACTCAAAGTTCATTATCATAAATGGTCTTATAATTCCAAAGATAGTAAACATGAAAAAGATAAGGGTAAAACACTTGTTATAGTTGCATCCTAGTCTTCCACATGGGTTATTAATTCTAGTGCATCACACCACATGGCTTCATCATTGTTCACATCTTTAGAGCCTTATTTTATGCCTTCCATTTTATTAGGTGATGATACTTCTATAGATGTTAGTGAGAGTGGATAAATTGAAGTGAGTGATGGGATTTTTCATGATGTTCTATCTGTTCCCTCTTTATCCACCAATATCCTATATATCTATATATCACGTACATCATTTTAGGTAAGAGATTGAGTTCACATCTAGTTTTATCGTTATTAGGGAAGGTAACAGTGACTCCATTATTGCATTTGGGAAAATATATCACCAATATAGGTTGTATACTTTCTCACATTTTACTCCTATTCAACCCTCTACTACATTGTTCACTCATTCAAATGAGGTGAGTAAAGTATGGCATGAACATCTTAACCATTTCAACTATCATTACTTAGAGAAACTTAGTCATTAAGATAAGGTTTTAGGTTTACCATGAGATAAATTTTTTGATGGAGTTTGCTAGGGTTTCATTCTTGGTAAGCATAAAAAGAATTATGACAAAGGAAAATCACAGAGAGATAAATAGATATTGGAGATTGTTCACAATGACATTCTTGGTCTATTTCCAAAACTTCATTCAATAAGACAAAGTACATTCTTACTTTCATCAATGAATATTATAGGTACATTAGTGAATTTTTTTAAGCAAAATTTTTAGGTCTTTGATCATTTTTAGAACTTCAAGGTGCTTGTAGAGAAATAATTGAATAAATCCATCAAGATTTTATGAATTGATGGTGGTGGTGAGTTTTTAAGTAACCATTTTATGTAATTATGTACATCAAAGGGGATTGAATTTGTAGGGTATAGTTACTTATAGTCTTTAGTATAATGGTGTTGTCAAGAAAAATAATAATTTCTTGAAGGAAATGGCCAACTTTATGTTATACTATAATCATCTTTTAACTCAATATTGGGTTGAGGACATCAACTATGCTGTTAGATCTAGAATTAAGTTCCTCATAAATCATTGAAGGGAATCACTCTTTTTGAATCTTAGAGTGATATAAAACCCATAGTATATCATTTTTGAGTGTTTTGTTTTCCTGCTATGGCTTACATTCTAAAAAATAAACATAAGGCATTGGAACCTTAGAGTCAGTCTTGCATCTTCATTGGATATCTTGATGGTGTTAAGGGACACATGATTCTCCACCCCACCATTCATAAGTTTTTTTATTGAGAGAAGTGTTATTTTTTAGAGGGTCCTTTAGAATACACACTCAACACCTCTCCCCCTTCCTTGGATGAACTTGGATTTGATGACAATTCTAATGATTCAAATATGCCTAATTAACCTCTTGATTATCCAAATTATTATTTTAGTTCTGGTAATGAGATTAATGATGAGGATTACCATCTTACTTCTCCCAAATTATCTTTAGATAATAAGGAATCCCATCTTAATTATTTTATTACTAGTATTCTTTGGTCTAGAAATACACTGCAAAGTGTTGGCCAATGGGTTGGAGATCTATCAAACAACAAGTGCACATGTTCATAATTCCAAGATTCCCCACATGCTTTCATTACATATGATTTTGATCCACAATTATTTAATGAGGCATTAGTAACTCCTATTATCCAATTTTTTCACCCTCAAAAATTGGCTAAGTGCAATCTTTTTATCTGTCTATCCCCTCCAAAAAATTTCACAAGTATTTATCTCTTTTCAAGCTTCTATTTAGCGTTTAAAATAAACCTTCATTGTGTCTCCCCAATCTTGAATTCTTTCAACATTTGAATTTGTTTAGTACTTTTGTCTCAAATTTTTTCTCAAATAATGTTTTTGAAAGAATCCTTTCTCAAGTCTTTCTTGAAACAATTATTTAGAACATTTCTTCCTCCCCTTTTCTCTTTAAAGTGCCCTTCAAATTTATTTAAAGGGACACTTTTGTCTTCAAAGTTCCCTTCAAAAAGTCTGAAGGACACTTCTATCATCAAAGTGGCCTTTAAGATTTTCCAAAGGGACACTTTTATCTTCAAATTCCCCTTCAAGATTTTCTAAAAGGACACTTTTGTCTTCAAAGTGCCCTTTAGAAAAGTCTGAGGGGACACTTTCCTTAAAAAGTGACCTTCAAGATTTTATGAAGGGACTCTTCTTCCTCCAAGTGCCCTTTAGAAAAGTTCGAAGGGACACTTTCCTTTAAAATTTCCCTTCAAGATTTATTGAAAGGACACTTTTGTCCTCAAAAGTGCCCTTTCGGATTTTCCAAAGGGACACTTTTATCTTCAAAGTGCCCTTTGGAAAATTTTGAAGGGACACCTTCCAATGGACCAAAAGGAAAGATCTTGGAAAAGGGCCTGAAAGCAAGTGGAAGTGATGGAATTTTTTTTTGGAAGGAATTATTTTAGACAAATTATCTAAAGGAATTCTTTTGGAAGAAAAACTTGAAGGAATGAGCCCGAAAGAAATATTCCTAAAGGAATTATTTTGATAAAGTGACAGGTCGAGGGACATCAAAATCAACATCATGGACTAGCCATTGGGATTAAAATGTCCCATGATGGGTCAAGGGATGTCAAACTTCAAAATGAGGAACTAGCTATTAGAAGTGATTAGGTTTGAAAAGCCTAAAGACTTAAGGCTTGAAAAGCTCAAAGGTGTCAAGCTTGAAGAACCTAAAAAGGTCTTAACAATGCAAATTGATATTCTCCAAAGACTTTACTTATAAACTTTAAAATTTAAGTAGCCAATAAATCTTGAATTACAATATGAAGTACAAATCAAGTTTTTAAGACTACTTAACTTATAAAGCCTCATTCAATGGCTAATCCATGATAGGTAGATAAAAGGTGAAAATTAATGATTTAGGTCATTATAGATGGCCAATGGAAAGATCAATCAATAATCACATGTATTCTTAGCAATGCCTCTCCAAGGTAAAATAGAATGAAAGTGACTCTTTTCCATACCATTTTACATATCTACAAGCCAAGGAGAAGTGATTGGGCATGAGAGCGATTTCTAATAGGTGTTTCCATTGAAAATAACCTTTTTAACACCATCTCCAAATATCTCTATTTTGTTGAGTAGCCATTGGAGAAGCATCTTCAAGTGGAGAAGCATCTTCAAGAGGGCAAGCCTAGGGCATTCAAGAGGGTGACATGGATCAATTAGAGTGCCATAATGAGCATCATTGGTAAAGGTAATTTTAGCTAAAGATGGAGACTTCTAATAGAATTAATTCCTCTCCTTCGTCCCAAAAGATCCTTCTCTCTCTCTCTTCCTTATTTTTATATATACATCCCCTTGGCTAGTGAAAAGGGGACCAGATAGTGTATGGTGAAGCCCTACTAGAATGATTCAAGTTTTATCTTTAAGAATTTAGCATAAATCTCTTTCCTTCAAGATTTTTCTAGGTTTTGGTTTGAGTGTGCAAGAGATGTCTAGTAGTAGCATGTGATGATTTTCCATCCTTTTTCCCACTTTATCCTTCATACCTGAACAAGAGTTCTTAGTCTAACTAGTCACATAGTGTGTATCTAAGTGTATTAAATTTTTGCATGTATATTACTATCTTGAATGTGTAAAGTTTATCTTTCAACTCATTTACCTTGATGTCATTTTTTACACATCTCATCTCTGTGTTGAAATATATTTTTTAGAATCTTTAGAGCTTGGGAATGGTTTTTTCTTTTTTTGTATTATAGACTAGAATCTGACATTCACGTGGAAAATAGTTTTGGTGTATCACCACTCTTAGAATAGGATTTCCTTTTCTACAAACTTATAACTATTTTCTTTTTAAACAAGCTAGTTTAGTAGAGATTGTCTTATAGAGACATATACAGGGAACTAACCCTTTTAATCTAGAGGTCCATTTACTCCATAGGCATACCCACAAGCCTATAAATGTTTTAAAATTTCCCAAATCTAGGAGAGGATTGAACACTCTCTTCTAGGGTGAAATATTTGGAGATAATAATTATGGCATGCCTAGTGGGACCAAATTTTTGACATGTCAATGTGAATGCTAGTCTTGACAAGCCTAAGGTTGTAGAATTATCCTTAACTCAAAATTTGGTGACTGCAAAAGGGTGAGAATCTTTAGTTGTAGATCAAGTTCCCCACATTATAATTCATGGTCCTCACTAGGTCATCTAGGATTTTTGATCAAACCCTTTTAGCTGAAGCTCTTCCTAAAGAATAATGCCCTAAACCATTCTTAGAACTTAGAGATCCTTGGAAAGGAGGTTTTGGAGAAGAAGAGTAAGAAGTGGAAGAATTTTAAGAAGATGAAGAGACAAGAGATCAAGAGGAAAGAAGAGAAATGGATAGACATCAACCTTTCCTAGCCTTTAACACCCAAAATCTAATCGAACTTCTCACATATGACCCTATTCCTCCCAATACTACCTAGAGTCTCCCTATTTTCAATGGTGAAGCTCCTATTACACCATCTGAGCATATTAGAGAGATTTCAAAATTTTGTAATTTTCATAATGTCACCTAAGCCAATATAACCATTATATTGCTAGCTATATCTCTGAAATGAAAGGCACTTGACTGGTACAAAATGTTGGAAGGTGGATGCATTAAAGCTATGATGGATTTCAAGAATTATTAATAACTAGATTTGAAAACAAAAGTGACCTTTATTTGCTAATCAATTTACTAAATGTATTAAAGAGAAGTACTAATTAATCCATGGGGTATTTTAATGAAAGGTTTTAGAGGACATGGCATAGGATACCACCTATCATGAGAACTTCCCCAAAAATTTTTGTTCCCCATGTATATCAAAGTTATTGGTACTAATGTGGCTGTTATGTTATAATCAATGGGAGGTTTTACTTTGCCAGGTGCATATGAGATAGCCATTAAAGCTGAGAATAACTTAATATAGGATGGAAAGCTCCCTCTAAGATTTTCCATGCCTTTGTTGTCTCATAATTTAGTTGAAGATCCAAGCATAACACAAGTTCCTAATGCAATGTGAAGCCAAGACCCCTTCCCAAGAAGGTGGATGATGTTGTGGACAAAGATGAAGAGACCCTATCATTGTGAGCTCAGCTCAAATAAGCTTAGTTCTACATGAGTGCTCTCCCTAATCCTCAATATTATCTGTTGATGGTTAAAATTGTGCTTGTTTCTAACACCAACAATGGGAAGTTTCAAGAATGTGGGACTTACAACTTGAAGCAACCTCCATATTTTTAAGAAGCTGGTCTCTTCTTTATATTGAGCATATACTGGGAAAAGGGATAAGAATTTTAATAGAAACACAAATGCAAAGAAAGAAAATCTAACTATGGAAATGTGCCTGAATGTAATTTGACCCTTAATCTAATCACAGTGAAACTATATGTAAGATTCAATTACATTTAAGAGCAAACAAGGCATGATCAATGTAAAAGATGAAAACAATAGAAACAGAGGCTTATAGCTTAGACTACTTTTGCAGTGACACATAAAATATCAACAAAGGCACAAGACTAAATCTTTTTATTAATTCTCCAATCACATAAGAGGCACAAAAACATGCACAGTTACATAAACTTTCCAACTTAAGAAAATAGAACAAAGGCAAATGATATTCCTAATCACAGCTCTAGAAAGTCTAAAACTCTTGACAATAATTCTCTCAAAAAATTCTCTCTATATTCTGATGATTTATGGTGATCTCTGCACCCCTTTTTATAGCATCAAATTCACTCTAGATTTTCTATGTGTTCCCAATCTAACGGTCCAAATGAAATCTAACCAAACTAGAAGTGTCTAATAGAAGATATTTCTTAGATTCTAAAATGCTCTATCTTTCTATAGTTTATTGGCTAAAGTAGATACTCAGGACACTTCCTACTTTCAAATGGGAGAGGACGCTTGGTTGATTCCCCTTTTCTTCTTGAAAACCTTCTCTTTATTTTGGATGCACCAGAAAATGACACTTGGCATGTTCCATATCACTTATCGAAGACACACGACACTTTTTGCATAGCTTATACTCTTTTTATGTCTTTGCTCAGGGATGTTCCACCTTTGACACCTATCGCAATCCACTTCTTCAAAACTTTAACAACTTAATAGAAAATAAGACCCACAACATTTCTTACTCAAGCAACTTTAAATAAAAAGCATAGGGACAGGTGGCAATTTCCACTTGCCTCAACAAAGGACATGTGGCAATCTCTGCTTTACTTAACTAGGGATATGTGGTGATCTCCACTATTTTTAGCCACCTTTTGAGAAACCTATATAAGGTGACACATGTTGGTCTCCAAATCACTCTATTTATATTATAGAAACAATCATGCCTCATTTCATATTTACATGGACAATGACACTTGGCAGCTTCTGCTTGCTTCAAAAATAAAACCTGAGACCTACCACAGTCTTTACTATATCAGTGAAACAAAATAAAGATAATTCAGAGGTTGACACATGGTGGCTTCCACTCTCTTCTGCTGAGATACATGGCATCTTCTATCACTTTTAGAAAAGCAAATTGAAACCATCTGTGATTTCCACTTGGTGCCCTCTACCTGATCTTAATACTTAGCTTGTTGAAACCTTCTGCTTAATAGATATTTGAAATGCGGATGCTGATATGAAACATGGATGCCGACACTTGTCGCATTCCACTGAGTTACCATGATATACATGGCACATCCTGACCAACTTATAGAAATTATGAAAGGTGCCTCGACTGATGAAACTTGGAAGCTTCTGCTTGACTTTGACACTTAGAGAAAAATGAGGCAAAAAGAAAATCAAGCTTGAGCTCTGAGTCAAAACTTTGCTATCTCAAACCAAAATGTGTGGGGATAAAATTTTGTAGTGCGTAACTAAAAATCAGAATGAAACGTAGAGTATTTTTTACTCTACAGTTATTGGTAACCCCAAGGACTTTTGAGCCTGACTCAAAAAGAAACCACAACTCCCGTTAGATCAAAATGTCAAAATTACAGCTTCAGCAATGCTATTTGATAGGCAGACCACTCATCGTTAGATAACCCCTACTTATTCTATAATTCATTGAAGGCTAAATCAAGGTTAATAATATCGTTATGTGAAAATTTTTACAAAATTTGAATTGTAGCCTTCAATTAGAATTCAAGCTGGGAAACATGAATCAAAATAGCTTCTACTTTAGGGACTAATAAATCATCCCTTAAATCTTGAAAAACTATTTGATCATTCTGTTTGGCCAATAGCAAAGGTTCCATTTCATCAACCATTAGCACCTTGTTCTCATTAGGAAATAGAGAAGGAAGACCTAATTGTACTAGGTCTTTAATGTGCTATTTCATTTCACTGATTCCTTCTTTCATTACGTCGAGAAGCTCTCTACATCTGATGGCTATGGAATTTCAATTGAGAACCTCATTCACTCGCTTAACAGTGACCATTCTATTCTCAATTCCTACTACTGACAACCTTCCATCCATTACATCATAAAGCTTTTATAGCAACGTTTCAGAGTCCAATACTCTCCCAAAAACTATAGCCAGAGTGTTTACAACTAAATTCTCCACATTTGCACATAATTTCTATGCATTTAGTAGGAAGGTGAGAGAAGGCCTGAGCTGAATAATCTTTGAAGAGATTCTCTTCCACATTGATTCATACAACTCCTTCACCAGATTTAACACTCTGACATTCTTTGGTCTATTGGCCAGCTCCAATGTCAATTATTATGCTCTTTATTGCTCAACTTGAAATTGGGTTTGTATAGGCATCATATTATTCTATTTATCCAATAGCTTTTTTTGCATTTGAGTAACCTATAATAGGTGTTCCTCACATTTTTCTTGCAATGCTACTTTTTCTCGCCTTAGTGTCATCACTACATCTTTTACCTACATTAGCCCTAATTTTAAGGAATCATTCAGTGCCTAGATCACCTGATGAGTCTGAAGAGAAACAATATCTTGCAACTATTTATTCATATTCTCTATTTCATTGTCTTTTCTATGGATTTCTATGGTCAAACTATTATAATTTGCCTTTTCCTTGGCTAAATCAGCCTCCATCTTTTGTAGCCTCCTTGATGTTTTCAAGTAGTCTTCAAAAAATACATAAGTGGATTCTGTTAGCAGCTCAATTTTGTCTTGTGGCCTGAATAGGGACATGTCTATGGCCACTGCATTCATTGTGTAGTTTTCCATCTACATCTACTCACTTGGCTTGATTACATTTGGTGACAAATGAGTCACCATCAATTACTGCTAAATTGGGTCAAATTATGACCGTAGATGTGGTGTAGCCAAGGCTTTATTTTCCTTGATCTTCTTTTTCTCTCTTCAGGCTTCCCTTGCCTTCCTAGTAGCATTTGCTTGGGTTTAGAAGGTAGAAGGAGAGGTAATGTGCCCACCCACAAAGGATGTCCCTATGGCAAACCATATTGAATAGCCAATTGTTGGCTTTGGGTAATCTGAGGGGGAAGTTTCTTGGGAATAGAGGGGGAAAAGTGAGGTAATGTTAAATCTTGAGTAGGGATAGATGGGGCAAAGTGAGAAATGGGAACGGTAGAGGTGGTAGGGGATGTCATCTGGCTAGATGGAATTATCATGCCAATAAGAGAAGAAAGAGATTGAGAAGGAGAAGGGGGAATAATACTTACATGAGGAGCAATTACAGTACTCTATAATTTCCATTGTGAAGGTTCTACTTCCTCCTCTGAATCAAATTGAAACTCCACCCTCTTTCACTTCTTTGGTGTCTCTTCTTCTGGCTGTGTTTCTTTTCCTTCAACATCAACTACTACCATCAGTGATGCTTGTGGAGAACTAGGAATTTCAATAATTGATGTTGATGGGGAAGATTTTGGTGGTGAAGGCACCACACTCTTTTGCTTTTCCATGATGTTGAGAGATTGGGGCCAAACTAATACAATTACTATAGCTATGGTTTACCCTGGGGCCTATGATTCTTGGCTAGATCCTACTCTGGCTTCTGGCTCTACACCCTATGTTGGCAAATTGCTTGGGTTAGGGCTAGATACAGGGGACAGATGGCACTCATCCCATAGTTCTTCCCATCTCTCATCTATGTCGATGTTCCCAAAAGAATGAGTTGTCTAACAAATTTCATGCCTATATTTCCAATAGGCTTCTATTTTCTCAGCATCCCAATCTTTATTCTTTAATTCCCTTCTTAAGCCAGAAGTCATTCTGAATTTAGGATCAAAATCCCTCTGTTTAGCATAGAAAGTTTCCCATGGTCTGTTAATTCAACATAAAATCTAGGATTATTTTCCCAAAAAGGGCGGCCTTCGTGTGTAATAATGGTTGCAACCCTATTAGTCCTTATCTAAGAAGCTATGAAACCATTTGGGTCATATACCCATTTGTCTTTAACTAGCAGGAAACCTATGAAGACCAGCTTTTTAAGCAACATAATCTCAACATCTTTGGCTTCTAATACCATGCTGGTTATCATCCATGGGAGGTCATACATTTTTCTCTTCCTCTTCCCAGAGCCATAATCATTATCTACTGTAGATACCTACCTGGTGACCTCTAAGAATGCTAACCTAAGAGTCAAAATCTTAGGTAGCAACATTGGTTCCCCACAAAAACCATGGACTCTAATAATTGTATGATGGGATCCAAAATAGAAATCATAAGGAATTGGGTAGCTGGCCAGAAGGTTTGAAACACTTGGAAATAGTCTATTCATAACTGGTTCAGGGCTAAGGTGACAAAAAGTAAGGGTAAAAAATAGTTCCCAAAATTCATATGGGTCATTAGTTTTTGACAAAACATGTGTCCATGCAGACACAAGAATGGTCCTTTGTAAATCAAAACTTGGGTCATATATATTAAGATGCATATGTTGGGCAAAGATGTCATAGTTCTGATACAACATGAGGTGAAACAAATAAGAAGAGTACCTAAAAATTCCTTTTGATTTGAACTAAACCAATTGTTCCACCATGGAGTATGCAATCTGCTCAAAAAAATCAAGCTGATACTCCTGAGTCTTGTCAATGGTTTTCAGTCTGAAGAAGATAGCCATTTGTTCTACATAGACTGCCATATCATCTTTCATGCTGAAGATGAAAGCCATCATAAATAGTGCATTTGACTAGCTTGTACGAATTGGGCTCTTGCTATAGGGAGTGTAGGCACAATAGTATCATCATCACCCATTTGTAATTTGGATATTAAGAACCTCAACTAAGTATTGATGTTTTCCCATGTTCTTTGCATTTTATAAATAGTGGGAAATGTAGCTGTCTTATCATGATATAGGGCTAACATGTATTTGATAGCCTATGGTGTGATTTGCACCATGAATGGACCCTGTTGAATGGTGCTTGAGGGTGCATGGAACAAGTCTGCACATATTTCAACCAAGTCAGGGCATGGATGCACACCTGGGACAATGAATTATGCAAGTTTTGAAGTCCATATCCTCATTTCAAATGTCTCACATTTCCCCACTCTGGCCCTCTAAAGACACCTTTGATGTGCCCCTTCTCTAAGAATTTTTCTACTAGTTCTTTGAAGAATTGGGTCCATGACTGGATCTGCATAATATTTTATCTTTACTGGGTCACTTGCTTGACCAACTTTAAGGATTTTGGTCCATGGATAGGTCTTCAATGGTTGCATAGGAGCTGAATCATATGACTTAATCGCAAGAAACTTATCAAGGGATTCATACATCCTAGCTCCTTGTTGTGAAGACTGTGCTCCCTCCATCTCTATATCTATTTTGTGATAACTAGTATGAACTTTTGCAAAACATAAACACTTTTGTTGAAGCAAGTTTACTAGGAGCCAAAAATGCAGAGTAGCAGGATATTTTCTCATAGATGTAGGAATGTTTGAGAAACTGTAAGCTTTAGCTCTTGCTAAGAGGTATTAACTGACCTATCAAGTCTCAAAATGGCATTAAACTCAGATAATCATTAGGAAATCTTACTCAATCTTTATGGGATAGTGAGATAGACACATTATGCAAGTGGCAATGCCCAAGGTACCTTGGGGATTTCTAAAGATTTGGAAGATATTCAATGTATTGAGAAATTTTGAAAATTTTGAATAACTCTAAGCTACTAACTATGTGTTCAAAGAAAACTTATTTAAAAGAAAAGCAAGAAAACAAAAATGGGAAAACAAAGCAATATAAAAAGGGAAAACTATCTAACTATAATACATTAACCAAATATCTTTATCTCCCTCTTGGATCAAAAGAAGAATTTCTAAAGTATCCTTCATGACAAGCCGACTTATGTTGCCAAACAAGTGGTTGAATTGGATGTAGCTCTAGTGACTTGCTTTCTTTGTATGCCACATTGATTGGCCTGCATTTGAGTGAGTCTGAGTCAAACCTGCTTCCAACATATATAAACTCTTCTTATTCTTGGAATCTTGTCGAATGCCAATTCTTGATATTGGCATGTCTTATCAAGAAATTAATGACTATTTGCTCATCAACATAAGCCCTTTGATATACATCATTTATTGGCTTATCTCCATCTACCTTAAACTTAAGTTCTATTGCATCCTCTATAATGACTTCAAAATTACCAACCTCTTGAAAGGATAATTCTAAAAGTTTGTAATAATTTTGCATATGTAATTAAGTCTCAATGCTATCTTGTTCATCTACAACCAACTCACAGCCTCCTTGAAAAATAGTATAACTTGACCCAATGATTTCAAACAAATCATTTAAATCATGATCAAGGAAATGTCCATGCTCCTCCACATCATCTTGCAAAGTAAGAAAAAAGTCAAAAATTATCTCTTCTTCATCAGAGATTAAGGCATACACTTGTGACTTCTCACTCAGAATATGGAATTCATGTTGAGAAACCCGAGGATTGATAGAAGAGGTATCTTTTGACTTTTCTTCCCTTAAAACATTTGGAATTTTATGATCTTCCTCAAATATAACATAAGTACCTAGACCAATGGAGTCATAATTTCCATATGGGTCACTTTGCATCATAGCTAATAAATTATCGTTTTCCTCTTCTTGATCATGTTCATTCCATTCACCTAACTCCTCAACAAAAACCCTTTCTTCTTTATTCATCATAGCATGAGCTGCCTCTAGCTTTGCAATTGGTTTATTGGTGATGTGATCCTTATATAATGGCTCAAATAATATCTTCATCTTTGAAGCATATTTGGTTCTTAGGATGAGGTGAGACCAATCAAGTGACATATATCCTCTTATTTTGACTGTAAAGTCTTTGGATAAGAATAGGCCACATATAGGAGGTATATCTATGACTACCACATCTTGATTTACAATTATATTGGGACAAGTATATAATTGTAATGGGAGTTGTTTAATTTTTCCTATTGTTTTTACTGCTTTGCCATCTAGCTGCATGACTCCTTTAGTGAGTGGTTCATACTTTATTTTTAAAGCATCAGCTATTTGCTTAGGCATTACTATAGTACTAGCCCCTAAATCTATCATTACATTATGTAGCAATTTCTTCCAACTATTAAAGTTAAATAGAAGGGATCTGGTTTGGATTTGCTTACCTCTGGTGCATTTTTCACTAGGGTTGTTGTCTACAGATGAACTGTGTCTTTGAAATTTTCTTTTTCAGTAGGTCCTTCTTTGATAATAGTACATTTGGGCACTACTTGGCCTTATATAGCTTCTTTTAGTAGTGTCTTCTATTCAAGAATAGCCAATATATCCCATATTGATACTTGTGTTGGAGTCTTCTTCAATTGATCCACCACATTTATTGGTCTCAGAGTCTGAGTTCTTTGAAAATAAGGATATCTTGTTTCTCTTAAATTTGTGCAAGAATCACTTGATTCTACACTAGCTGAGGCACTTCTTGTCTGACAGCTGTGTTTCTTTGTCCTTGAAATGGAGGATTCTCCATGACTTGACTATTTACAACTTTAGGCTGTTCCACCATCCTTCTCTTTGATCTAGTATAATAGTCTAATTGCACTACTGGTTTCTTGGAAGTGGAAGCTTTGTTCAAGAAAAATGATTCTTCAACTTTAACCCATGAGAACAAATCATGTTCCAGGGCTATTTCTTCATCTTGTTGCAAAGACATCCCTTGCATCTAAGTCATTAAGACTAAATTTTGCATACCAAAAGGTTTGTAGACTTGATTGTCACTAGTACCTGTACAAATTACCCATCCATTCTTCTATGCTCTGCCACCTTTTGTTGTAGATTATCCATGGGACAATATCTAGGTGTATGAGCAGTATTGCAAGTGAAACACCAGGCATTGGTACCATCTACATAATTATTTTTCCCTAGAATAATCTCTCTATTTGAATTGTGAGGAATAGTCTGTGAGGGTGTAGGGACTACAACTAATTAGTTTGTTGGCTGAGGGTTATTTTGGATTTGAGGACCCTAATATTGGTTTGGCTATGATGGAAATCTATTTCCTTGATAGACTTGATATTGGGGTTTAGTATAATTATTCTATTGTCTTTTCATATTAATCAGCTCATTAGAAAATGTCCTTAAGATATTATTGATATCATCTAACTCAAATGACTGGGCAGGGACAATTTCTTTAGCAGGTGGTTAAGGATATGTGTACATAGACATAGGTGGGGTTATGGATTTAGGGGATTCTTGAGGTAATGGCAAGGAAATCTCTAGAAACATGGGCATGGGAGGCCTTGGAGACAACTTTCGAGTATCTATCAAATTATTTTCAGCTCTGACTGCATAGTCATAAGCCTCTGGCAGAGTCTAACCTCCAAGTGACTAAATCATAATAGATATTTCTAAATTTAAAGCCTTAAGATAAAACACTGTAGCCATACCTGGTAATGGTCTAGCTGTAGCAGGGATTCTTTCCCAAGTCTTTTGAATTCTAGAATTGAAGTCAGTCATTGCTTCTTGTGGTGCCCTTTAGATAATAATCAATTACTATAATAAAGAATACTTATCACCCTTCTCTTCAAATCTTTCAAAGAAAAGATCTCTGAACTGATCCCATGTAGATATGGTATTTGGGGTCAAGGACTGGTACCATTCTAGAGTTGTCCCTTTAAAAAAAGTTACTAATAATCTTATGGCCACATTTTGTTGTGTGACAACATATATAACACAAACATCTGATACATCCTATGCAGATGTTCTTCAGGTGTTTTGAAGTCTTTCCCACTAAATTTGGGCAGAGCTTTCAAGGCATTCACTAGGATAGGGTCCCAAGTGGCTAGTGGTATTGGGAGAATCAAAGGATTACTAGTGTTCCAACTTGCATAATTTCTTGGGGGTATAGGGGCTCCCATATTTGCTCTTGGTATTGGTATAAATAGATTGAATCTTCTTCTAGGATTAGTTACCAATGGTGGCAAAAGAATACCTAGATTTACATTAGACTGAGATCTGGTTACTAGTCCACAGCTCTGACTCCTCATAGCTCTTTGGTTCATATGATCTTGAAAGAAACTTCAATATAGTGTCCCACCAAGCATGCCAAAAACTATTGAACCTCCAAATTTTTAAGAAGCTGGTCTCTTCTTTATATTGAGCATATACTGGGAAAAGGGATAGGAATTTTAATAGAAACACAATTGAAAAGAAAGAAAATATAACTATAGCAATGCACCTGAATGTAATTCAACCCTTAATCTAAGCACAGTGAAACTATATGTAAGATTCAATTACATTTAAGAGCAAACAAGGCATGATTAATGTAAAAGATGAAAACAATAAAAACAGAGGCTCACAGCTTAGACTAATTTTACAGTGACACAAAAAATATCAACAAAGGCACATGACTCAATCTTCTTATTAATTCTCTAGTCACATAAGAGGCATAGAAACATGCACAGTTACATAAACTTTCCAACTTAATAAAATAGAACAAAGGCAAATGATATTCCTAATCACAGCTCTAGAAAGTCTAAAACTCTTGACAATAATTCTCTCAAAAAATTCTCTCTAGATTCTGATGATTTTTGGTGATCTCTGCACCCCTTTTTATAGCATTGGATTCACTCTAGATTTTTTGTGTGTTCCCAATCTAACGGTCCAACTAAAATCTAACTAAACTGGAAGTGTCTAACAAAAGATATTTCTTAGATTTTGAAACACTCTATCTTTTTGCAGTTCATTGGTTGAAGTATATACTCAGGATGCTTCCTACTTTCAAATGGGAGAGGACACTTGGCTGATTCCCCTTTTCTTCTTGAAAACCTTCTCTTTATTTAGGATGCACCAGAAAATGACACTTGGTGTGTTCCGTAGCACTTATCGAATACACACGACACTTTCCACATAACTTATACTCTTTTTGTGTCTTTGCTCATGAATGTTTTGCCTTTGACACCTATCACAATTTGCTTCTTCAAAACTTTAACAGCTTAATAGAAAATAAGACCCACAACATTTCTCACATGAGCAACTTAAAAAAAAAAGGATAGGTATAGGTGGCAATTTCTGCTTGCCTCAACAAAGAACACCTGGCAATCTCTGCTTTTCTTAACTAAGGATATGTGGTGATCTCTACTATTTTTAGCCACCTTTTGAGAAACTTATGGAAGGTGACACGTGTTGGTCTCCACATCACTCTATTTATATTATAGAAATAATTGGGCCTCATTTCATATTTACACGAACAACAACACTTGGTTGGTTTCGCTTGCTTTAGAAATAAAAATTGAGACCCACCATAGTCTTTAATATATCGGTGAAAAAAAATGAAGATAATTCAGAGGTTGACACATGGTGGCTTCTGCTCTCTTCAGCTGAGATACATGGCATCTTCCATTGCTTTTAAAAAAGCAAATTGAAACCTTCCATGATTGTGACTTGGCACCCTCTGCCCGATCCTAATATTTAGCTTATTCAAACCTTCTGCTTAAAAGAGATTTGAAATGTGGATGCCAATATGAAACATGGATGCTGACACTTGTCATGTTACACTGAGTTACTATGAGATACGTGGCATGTCCCGACCAACTTATAGAAATTATGAAAGGTGCCTCGGCTGATGACACTTAGCAACTTCCACTTGACTTTGACACTTAGAGAAAAATGAGGCAAATAGAAAATCAAGCTTGAGCTCTGAGTCAAAACTTCACTGTCTTCAATCAAAGTGTCCAGGGACAAAATTTTGTAGTGTGCAACTAAAAATTAGAATGAAACATAGAGTATTTTTTACTCTACATTATCCTCAACAAGGATATATAAATCCACCCCAATACAACTACCAAGGGAGACGATAAAATTATTAAGGTTATAATAGGCAACCCAATGCCTATAATCCTATTTCCACACCTCTTGTGAAGGCTGTTGTTCTAGTACATGCAAACCTAGTCTAAGGAGACAATAATTTGGACCAATGGGGACAAACTTAAGGTCAGTTTGCACATGATGGTGGAGAAGATAACCAAGCTTTGGTGGCATAAGAGGAAACTACTCCTTATGTAACTTAAAAATAAGTAGACCTTATACAAAGGGATAACCATGGAGAAGTTAACAACCAAAGTGTAAGCATGATGAACTTCCAAGCAAGAGATGATTATGTGTTAAATCAAAGCATACTAGTTGTAACCAACACAAGAACCAAGAAGAGAGAATTTGGAGAAGGTGAAGAAGTATGAGTAACTCCAAGAGATGCCTCTCCAAAGCCACAAGGTGTGACTCCTAGTGTAGTTCCCGCTACAAGTCATGCTCCTCAACAAAATTAGAATGCAAGTAGGATTGTCAATCTTACAACACAATAAATTTAGACTCCTCTACCTTCAAAGGTCTAATAAAAGGTGAATTCTTTTTCTCTAAACATCATTTATTCTTTTAATAATTCCAAGACAAACATATCTCTTTGGGAAGCCTTGCATATGCCTGGTCAAAAGGAGCTATTGTAAGAAAAAATAGAAAACATTCATGTAGCCCCTCAAAATTAAAATCACAATGGTGTAACCCTTACCAATAATCCAATCCATATCTTAGAACCCTCCACTAGGTATAAAAATCCTTCTCCCTTCTATCTTACCCTTGTTGTGGGAGACAAGTTGGTCCATAATTTCATTGTGGATAACTGAGCTAGTACCATTGTCATGCCTAAAGTGGTGGTTGATAAGCTAGGATTAAAATACGAGCCACATAACAAGGGTTTATTATAGCTTGATGGGACTCTAACTAAGATAGTGGGACTGGTCAAAGGTCTAAAGTTCTTCCTACATGATTGCCCAAGTTTTCTAATTTTTCAAGAAATTATGGTGGTAGACCTTCCAGCCCATTTTTCTATTTTCTTGTGAAGGGACTTCATGGATAAGATAGGAGGGTACCTTTATATTGATTGGTATTTTATAGATTTTAAAACAAGATATGGAACTAAGGTGGTTATAAGGACTCATCCCTTAGTAAGGCTTCATATTGAGCCATACATGGAGATAAACTCAAATCAAAATTGTCTAATTAGCAAGGAATCTAAAAGTGTTATGGATGGTGAAACATCTTCCCCCCTTGAAGGTATTTATGATCTCTTGCTTAATAAATACAACACTAAGACACATGTACTTGATCCATACACCTTCATAGAAGATACTAATTTGGGAGTTTACTGTATGCATTAAAAGGATGTTCTAACCCCTTCACTCATTAATGAAGACCATGAACTTGATGGGATGTGGGAAATGTTTTTTAATGGATCAAGAAGAAAAGTAGGTGTAGAAGCTAGTGTTAGGTTAGTTTCTCCATCAAAGAATTAATAATACTTCTCCTATATATTCCACTTTAGCTTCACTTATAATGTGGTAGAATATGAAGGCCTAGTTCATGACCTCCAATGGGTAAAAAGGAGAGGGATAAGGAATTTGAAGGTCTATGGGGATAGTGAATTGGTCATTCATCAAGTAATAAATTGATCTACAACCAAGAATACTTTTTTTAAATCCTAGAATCATAGGGTATGGGACCTACTTGAATACTTTGACACCTTTAACATATACCCCATACCAAGGGATTTCAATAAACATGATGATAGGTTGGCTGTCATAGGGGCATAGTTTGATGTAGCTACTGATGTGGAAAAAGAGAAAGATCAGTCTTACATCAAAGTCATTATGAGGTCTTCTATCCTAGATAATGAAGTGTCATGGTAGGTGTTTGAAAGTGATGAACACATTGCACACTTATTATAAAATGAGGCAAGTTTCTCCTCAAGGAATGAAAAGAGATTGCATGATCATTATGAAGAACAAATTATATAGTTGAAGATAAAAAAGATACCTAAGGGGACTGATAACCTTGGAGAGTTTCTTCAATGAAGATGATTAAAAGAAGAAGGAAAGAGTGAGCATTTCCACAAAATAAGAGAATTATGAGAGAGTCATGATTTATAAAAACAAGCTCTTGAAGATTAGTAAGCTTTTTTCTTTGTCTAAAAGGCAAGCCTTTAATGAACCATACAAAGGGTTACATGATATCTTTGTTTGTGAATACAAATATTTGGAAGGGTTTGATCCAAGTCTATCTCATCACACCATTGAGCTAGAACCTAGATCTAAATCGGTCAGGAAAAAGAAATGGCATATCGATCCCAAGATAGAAGAAGTGATGAAGAAGGAGCTAACCAAGCTGATTGAGTCTAGGATTATCTTTCCTATCAAGCACTCAACTTGGGTGGCTAATCTTGTACCTATCCAAAAAATAATGGAGAAATCAGGCTTTATGTGGATTTTTGAGATCTTAATAGAGTGTCTCTTAAATATCATTATCCACTGCCTTCCATGGAGCAAATTTTATAAGTTGTTTTAGGTTCTCAATGATTCTCAATTCTTGATGGTTATTCAGGCTATAATCAAATATTGGTCAATGAAGAAGATCAGTTAAGGACAACCTTCACTATGAAATGGGGGACCTTTGCCTATAAAAATATGCCTTTTGGTTTATCAAATGCCAAAGCCATTTTTTAAAGGGCAATGGACATGGCCTTTAAAGGTCTGATCAATAAGTTTCTACTAGTGCATCTTGATGATATAGCCATTTTTTCAAAGGATGTTGTTGATCACATGAAACATCTAAGGTAGGTGTTTGAGAAATGTAGGGAGTATTAAATATCCCTTAATCTAAATAGGTGCATCTTTGTTTTTTATGAAGGTAAGATTTTGGGTCATATCATTTCAAAAGAAGGATTGTCTATTGACCCTGAGAAGATTGAGGCTAGTTTAGGCTTGTCCTTACCTCAACACAAGAAAGGGTTGCAAAGTTTATTAGGGAAAAAAACTTTGTAAGGAGGTTTATTACAAGCTTTACAACTATGGTAAAGCCTATCACAACCATGCTCAAGAAGAACCAAGTTTCTTGGATAAAGGAAGGTAAGATTAGTTTTGTGATAATCAAGAAAGAAATTATATAATATCATACTCTATTAAACCCAAACTTTACCAAGGATTTCATACTCTATACCTTTACTAACATTGATACAATTTCAGCTATACGTATGCAAAATAATGATGAAGAGGTTGAACATCTAATTATATTCTTCAGCCAATGATTAGAAAATTATGAGGTTAGGTATTCTTTTGTTGAGAAGTGAGCTTTAACAATGATTAGAGGATTGAAGAAGTTTAGACACATGGTTTCCAACAACAAGATACATGTCATGGTTTCTCACCCTAGCACCAAGGAGTTTCTCCTAAGCAAGGACCTCAATGAAAAGAGAGATGGATGTATTACATAGGTTATGGAGAATGATATGGATATTAAAGTGATGAACTTGGTAAGAAGAAGAGGATTGTGTGAGAATTTAGCTTTAGATCTTCAAGAGCCAAAAGAGGAAACCTTGGTCAACTAAGTTCAACCCCAACTAGCTGATCAAATACAAGCTCAAAGTTGGACACAAGAAATCATTAGTTTTCTTCAAAATGGTGAATGTCCCAATAGCTTTAAAAAGTCTCAAAGGAGATATTTTAGACTACAGACCATTCCTTACTATCTTGTGGATGGTGTTCTTTTTAGAAAGGATGTGAATAGTGTGTTGCTAAGATGTGTTAACAATGATCAATTTCATATGCTTCTGGAGAAGTTCCACAATAGTGTAAATGGAGGTCATTTATCTCCTAAGATAATAAATGAAAATATAATGAGGGTTGGTTACTATTAACCTAGTCTTTTTAATGACTATTACCAGTGGGTTAGAAAGTTTACTCAATGTGCCTTCTTTGTAGGCAAATAAAAACTTGTATCCCTTCCATTAAACCTATCCAAGTGGACCAATGTTTCATGTAATGGGGTCTCACTTTCATTGGAATGATCAATTCTCCATTAAGTGATAGACACAAATGGATATTTACTACCACTAACTACTTTACAAGGTGGGTAGAGTCTATTGCATTGAAAGATACAAGTGAAAATGATATCATGGAGTTCTATGATAACATTGTAACAAGGTTTGGAGTTCCCCATGTCATCATTTCTGATAATGCACTTGCTTTCATAAGTGATAAAAATTCTAATTGGGTACCTAGGAATGGAGTTCACTTGAGTTCCTCATCAAATTATTATCCCTCAAGGTAATAGATTAGCTGAGTCTACTAACAATAACCTCATCAAGATCATTAAGAGAACTTGGGAGAACAATCAAAGATCCTAACATAGCAAATTGAAAACAACTTTATGGGTAAAAATGATTACTCCTAAGAAATCAATTGGTAAATCTCACTTTGTACTTGTTTATGGGAGAGAAGCTAGGTTTTTCATATCCCAAGAACTTTGTACCCTAGTACTTGCACAACAACTATAATTACTTGAAAACACTCTAATGGAAGTTAGGTTGATAGAACTAATGCAGCTACAAAAGGTAAAGGATGATGCTCACAAGGCCATGGAACACCATAAAATTCTCATGAAGAGATAATTTGACAAAAGGACAAGTGTAAGAGTGTTGATATAGGGTGACTTCGTTTTGAAATGGGATGAAGATAGAGAAAAACTAGGTAGGCATACAAAGTTTGACACTTTGTGGAGTGGACCCTACATCATCAACAAGTGAAAGTAGAGAAACTCTTTCCAGATAGCCAAAATGAATGGAGAAGAATTTCTTATCATTGTAAATGGGATACATCTGAAACTTGGCCATTAGCCCTTGTTTATCCTTTTGTAAATAGTAGTTTAGATGTGTGTGTTTCCTTTTGTTTGATTTTGTGTTCCCTAAGTGCTTTATATCACAAGTATGTTTTCCTTCCTTTTGTTTGGTGTGTGTCTCTCCATTATCTATGTGAATCAACCTAGCTAGTGTGTTTTTGAGTTAAAGCTTGTTCATTTATTTTGAGTGCCTTATGTATGAATCCATTCCTAATGGAAGGATTAAGGTAACTGGTCTTAGGCATAGCAGGCATGCCTCCCTTGGGAATCACCAAGAATGTTAGCCAATTTTTGCACCCTCGAAAATTGGCTAAGTGTAATATTTTTATCCATCTATCCCCTCTAAAAAATTGCACATGTACTTCTCTCTTTTAAATCTTTTATTTGGCCTTTTAAAGAAACCTTCCTTCTTTCCCTAAGCTTGAATTATTTTGGCCTTTGAATTCTTTCAACCTTTTTGTCTCAAACTTTTGTCTCAGATAAAAAGTCTAAAATAAGCCTTCCTCAAGTCTTTCCCAAAACAATTCTTCAAAAAATTTATTCCTTCCCCTTTCTCTTCAAAGTTCCCTTCAGAAGTTTTTGAAGGGACACTTTTGTCTTTAAAGTGCCCTTCCAAAAAGTTTAAAGGGACACTTTTATCTTCAAAGTGCCCTTCAAGAATTTCCAAAGGGACACTTTTGTCTTCAAAATGCCCTTTAGGAATTTTTGAAGGGAAATTTTTGTCTTCAAAGTGTCCTTTGGGGTTTTTTGAAGGGACTCTTCTTCCTCTAAATGCCCTTAGAAATTTTTTGAAGGGACACTTTCCTTCAAAAGTGCCCTTCGGGATTTTTTGAAGGGACAATTTTATCCTCAAAAGCTCCCTTTGAGATTTTTTAAAAGGACACTTTTATCTTCAAAGTGCCCTTCAGAAAATTCTAAAGGGACACCTTATAATGAATCTGAAGGAAAGAGCTTGGAAAAGGGCCGAAAAGCAAGTGGAAGTGATAGACAAATAGTCTGAAGGAATTCCGTCAAACAAATTATCTGAAGGAATTCCTTCAAAATAAAAACCCAAAGGAATGACCCCAAAAGAAATATTATCAAAGGAATTGTGCTAATAAAGTGATAAGTCTAGGGACATCAAAATCAACATCATGGACTATTTATTGGTATTCAAATGTCCCATGATGCTTTGAGGGATGTCAAACTTCAGAATGAGGAACTAGCTATTGGAAGTGATCAAGTTTGAAAAGCTTGAAGAACCCAAAAAGGTCTTGATAGTGAAAATTGGGATTTTCCAAAGACTTTACTTATAAAATTTAAAATTCAAGTAGCTAAGAAATCCCAAATTGCACTGCAAAGTGTAAATTAGGTTTTTAAGACTACTTAACTTATGATGCTTGATCCAATGGTTGATTTGTGATAGGTAGATCGATGATGCAAATCAATGATCTAGGTCATTCTATATGGCCAATGAAAATATCAATCAATAAGTGCATGGATTATCAACAATACCTCTCTAAGCCAAAATATACTGAAAGTGACTCTTTTCTTTGCCATTACACATATCGACAAATTAAGGAGAAGTAGTTGGGAACCAAAAGGGATTTCTAATAGGTGACTCCATTGACAATAACCTTTTTAATACCATCTCCAAATATCTCTATTATATTAAGAAGACATTGGAGAAGCATCTTGAAGAGGACAAGCCAAGGGTGTTCAAGAGGGTAACATAGATCAATCAGAGTGCCCTAATGAGCATCATTAGTAAAGTCAGTTGTAGCTAAATATGGAGTCTTCCAAAATAATTTATTCCTCTCCTTAGCACCAAAAGATTTCCTTTTTCTCTTCTTTCTTATTATATATACAACCCCTTAGCTAGTGGAAAAGGGACCAGATAGGGTATGGAAAAGCTCTACTATAATGGTTCAAGTTTTGTCTTTGAGCATAAATTTATTTCCTTTAAGATTTTTTTGGGTTTTGGTCTGAGTGTGCAAGATATGTATAGTGGCAACATGTGATGATTTTTCATCCTTCTACCCACTTTATCCTTCATACATGAACATGAGTTCTTAGTCTAACTGGTCACATAGTGTGTATTTAAGTGTATTCAATTTTTTCATGTGTATTATTGTCTTGAATGTGCAAAGTTTGCCTTTTAACTCATTTACCTTGTGTCATTTTTTATGCATCTCACCTCTGTGTTGAAATATTGTTGTTAGAATGTCTAGAGCTTGGGAATGGTTTGTGCTTTTGTTGTATTGTGCACTAAAATTTGACATTCATGTGAAAATATTTTTAGTGTATCACCACTCTTAGAATAGGATTTCCTTTTCTACAAACTTCTAACTCTTTTCCTTTTAAACAAGCTAGTTTAATAGATATGGTCTTATAGAGACATATACAGGGAGCTAGCCCTTTCAATATAGAGGTTTATTTCATCTATAGGCATACCCATGGGCCTAAAACTGTTCCAACATTGCCCAAATCTTGGAGAGGATTGAACACTCTCTTCTAGGGTATAAGATTTAGAGGCAACAAAATGGGATACTGATATGGAAGAGGAGTATAGTTTATTGAAGAAGAACAACACTTGAGATTTAATCCCACTTCCTAAGGGAGGAAAACTTGTTTGATGTAGGTGGCTCTATTAAACAAAGTTTACAGTAAATGGGTTAGTAGACAAGTTTAAATCATGTTTGGTAGGAAAGGGTTTTTGTTAGGTACATGACATTAACTACATTGAGATGTTCATTCTAGTTGCTGAAATGAACTCAATCTAACTCACTCTTGCCATTATCATAGAATATTAGTAGGATGTTCATCAAATGGATGTGAAGAGTTCCTTTAATCATAGTGACCTCAAAGAAGAATTATACATGGAACAAACATAAGGATTTATGGAAGATTTTTAGTTTACAAACTTTAGAAATCTATCTATGGACTCAAATAGGCTCCTCTATCTTGGTATGCCAAGTTGGACTCCTTTCTTATTTCAATTAGGTTCACCAAATGCCATTTAGATTTGAATTTATATATTTTATGATAGGATGATTCACGATTGATTATATTTATCTATGTGGATGACCTATTGATCATAGAGAGTTCTCCATCCACCATCACAGTAGTGAAAACTACTTTGTATGATAGGTTTTCAATGACTAACTTGGGCTTGTTGCATTACTTCTTTGGGATTGAAATTACTCAATCAGACTTCAAAATCACTACTAAACAATCTAGTTATGCTCTTGATTTGATTACACAGTTTAGCATGGCTGATTATAAGCCAAATTTGACTCTTTTTCTATTTGGTGTGAAGCTTGAGGCTAATTATCCATGTCCATTGGTTGAGCATTCATTATGCTCAAGAAGGTGAAGAGAATCCTCTAGATAATTTATTTTTATCTTATGACAAAGCTAAAAATGTTTCTAAAGATGTTTGGTATTTAGATTCAGGATGTTCTAACCATATGTCAAGGAATGAAAAACTTTTTTCTATAATGGATGAAAGTTTTAAATCCAAGATCAAGCTTGGTGATGACAAATCATTGGAGGTTGGTGCAAAAGGAGATATGGAATTCCATACAAAAGAAGGTATGAAGAGTGTTAAAGACATTTATTACACTCCAAAGTTAAAGTATAATTTTTTGAGTGTTGGACAATTATGTGAGAATAATTATAAAGTTGTATTTGAAAATCAACAATGTATAATTTATGATAAGAATCAAGGAAATGGGTTGGTAAGAGTTGTGCCTATGACAAAGAATAGGATGTTCCCATTGAAGTTTGGTGAACATAATAAGAACCTTGTCAATATGGCATATGAGGATACAAGTTGGTTGTGGCATCTTAGGTATGGGCATTTAAATTTTCATAGTTTGAAAATTCTAACATCAAAAGAATTAGTTTCTAGTTTTCCTAAGGTTGAAGAGCACAAGGAAGTTTGTGAAGGATTTGCTAAAGGAAAACATGCTAGAGAGAAATATACAAAAGGAAATGTATGGAGGGCTCATTACCCACTCTAGTTAGTTCATTCAGATGTTTGTGGTCCTATGTAGACAAAGAGTTTGGGTAAGTCATCATATTTCATTAATTTTATTGATGATTACTCATGACAGTGTCGGGTTTTTTTTTGAAGACCAAAGGTGAAGCTCTTGAGACAGTCAAGAGGCTTAGAGCCCTTGTAGAGAATGACAAAGGGTGAAAAATCAAATTCTTAAGGATTGATCATGGAGGAGAATTTTGTTTAAAATATTTTTAAGGTTATTTTGATATGCATGGCTGCAGAAGAAAACTCACCACTGCATACACACCTCAACAAAATGGTGTAGCTAAAAGGAAGAATAGTACAGTGGTAGAGATGGCATGAAGCATGCTAGAAATAAAGGGATTAAGAAATTCTTTTTGGGGAGATGTAGTTGCTACAACATTATATATTCTCAATCAGAGTCCCACTAGTGCACTTGATAGGATGACTTCGTATGAAGCCTAGTATGAGAAAAAGCCAAATGTTAATAATTTCAAAGTTTTTGGTTGCTTAGCCTATGTTCATGTTCCTAATCAAAAGAGGCAAAAGTTAGATCCCAAAAGTAAGTCATATATTTTTGTTGGATATAGTGAGGAAATTAAGGCTTACAAGTTATATAATCCTCTCACTAATAGGCTTATTGTGTCAAGAGATGTGATTTTTGACGAAGGGGGAGTTTATGGTCATCAAAAAGGACATATGGAGAAGTCAAAATCTGTTTTAAATGAAGTTATTATGGATGATATTGATCATGGGCAGCCCACTAATATTTTTGTTTCAAGTGCTACAAATCCACCAAGTAACCCCTCATCTAGTTGTTCAATTCTAAATGTAAGTCCAGATTCAAGTCCTAGTTCTACAAGGAAGGTAAGAATATTGAGTGACATTTATCAAAAGGGTTAAAATCAAGCTCATGAAGAAAATCCAAGAGGTGAGACACTAAATTTTGCTTTACTTACCAAGGCTAATTTTGAACCATCATGTTTTGAAGATGCATATACTAATGAAGTTTGGATGCAAGAAATGAAAGAAGAGATGGATTCTATTCATAGGAATGACACTTGGGAGCTTACAAATATTCCACATGACAAGAAGAATATTGGCACCAAATGGATCTACAAGACTAAGTGTAATAGTGATGGAAGTGTTTCAAGGCATAAGGTGAGATTAGTTGCTAAAGGCTTCACACAAAAGTATGGCATTGATTATGAAGAGACATTTTCACCAGTAGTAAGACAAGAGACCATTATAATGCTGATTTAATTAGCATCTAAAAAGAAATAGAGCATCCATCATATGGATGTGAAAAGTGCCTTCTTGAATGGGTACTTAGAAGAAGAAGTATATGTGGAATAGCCACAAGGTTTTGAAGTGCAAGGAAAAGAAAATCTTGTCTACAATTTAAAAAAGGCTTTGTATGGTCTCAAACAAGCACCAACAGCATGGTATGCTAGGATTGATGAATATTTTCAAGAGAATGGATTTAAAAGATGTAAGAGTGAACCTAGCCTTTACTACAAACAAGAAGGTAATGATATTCTAATTGTAAGTTTGTATGTTGATGACTTGTTGTATATGGGTAGCAGTTCTATGATGAAGGATGAATTCAATGTTTCCATGATGAATGAATTTGAGATGAAAGATTTAGGCCTCATGAAATACTTTTTAGGAATGGAGGTTTATCAAAGGGAGAATAAATTTTTTATTTGTCAAACAAAGTATGTTAAAGATATGTTGAATAAATTAGATATGGTTGATTGTAAACCAATCTCCACTCTAGTTGCTCATGGAGTTGTATTGTGTAGAGATGATGGTGCTCAAAGAGTTGATGAGACAACCTATAGAAGTATTGTTGGAAGCTTAATGTTTCTAACTCATACAAGACCTGATATTGCTTATTCAGTTTCACTTGTTTCAATGTACATCACAGAGCCATCAAAAATCCATATGAAGGCAGCCAAGAGAATTTTTAGGTATGTGAAAGGAACTCTAGATTTTGGTATTCATTACTACACTTCTAAAAGGTTAAATCTTATTGGTTTTAGTGATTCTGATTGGGGAGGTAGTTTGGATGACTGAAAGTCAACATCTAGGAATTGTTTTTCTTTTGGTTCTGGTTTGATTACTTGGAGCTCAAAGAAGCAAAGTATAGTTTCCATTTATTATACAAAAGTAGAGTATGTTGTAGTCACTTCAATAGGTACACAAACATTATGGCTAGAAAACTTCTTGAAGAAATTGGAGAAATTCAAGTTTAGCCCACAGTTATTTTTTATGATAACATTAGTGCTATTAAATTGGCCAAGAATCTAGTCCATCATAGTAGGACAATTTTTTTTATTTAAAACATTATTTTATCTGTGATTTAGTGTAGAATAAGGTAGTATAATTGAGATACATCAACACTAAAGAATCTTTAGCAGATATGTTCACTAAGGCAGTTGCAAAGGATCAATTTTTGAAACTCAGAGATCAAATTGTGAGCCCTCTCAACATCAAGGGGGAGTATGTTGAAAAGTGATGCTAAAGTGCGATTCACTCAGTTCTATTTTTAGACTATTAGTGTAAATTTATTTTTCATGAATAGTTTTTATGGAGCTAAATTTAGACAGTTAGTTAATTTTTAGTTAATATTTTTTTAGAAAAAAATAAAGCCTTAGAAAGGCTAGAGTTAGTTTTAGTTGATATTACATACAAATTATTATTTAGATAAATTTAAAATATTTTATTTTATAATTAGAAAAACATGTTCACATGCAATTCTATTAATACATTGTAATTGATCTTTATTTTAAGGAGAAGGAGAATGATTCCAATAATTTGAAGAAGATTTATTTTTTATCTTTACAATTCAATTTATTTTGTATTATGAATATTGTATATATTTGACTATGATTTAATTTTATGAAAACTTTTTAATACTCTCATCTACCTTGCATACACTAGACTTGATATTTCATATGTCGGGGGCATGGTCTCAACATTCATGTAGGAACCGCATGCACTACAGTAAAAGGAGGATTACTAGATTCTCCACTACATTAAGGGTACTCATAGTTTCAAAGTTCACCATGGAATGGGAATTGACATTGAATTGATCATATATACAAATTCAAATTTAGCTATTAATATTTAGAATAACAAGTCTACTTCTAGTTAGTCTGATTAGTTGGTTAAGTAGAAAGTAGAGCGCCATTGATTTATTTTCTATATAAGTAGAATAAAAAGGAGTTTTTAATGATAACACTAAGAATATTTAGATTCAAGGGATTATTACTTAATTTTTAATTTAATTTTGATAACTAATAGTCATCTTTTCTGACAACCAAAGCATAATCTAGATTTGTAGGAATCCAGTCCTCCATCAATGAATCAAGAATATCGAGATTCACATGTATTTCATTTAGAATCTCATCCAATAGAAATTTATTGATCTACAATTAATCTAGACAATGAAGAAAATTATTGATATATTCACCAAACCTTTCACTAGAAGCAAGTATCTTCATTTATAGGCTCTTGTTTGGGTTTGGGTAATGCCATGTTATTCCTCTTATGGGGGATCATATCTCTATGCTTGGGTACCTCATCAAGGTTTTGTACTGGGACATAATTATTCTACCCACCCAAGCTACACTTAAGTGGGGGTGTTGGTGTAGACTTTTGTCCCACTGGGTTTTGTTTACATAGTCTTATTTATCTTAATTAGGTTAAAAATAGGTCATTAAGAGAAATGTAATTTAAGTCATTTTATAATTGTGGGTTGAGTTAATTACCATTTTGGGTGACCTAATTCATCACTATATAATATATTTTCCTATGTACTTTTTGGCTAATGCTTCTTAATATTATTATTTTTATTATGAAGACAAGCTTCTACCTTTGGATTGTTCTTTAGGATTCACTATTCCATACACATTAATTTTCATGCATTAAACCCTATCCAATTGATCCTCATTATGGCCCACTCTGACAAAGTGTTCATAGATATATCCACACTATGAGCCTAGTGTAATAAACTAGTGATGCTATCAAATAAAATGTATAGGTGTAATATCTATTACTATAATATTTGTGATGTTCTATGTATGTATGATGGAACTCTATAGTCATGAGGAAATAATAGGAGTAATAAGATTTAGGGTTTGTGGATCCCATCATTGAGTGTTCTATGGTTTTATTAGAACAACAATAATTGGAACATGTGTAGGTGATCTAAATATATGAATATGGTGCATATTATATGAGGATTATTTGAAACCCATAGTGGATCTCATATATAATGGTATCTCAATTATTGACCACCTGGTAAAGGGGATTGTTTGTTGCTTACCTTATTATAATGGATTAGCCTTATTAGTCTTGATAATTAACTGTTTGGGTTTACGTTTATCTTATTCAAGAGGATGCTCATATGGAACTCTAAAAACTATAATTACCTAATTAGTATGAATGTATTTTACACATCCATGCACTTTAAAATGTACCACTTGAAGAGTATATATCATAGGGTATACCATTAACATATTAGAGAGAGAGAGAGAGAGAGAGAGAGAGAGAGAGAGAGAGAGAGAGAGAGAGAGAGAGAGAGAGAGAGAGAGAGAGAGAGAGATCAATTTTTTATGTGAAAACCCAAAGTGGGAAAAACCATAGAGAACAATCTCAAGTATATGAATGAGTATCAACTCAAATTAAAAAGTTTGTAAGCACCAACTTATAGGAGCACCAACCCCTTTTCTGAGCACCAACATAATAACTATAAACATTATATAAGTTTTAAAAATAATACTATCCTATAAACATATTAATTTAATGAAAATACCTTGTTAAATACCATATGCTGGTGATAAGGGAAATTACCATAAGAGCTAGGTGATCAATAATCCCCTCTCAGAGACATCTATAAATATCTATGAATCTTTCCTATATCCCCACCCATAATCCTTCTACCAGTCTTTTTAATGTCACAACTAGTTTGTGGGATCTCAAGTAGATCCCATCTCCCAACATCAATAGATGGAAAATCTAGTAGACATCCTCCAATGTCATTATTATCTCCCCAATCACAAAGTGGAATGTGATAGTCTTTGAATAACATCACTCCACCAATGCTATTATCAAGGCATGATCAATGTGCAACACTATCATCATAGCAATATAATGAAATCCTACTAGCTCTAATACCCCATACTTAACATTAGTCAATAGATGCATCTCATGCAACACCTCAAGTCACTAAAGCCATGAAGCCAACACACCTAAAACCTCCTTCACTAATCACTACATAAAATATCACTAATTTTTCCTCTCATAAATCACACCTCCACTCCCAACCAAACCCTTCAATCCCTACCTAACCCATCACCTAACCTAATCTAACTTGCCTCCAATTCATCATCCCCACTCTTCCCTAATCTACCCCCTCATCAACTAAATCCATCCTTAATAATATTAAACATAAATAACTTCATCATAAACATTCTTAATCCTAAATATAACCTCCTAAAATTTTTCAAACCTATCCTATCTTCCTTTACCCCTTTGTATTAACACCAATTACCCTCATTGCACTTTAGTCTAACCTTAACAACACCCTATTTATTTATAACATACCCATAAATCATTTAAACCTATCCCCATATAACATCCCTAAGCCCATCCATTCATCCCTTAATCTTTTATTTTAGCTTTGGGAAAACTATAATTTATGAACATGCCTTAAAACAAGATCCTGATAAAAATATCATTTACATCTTATAGTTTTGCCTAACCATATGGTTATGCAAAATTGAAAATCCCTAATTTATGATATTATGATGTTATGGGTCTAATCGTTTAGTATTGTAATACTATATCTCTATACATGTGTTATTATAATACCACTTATTTCCCTGTAAAATTGTAGGTCATGATGATAATTTCATGACTGAGGGCACTACCCTCAATTATGGTATTTCCCTAATGACTTGGAAAACATATTTTTATATCAAAAATACAAAAATTTCACAAAATTTTTAACAAAAACATGAATCATAAGGTTTATTACTCATTAGTGGTCCAACCTTTATCGCTCTCTAGAACTTTCTCAGTCGTTCACCATGATGGGAAGCTCTAGGTAGCTGGTCAATGGTTTTAGCTTAGAGTAAAATTCCATAAAATAAAAAAGTGCAAATGACCCTCTTTTTACTATTTTGTCTTATTTGACCCCCCTCTCCCATATTTTAACCCCCTTATACCCTAACAATCCTTTGCTAATAAATCTCACATCCAAATCCCATCAAATTATTTAAACATACTAATTAGTCATCCCTTATCATCTCTTACATTATCTAGGGCATATATTTTCAGTTTCTCTAATGTCTACTCTAATATTGAGTTAGAACTACATCAGACTAAGGTCTCTTAAGACTATGTAGGTGGCACTTGGTCTCACTTTTGTGCCCAAGGATAGCTTAGCCACTATTAACTCCTCAACCCTATCCCATCCCCAGACTAGTCACTTAACAATCACATGTCATTTTAATCTACATATTTTATGTAAAGTGGCTCCCTATCATCAACAAATCTTATCTTTATTATCAATTTTCAAGCCTTCCCTAGCATGTATCAATGCTATGGGAATTATCACAGGCCTAAACCCATCTCATCTAAATCAATTTCATTTTATCAATGTAATCACTTTCTAGGCATTGGTCATTTATTTAGAACCCATCATTATTAAGCCACTTTATCTTCTTATCTCAAAACTTGGGTCATCTCAACTATAGTTATTAATTTGGTCATCCCAACCCCATTTTATCATCTTGATCTCATCCCACCCCTAGGACTTATGTTCGAGTGACCATCTAGGTTGGTTTTCCCCACATACTCCCTCGAGGGAACATCATATCCTACTAACTCATATTTGACACTGTCTCACATTACCTCCAGATGATTATGGTTATTTTTTTAAACACCATTAATTTTACCATATTTTCCATTCATAAGGTCATTTTAAAGAGGGGGAAAATGTATGCACTAAAATCTAATCACCCTATTGATTACACTAATTTTGCTAATTTAACCTATAACTATATTTCCTAGCTAATTGACTAGTATCCCATTATCCCATATCTAATTTACGACATCATATAAACCTCCCCCCATCTCATAAATAATTAATCCCTTCATTAATACCCTAGAAAAACCCATTTTACCCATTAACCTACTCCTTAAACCACTTACTAATTTAAAAATACAAATTATTCTACCTACCCATCTACCACCCTATTCCTAGCTATTCCTAAACCCATAAACCCTAATAGGAGATTTATAGAATTGGAGGATTCTAGAAATATCTTCCATTTTATCCCTTAATCCTCTAGAATTTTCCATTCTAGATATTTCTAAGGAATTTTAAATTCTTTGGAAATATCCTAGCCATTGATCTCAATTGCTCAAAATTAAATATGAGGCATTGATTTCTCCTTCCACTTCCTATATAATTAAGCTCAATCTCTCCATGAAAGTAACATGAAAAATTGGAAAACTATCAACTTTCTACCATTATTTTGCATCCATATAGCCTTATTACATCCATCAAAATCCATTATCAAACAATTTTTTATTGGAAGCCATTATCAAGAATTAAACAAGTAATTCAACATTCATCAATTATGCATCAAGTATCCATTTGGAAATATTAGAGAGGAGTTATAAAGAGGTAAAATTATGGTAAGAGTATTCCTAATAATCTAATAATCTCTTTTATCCCCTCTTATTGATGTGTTTAGATTTTAGGTTTTTATTACTAGAAATAGTAATAATATTTGAATATAAAATTTAGGATAAAAGAAACATATACACATGGATTAGTCATATTATAGAAGCTCAAATTGTTTGTATGGAATCTCAGTTGGAAAAGTTCATTGAAAAATAGTACTCATGATAATTGACGTGGTTTATGGTGTGTTGATTATGAACTTGAAGGTCAAAATAGGAATAATTTCCATATAAAGAGTATTCATGTCATGGTGAAGCAATCCTATGAGATTTTCCAAGAAGACCATGATGTAAGGGATTATCCCCTACTTCATCATTCTACACAATCAAAGGTATCTTCACATTGTAATATATGCAATGCATATATTCATGATACCAATGATTGATGCCTTATTAGTGAGATTTATGAGGTGTGCACGCATGATAATCATCAAATCTATGGTGATAATAGATAATATAATGGTGGAGGTCGATATTATATAGGTTTTAGTCAAGACATGGAAGTGGTCATTTTTTGTGTAGAACTTACTACAAGTACATATCCCTAGAGCCTTACCAATGTGATTTCCAAATTTATCCAACATGTGATTTTTATAAGAATGAACATTATATAGAAGAATTTATAGATTTGTATACCTCCATCACAAAGGAGAAAAATGAAAAGGATGCCAAAATGATACAGATTATAAAGACTCAATGGAGATGATGCTTTAATAATTTGACTCATCCCAAGGTCAACATTATTACATGAAGTGGTGATCCTTCATAGTTCATGTCAAATGAACCCACTAATAAGGTTCAATAGGATAAGCCTCATGTGACTTATTATAGGTATGCTGAGAAATAGAAGAAAGTGTTACATGACATAATCAATTTGGTATAAGATCTTCAAAGAGAGATTCAATTCCTTAAGGATAGATATGTTGCTATGCATTTTTAAATTCAAAAGGCTTAGGATATTCAATAATAAATTCATAATGAGTTCTATGAGTTATGAAAATGACTTCTTGATGAAGACATTATGCTCCTTTTATAAAATTGGCTAAGTCATAAAGAACTTAGGCCTATAGAGGATCATTAGTTAAACCATGCACAATGATAAAAGCCTTTTATCCAACCTAATATGGAGAGTGATAAAGAGATATTTCTAAATGAAATTATTGATGGATGCATCATTTAGTATATCCTACTTGATACTAGCACTGAGGTAAATGTAATCACTAAGGATGCTTGGATACAGATGGAAAGCCTTGATTTACAACCCTCTCCTCATGTGTTGTTCATGGATTATAAAAATCATACACTTTTTATTATAGTTCTTAAGGATTTTACCATGTATATTTTAGGTGTCACTTTCAAGGCTAACTTTGAAGTGATTGAGTTGGATTAAGCTGATGGTTTTCCATCTCTCTTAGGTTGCCCTTGGTTTTATGTGAATAGTGCTAACTTGAGCTTCAAAAATTTCTACATCAACTTTGAAAATGATAATAAATGCATCATAATCCCTTTAAAACATGATCAAGGACCTCTTTTTGTTGATATAGTTAACATTTATGAGGATAATAATCATATCTACAATGTCATAACTCAGGGAACTAAATGCTTTGATCTTATTTTGGATGGTGTATTGCATTGGTTGGATGTATAGTCTATTTTTGATATTACTAATAATTATTATGACTATTAGGTTCATTGTGAGTATGATATTACTAGAGAAATTTGTGGTGTCATTGGTAGTAGAGAGGATGATCTATGAAAGTAACCTAAACACCATATGTTTGTTTTCTTTCTCTATGGACATATTATAGCTACAACACCTATGTGAATAGATGAATATCCTAGATTTCATGGTTAGATGGAATTTTGAGAGTATGTGAAGTGGTTGGAGGATTGTTATGTGTTTGATGATTAATGGATACATATGATTATCCATATTTTTTATGGAAGAACTACTCAATGATAGTAACTCACCATCATAATTTACCCAGTTAGGATTGAGTTCATTCTTTTATGTACCATTGTTTTCATCATGATAAATGTGTTCTCAACACTTTAAGTTATGATGGAATTAGTTCTCTATAATATCATCTTAAGGCCTATGAAAATATGTGGAAGGTAGATGAGATGTTTTTTCATGAGCATTTATGGGTTCATACATTCTATGGTACTCTATGCACCTAAGCTAGAGCATGATATGTACATGAGGAGTGAAACATGGAGATAAATTATTGGTGTGTCCTTTGAGGTAATATGATTGTGATGCTATATTACTCATCTCCTTGGATGGATTTATGCCTCACCTTGTAAGCCATGTGTTAGGTTGTTATAAATGATATAGTTCCAGTTGAAGACTCCATTAGGCATATACATGGCATGTGAGAGGAGAGATTGCATATTTTAAAATAACCTGATATGAAAGCATCATCTACATAACCATTTGAGTATTGAATAGACCATGCATTAAAATAATAGATTCAAAAAGGCAAATAAAAGGTTATGTACTAGGTTGATAAAGGTACTAGTTCTGACCTACTAGATCCATCTATTGATAACCTTACCTTACATACTGAGTAAAGAGTGTGTAATGTTTGAGACACCATAAAGAATGACCAACATCCATATTTAGAGCCATTTAATATGATCCAATGTAATATTGGCAAAGAGGACATGCATAAGATGGCCATTGTAGAGAATTATTGGTCTAATAGTAAGATCTCTAAGATTTTTAAACTATTAAAGGAGTATTAAGACATTTTTCCATGAAATTACACCAGATGAAAGGAGTGAGCTCTTCATTGGGTAAGATAGAAATCAAGTTGGTAGAGGGTGCTTAACTTGTCAAGAAGAGACCTTATCATATGAATCCTAAATTGTATACTCAGGTCAAGGAGGTGATTGATAGTATGTTGCATGTTGGAGATATCAATCCTATTAATGAGTTTGAATGGGTGAGCCCCATGGTAATTAGTATCAAGAAGGATGGCTACATTCATGTTTGTGTAGACTATCAGGTACTCAATGTTGCTTATATAATCAACCCCTTTTTGACACCCTTAATTGATTATATCTTAAAAGGAGTTACTCTAATTATTTTGGTATAATTTGGATCTCCTTTCTTCCCCTTTATTCCTTTTTGAAAACTAAGCATACACATGGTGGAGACTTGAGATAACATGCTAGTTTATTATTAAGACTAAGTATCCTAGTTAGTCTTATATTTGGTTATTTAGCTTCCTTAGCCAAAGCCTAAAGATCATTCATGTGCATCACTCTATCTCTCATGACTAGTCATTTCAAGTTCATATAGAGGAGGAATCTTAAAATACATAAAAATATTCAAAATCCAAATCATTTTATAATAGGTAATGATCCAAAAGGCAACATTATAAATTATTATAAGTTAAATCACACTAAAAGACATGCTTTTAAGCACATCTCATTCTTTTAGTCAAAGCTCAAACTCCATAGTTGGCCTCATGATATATCCAAGATCTATTGGGTGCAGTAGGCTAGTAGGTTAGAAAAGGAGAATAAAAAATATTTTAGTGCTACCTACTTTCTCATGCAAGTACCTAATATTTGTAGTAGTCTAACAACTCTGTAAGGGATCTTAAAGAATGGGGAACATGTTGTGGGAAGGTAGATATATTTTTATTTTATTCTACCAATCTACCTTCATGAGTTGATCTTATTAGCACACTTATTTGCCTACATAGCTTTTTGTCTATAGCAAATAGGTTTCATTTGTACATTGATGGTCACTAGTTATCTAGTATATTTTATGTCCTTAACATGCCTCATGTCTTCTAAGGTATTCTCATAAAATGCCTGAGTTATGATTTTTACATTCCCTTTTTCACTCCCTACAATCCTAATATTTCCTCTTGATAAATATTTCTTTGCTCACTGATCACTCCCTTAGGGATTCCATTTTTAAGTTGCATTATAAGACCATGGATAAGACCTGGCCTTCCTCATAAATTACCAAAATTTCACACTCTTATTACCAACATTAATTTTTACCATATTTTCACCTTAATTCCACCTTATTAGTGTTACCTTTATGAGCTTTAGTGTAAGACCATAGATAGGACTTGACATTCCTCACAAAATTTTCCAATATCCAAGTCATAACAAAAATTAAATATGTCAAATATGAGATAAGATTTGATTGATTATGAAGCTACACATCATTGACATGATTTCTATCTTGATTTAGTATGTTTTATGATTAATTCATTAATATTTCACTTTTATCTTCCTATTTTCTAATTTCATGTAAGAATCTAACCACTTTTCTTAAGTTTTTCATACTTCCCAACTTGAATTAGTGTGATTAATTTCAAACCAATTTAATCAATTTTATTTCTCTTTTATTCTTCTCAATGTGATTTAGTATGATTGATTGACTTAATTGATTTTTTTTATACCATTTATTATTTTTACATGTTTTCTACTTGATTACATTACTTTCATACTTCCCAATGTGATTTAGTGTGATTTTACTTGTTTTAATTAGGTGCCAAATGTTTTTTATGTTTTAAAAACAAATATTTTTCCCTCTTGTTTACCACTCTTATTTTCTTATACTTGTTCATTTTCTTATTATTACACATTTCCCAATGTGAAATATTTTGCAATACATTTTTTTGGTGATTATACTTAGCCAAGTCCTTTTTCCCTATTTTTAAAACCATACATGTGTCCTACATAATTCTAGAAAAGCAACCACAACACATATATTTACTATAACATATACAAAAAAATCTAAATACATGTGCTAGAAATAAATATATCCATACATCCATAACCACAACCATAATAAAAACACATAATATCAACATCCAACTACCAAAATGAGATATCTATATATATCATGTGTTTTTGATACAAAGTACAAAAATATACATCATTCTAGCTCTAAGGTTGGGCTCTACCCTATATATCTCTAATCCTAGCAATGTTTCCCATAGATTCCTTAGATAGTCCCCTCTAAATAGTAGACTATAAAGAGGTTGTCCAAGATCAAATCTATCACCTGTCCCTGTAGTTGGGCCACTTAGGCCTATACCTATGTTATTTGAATCATAGTAACCATGTACATAACTCTCTCCTAAGATAAATCCTTCCATGCCTATACCTCTCCCACTCCCACCCTACTATTATTTGTCTCTCATCTCTACATGCCCATAATTGCCTCACAACCTCTCTTACTAGTCTAAACCAACTCAGCTGAGTTGGGGTAGATAGTATCATAGGATCATCCAATGTAACAAGGTCATATGGCATCAACACCTCATCTAAGATATCATGGAGTAATCCCATCACCATGGATCCCCACATATTTGAATCCTCCATAGGATCTATAAAATTAAAACTAGATAGATAGTAGATCACAGATTTATCTCAAAATCTATCTATGTATAATCTATCTCAAAAAAACTGAAGCAAAATTTAACCATTTATTACATATATGAATATCACTTATCATCATTTACTTGACATGACAGATCTATTGCCTTTAGTTTGGTCTCTCCAAGCTCTATTTTTATCTAAAAATAGGTCAAACAATTACAAATTACTTTTTTTCACCCTATTTAAACTTACTATTCACATTTATTTACCTTTCAAATATTTACCCTCATATTCCTTATTTTGATCATATCTTTGTTTTTACTCACTAATTTTTTGAACCATAAAAATTTATAGAATCATGACATCATAGAGAATATTTTCCACTAATATATACCTATATTTTAAAAATTTAGAAATTTTGTTCTTTTCTTTCACTAATCTCTATAGGTTTGCCTGACACCTTCACTTCTCTCATAACCTCCTTCATTATGTAAAGCACTTATGTAATTAAAGGTATGTGTTTTTTAATTTTGTCCTTTCATTTATATTATTTTATCCTTAAATCATTTTACTTAGCATCAATTTTATGTATTTTCATGTTCTATTCCCTAATTGCCATCCCATGTTGCACTTATGTGACACGTGATGAGATTCGATGGGGCATATGTATACACATATTTTATCACTTATTGACACTCTTTATCTTGTAAGAACCCATAGAATATCAATCTATTTGATTATAGTCATTAATGGGTGTAATGGGAAAGGGTGGGTAGACCATTGGTGCTTTGCAGGATTGTTATCCCTTTTTCCACATGTTATCTACACACTTGTCTCATAAAAACCATATTCCTAAGATTGTTATTTTTTATTGTATACTCCTCAATAATTTCCCATATTTTGTCCCCCTTTTAATAGAATAAAATACCCTTTTGACTATTTATATTACTAGGTTGATTAGGTTGGTCCTATACTATTGTGGGTAAAATTCATTTAGGTTATATGATGGTTCTTAACCGACCTAGCCTATGACCTAGTGAATTTTTGTCCATAACAATACTAGATCATCTAGGTCAACCTTTTCAACCAATTTTTTTGGAAAGGCTTAGGGTTAAATATACTTATATATACAAGATCATTTTCCCATTATTTAGAGAAGAGAAGTAAGAGTTATTACACATCTAATTATCCACCATTCTACTTGAGGAACAAGCTTAGGGTTTCATACTCTCTTTAGAGATATAGATATTATCTTATGGAGAAGTATTTTGGATTCATTGATAGGTTTTGTATCCTAGAAATGATTTATCCTTGTCATCCTTACATACCATAATAACCTCTTACGAATCACCTTGGATAAAGGAGAGATTGAGGCTCAAAGGGTTCATCTTCAAAGGTAACTATCTATAAATTTGTTCCCTCTCTGTATGAGTATATAGATATGTATTTTCACTTCTCTTCCATGCATTAAGATTCCAAATACATTTACATGAGTATGTCTTCTATGCATGTTTAATTTTTTTGTTTATTACCTCCACTTTGTGCCACAAGCTTTGGTGAATACTAGAATACATTTTGTTTTACTTGTTATTAGTTTAGTTAATATGAAGATATAAGGCTTAGTTAGGGTTATTTCATGATTATTCTTGACTTTAGGCTTTGGAAATCTCCCTAATATTTTTGTTCTAATAAGAGATCCCCTAATTAGGTCTAGTAGATCCACATATTGGTTATGTTCTCAATTATTTAATGTATCCCTAATTAGAAGTGTAATTATGATCTATCTTCTCTGAGTTAGGATTGATTTATAGACATGATGAATTTATGATTATATATAGATCCCTATATCAATGAGAATTACCTACATTTAAAGAGGGCCTTATACTTATGTATTTATCTTCTACATGTTGACTTGTGTGTGTATCATTTCATGTGTTATGACATAGTACATAGAGTAACCTAATTTGTAACTTGGAAAATGTGGCTCATGGGATGCTCCTTCAATTCTTTAGTCATATATATGTGTTTTGCCTATGACTGATATGGAAATATGATAAAATAGGTAAGCTTTTCTCATTTGAGTGTTTGATTGAATGTGTTTAATATGTTTCTTTGTGAATAAGTAAGAAGTTGATAGGTGAAGAATGAATGAGGTTTGATCCTATATTTATAGAAATCCATTTAGAGAATATCTCACATTAAAGGACTTTTATTGGCCATAAGTATACTTTTAATTTTTAAATTCAATGATATTAGGTAACTAGACACTTATGTTAGGATAGGACATTTACATCAACATAGGCATCTGGTTGGGACACAAGTGTTTGAGTAGCTATAAAATAGGCATAGGTCTAAAACTTTAAGGGATAGATGAGAATCAAGGTTATAACATTCTGAGCATGATAAAATATTTGAGTCATTATAATACAATTAGTTTAACTAAGAGATATTTAAATAAGCACAAAGAAATATTGTGTGCAAGCCTTTTAGCTGTGGGAAGTTCTACAAGATGAAGGTACATCCATGATATTTATTTTCCAAGTGTACAATATTGAGGTGCTATATAGATTAAAAATAGTGTCTACATTTTACCACCTTTAATGCAATAATGAAATTGCTAGTTTAACATAAGAAAATGTGTACCTAGATGTGTATAACACACCTTACCTTTACATGAGTATGATTTGAGTTCTTTTTTTGTGATTTTATTAAAACCAAGAACATGTTATAGTATATAATAAATGCATATAATTTAAAATTAAAATCATTGGAATGATTGTAATTGAAAGAGAGAAAGGTTTAGGAGTACACCTATGTATCGATGTAATCACCTTACCTTTTAGAAATTTGATTTAAAAATATGTAAAATTATAACTCATTAGAGTAAAGATTAGGACAAATATAAAATCTAGGAATTGATTATAACTAGGGATATAGAGAGAGATTGGAAGACCCATGACCCCAACTTTGGAGAAAAAGTGAGTTACCACCTGACAGTTGAGATTAATTCAACCTTGCAACCTAATCATACTTATAACTTGGCAAGTATGAGCAAAAAAAGTCAAATCACACTATAAATCTGGTGAGGTTGGATGATGTAATAAATTCCAACTTATGAACTTGGAAATATTTATTGATTTAATCACCTAAACCATACCAAAAGTGAACTAATTATTGTAGTATATTGGGTAAACATAGTCTATAAAAGTCCAACCTAGTGGGTGATGATAGTCTATAGAAGTATTTAAAATTTGAAAGTGAGTTTGATTTTTTAAAATTAAGGTGTTTTTTTGCATAACATATACACCTTGAACATGTCTCATGTTGAAATTGTGTATAAAAATGGTATTAATGTATAGAATTCTTCCATAAATATGATTCTAAATCATATATCTATGTAATTTGACCAATTTGAAAACTATGATAACATGAAGAACATGTCTTTAAAAATACACCCATTGTATATCTAAAACTATAAACTAGTGTAAGTATTGAAAACATGTTTCCATAACATGCACCCACTATATGTCTAAAATTGAGACTAGTTTATGTGTGGAGAACATGTTTTCAAAACATTCCCCTACTATAATTTGAATCTAGTGAACTATGAAAAATGTGCCCCTATGGCATTCCCACACTAATATAACACATTTTAAGGTGAGATTAAGTATAAAATAGTAGTAACCTTATCTCAAAAGGATAAGATAACTATATAATCTATGTATGAACCAAGTAGCATAAAGAAGGAACATGTCTAGGTAGATATATCATTGAAGCATGAAGAATGTGATTAGATAAAGTCCTAAGATGAATTATATAGATTATAATTATTTTTAAATAGTAAAAATAAAATATCATGAAGCAATCAAACACATACATAAGAGCACTCAAAATCAAATCAAAAGGCAATGGTCCAAGGAGACCTCAAAAAAGGGGCATGTTTAAATGTCAGATAATCAAAGGGACATGACTTAGTCAAATGTCTATAAAAGAAATCATGATATATTCAAATGCATATCAAAAATAATGACATATTCAAATGTTAAAGAGTAAAACAAAGGCATGAGGGTCATAAAAAATGGGTCATTTTCAAATGATCAAACAATAAAATAAATACACTCAAGGAAGTGGATAAAGGAGTAGTATAACCAACCAATGTAAACATATCATACTAATCCATAGATATATGTGTAAGTTAAAAATTTTAAGCACAAAACATATAAAGTAAATTATGAAATATATAAAAATGTAAAAAGGCATGTCTAAGTACATAAGCTTAAACATGATAATTTAAAGTGACCATAAAATGATCTAACTTTATGCATCATGATTAAATAAGTAGATGCCCCCAATTCCCATATAACATGATTGGAGGGAAGGCCTAACATTCAAAAGTTCATAGATAATGTATTTATGTATGCCTAAATCACACTAAAAATATGTGTGAAAAACATGTATATATGAATAAATGATATGTTATCCACTAATATGAAACTAACAACATATATTTCAAGGAAATATGTGTGAAAAACATGTATATATGAATAAATGATATGTTATCCACTAATATGAAACTAACAACATATATTTCAAGGAGCTATTAGAACATGTGAATGCTAAAAGTGTTTTTGGATTTTTAAAGTTATTTTTTTATCTTTTTGATACTTTTAGAATATGTGAGACCTTGAAAACTTAAAATAGATCCTTTAATTTTTTTGAATCATGGTTGAATAAGTGTAAATGGTGAATACCATGTTCCTCTTCATGTTTTACATGTGAAGTAGAAGAACTAATGCTATCATTTGTAATATGGATCAATTTGCCTTTATGAGAGATAGAAATACCTTACTGATCTTGTTCATTTTTTACTTCCATTTGATATAACCAAAGATTTCCCAATATAAATTCATATGGATATTCTTTTAGCATAACCCATACCCATGTTTAAATAAATTTAGGACCACATGTGATTGGTAGTGTTATGTTTCCCAATGAGTCTTTCTTACCTACTTTACTTTGCATGTATTTTATATCAAATCTATGTGTTGTAAATATCTTATATTGCAAGTATTTTTTGTTTGCGTAGGATCAATATTGTTATGCCAAAAATAATCACTACTCACGAATAATATGATTTTCAAAATATTGTTTGCATGGATATTTTTTGGGTTGTTGAACTTAGTGTATTTTTATAGGATGTAGGCCTTGGATTGGTATCATATTGAGTAAATTTTATAAAGATCCAATTTAAAGGTTAGAAACACCATAGTTTTTTCATAATGTTCATTTAGTAATTTATCTCCCTCCATGTGAGGTAGAAAACTTTGGTATTTAGAATGGGATATGTTAATCTCCTTTGGATGGGTAAGTATGAATGAAAAATATCTATGCACATCCAAACATAAATGGGTAAATGACTCATTTTTTATGCAATTCTCTTTATTTTATTGGACAAAGAAGACCTCTACTAAAAATGAATTGTACCTCTAAATGTGAATGTCTAAATGTTAGCTCATATGATGGTATAATCTTTAATGGATTCATCATCACATTGTTTAACATTATGAAAATGTTCTAATATAATTTTGACACCATATGGATATTGAATGACATGGATAACACATTTTTGTAATTATGAAAAAGTGGTTAAGGAACCTATTGGTAGGCTATAATACTAATTATAAGCTAATAAAATTAATGTATTCAATAATAATGTATAATAAAATCTAGGATGAATAAATAATGAACAAAGTATAATAAATGAAGCAAATATATCAATGAACCATTATATAAATATTTTACATGAGAAAACCTATCAGAGGTAAAAACCCATAATGATGAATTATTTAATAATTTAGAAACTCCTCTGTACCCAATACAAGTTCTTCAACCTCTCCCTTATTCTCAGACAAGCTTCCAAAAAAATCTTCAAGATTGAATATGATTAATATTTCATATTGACTGGTTGGTTTCACAATAGGGGTTTTAACTTATTTAATGAAAGTTGAAGGGAGGTGACCATTATAAAAATAATAGGTCCATCCATATTGATAAAAAAATTTAATTAAAATTTTGTAATAATTAAATAACTATAACTCTATTATTTATTATCATGAAGTTTTCATCTCATGGAAATAAATAATATATTATTATTTATTTAATTAATACCAAGGATAAGGGTCAATTATACCCACTTAGAAATAAATGTTATAACACTCCCCTTTAATTATAAGTGGGGAAAAATGTCATAGTCACCACAAAAAAAGAGGAATTACACTATGTACACAATTGAAGGATTTAGAAACCTTCATCATGACAAACATCACCTTTTTAAAAAAAATAATTATAATCTATAAACTAATTGAAAGTAAGTTTAGGCTAGCATGATTGTGAGACTACATCTCATATTTTCTTTTGAATAATCATCTAAACATTATTAGATCCTTTTATAACTTAAAAACCTCCATTACAAAGTATGTTTTTCTATACTGGGTACAATAGTAAGACTTCCACATGAAGTTTACAATAACATAAATTCCACACAAAGTTTTCAATGATTTACAATTGAGAAGAATTATATATAATAATAATAAACACATGATTGTTAGGAAGTGGCATTGTCATTCACACTCCCCATCAATGATAACTCTGAGAGGCCCAAAATTAAATGAAGCTGATAAAACTTAGTAACACCAAGTGGTTTTGTGAATATATCTTCCACTTATTCATCCATAGGATAAAAGTATAGATAAATATCACTATTGATGATTTTATCTTAGATAAAATGCAGATGAATTTCAATTTGTTTAAATTGTTGGTGTTGTTCACCTGCATAAAAATCAAACACATTTCTAAAAATAGATTCATGATATCATAATATTGTTAGCATCACAATAAACACATACATAAAAATATGACATATGTTATTATATGGTAAAACAAATTTAAAATAATCAAGTAATATTTTAGGAAAACAAGTTCACTACTTTAATTATAAAGTTAGGGAAAACATCAATTATTATACGCAATTCATTATTGGACATCTCCAATATTGACAAGATGAACACACCCAACTGTCATGCAATGCACATATGATAATTTACTAATAATATGATACTAAGTTTAAAAATTAAATATCCTTTTATAAAAAAACACATTTTATCATTTGATTTTTATAAAAACTTTTTTAAGTTTAACATTCTACAACAAAAGATTGAGGTATAAACTTTCATACATAAAATATGCATAATTTTAGCATGAAATTCCATCATCCAATCAAATAGATATGAGACTAGAATAAATAAGTTGAAAGATGTATGAATATAATGATTAGTAAAGTAAATTATGAAAATATAATAATATAAACTCCATTTACACATTTCAATTCCTAACATATCTTATTATCAAATGAAGCATATAATAATGTTAGCATAAATAATCAAATGATAAAATAATAAAATGAGAGAATCTAAGCATATTATCATGTAATTTCCCCAATAATAAAATGAAATCATTGAAGAAAAAAATATAAACTTACTAAGCATGATATTTTTACTAAATGCAATAATTAAAAACGATCATTTTATCAAATTAAGCATGATGTTATGCATATAATGTATTTCCATGCTAACTCATAAGAATTGAAAATGAACAAAATATTTATATATTTTCTTTGATTTTTCATCTAAGACAAATATATTTATTACAATATAATTGTAATATTTTTTTCAAAGAGTCAAACTCAATTATTTTAATAACAAATACAATGTAGATGAGACACTATCAATATAGTTCGTATCTCTAAAGTAATAACAAAATAGTTTCATCAAAGAAAAAAAAATGCTATAAACATACATGTATTTTTGATGTAAAAAAAATAAAAGATTAAGTAAGGATTATATATATAATACACACAATATTATTCATGGCTTTGGCCCATAATAACTAGGAGGAACATTTATAGAATGCGACATTGTTCTAACCATCTCAATAATGATGTAGTTTTTCCTTTCTACACTACCATTTTATTGAGGGGAATAAGGAATTGTTTATTAGATTTAAATAAAAAAATTAATATAAAAGGAATAAAATTATTTACTAACATATTCACCATCATTATAATTTCTTAATCTTTTAAAAGAAAAATCATATGTATTTTTAACACTAGTTTTGAATTCCATGAATTTAATGAACAAAATAGATTTATTTTTAAGGAAAATAGACCAAATCATTCTAATTTAATTATTAATAAAATAAAAAGTATAAAAATAACCATTTATAGATACAACTTCAATAGGTCATATAACATTAGTATGAATCAATTCTAAATGATGTGATAAATTCACATCATTATTCTTGTGAATGGGATCAATATGTTGCTTACCACATAAAAAACCCTCACAAATTTCATGATGCGAGGGGACATAATAAAGTCCAATAATAATAATATTTATAGACATATCTTGTACACTTATAAAATTAATATATCCTAATATTTTATGTGATAATTAAGATTCATTCTTACTCTGCGATGAAATAAAACATGCAGAAGTAGAGAAGATATATAAACCATTCTTTTAGACCCCTTCAACAATAAAAGATCTAGAATGATTTATAATGGACCAGTCACCTTAAGTAATGTTACAAGTAAATTATCATTAGTAAGCTGTGAACAAGATAACAAGTTCTTTTAAAGCTTAGATACATAGAAAATATCATTTATAGTAACATTTAAAAACATTGATTTTCCCTATTTAATTGCTTCTAAAAATGAATTATCTCCTAAGTAAATTATTTCAAAGATATATCTAAAATCATAAAAAATATCAAATAAGTAAGTCATATAGTGTGATGCACTTCTATCTAAAATCCACTCATTTTTATTTGAAGAAAATAAAGCAACATACAAAATAATAATATTTAAATCTTAATTTTTATTTTAATTAATGTTTTCATTCTTCTATTTATTTTGATTAGAATTTTTCCATTTATTATTTTTAGAAGATTGATTGTTAATTTTATCCTTATTTTTATAATAGGTTTCCCTTTTATCATCAAATTTAACACATGATTACAATTTTTAATAAAATTAGGTTTATGATTCATATTACCATATTTATTATTCATGTATTTTCCTTGAAAAGAATTAAGATTAAATTTATATTTTTTAGTGTTATAAAAAATATTATTTAAGGTGAGAATTTATTAAGTGACATTCTCTTTAGAATCAAAATTGGTCATAACTTGATCTTGTTGAATCAAGAGAGTAGGCAAGGTGGTAAAGTTAGGGATATCTTACTCAATTTGATATTTATAATTCAAAATTGAAATAAGATTTTAAAGTTTATCATGAATATTTAACTGAATAATAAAATAGATAAATTTATATTGAATCAAATTAAAATTACATCCATCTAACTGAGATTTAATGTTTTTAATTTTAACAAGAAAATCATAACTTTCTCATCACTTTTCATAGCTGTAGTTAGCAATTCAATGATTAACTTAATAATATTCAAGATAAAAGTTCCCTCGTGCATAGATTCAAATATTTTCTAACCATCACTAAGATAATCTTGATTACCAATGTGGAGAATGAATTCATTCTTAACACTCTACAAGATAATGGACAAAGCTTCTTGTGATTTATGTTTAAATGCATTAGTAAGCTCAGGGGTCACATGTCATCTAGAAAAGGATTTTTTAGTCCAAATAGAAACATTCTAGAACCTATGGGACATAAATTTAACTTTAACATGAATTTTACATATATTATATTTATTTTTATTAAGCAGTGTGATTTATCTAAGGAAAAATGAGGTGAAGAAATAACTTCCCTTTAAATATGATAGTAAACAAATACTTAATATGAAAATTTTTAGTGTGAATTTTAACTTGATCTGATAGTAAAATAAATTAAAAAGTGTAAACACAATAAATATTCAATTTAATTCTATATAAAATAAAAAATTATCAAATATTATGACAAAATCGGGTGTCGTAAGTGTCAAATAAATATATTAATGTAAGAACAATTTTAAGAAAATAAACCTTTCAATGTATTTTTATACTTATTTTGTAAAATAAAGTAAATAATAAGTTCAAATACAATTAATCACATAATTTAGTTGCTAAATAATGCAAAAAACTACTTTAAAATTGTACAAAACTAGGTGTTGAAAGAGTCACACTCAAAATAATTACCTAGATAATGTTATTTAGAAAGTTATAAAAATAATAGAAGAATGTTTTAAAAAACAAAATTGAACATATAAATGTGTTTGGAAGGTGTCAAATCCTAGGGATCAATTGGTTACATGACTATGATTGACAAGGTTTTGACTAGGTCAAATGTTGTAAGAAGATCAACACCAGAGAAGGGTTTACATGTGAGAAAGTTACATGTAACCCAATAAATAGAATTCAAAATTAATTAAATTCAAAAAAAATTTGAAAAATGGTTAGATATATTTGAACATAAGACCTTCCTTTAATTAATTTTTATCATGCAATAATTTATTTTAAAAATAATTAATTGATTTTAAAAGTAAGATATATTTTTAACATGCATGTAAAATCTTTTTTAAATAAAAGCTTTTTTTCGTAAAAACCTCTTTAAAAAACTTAAATGTTGGGGAAATTATATATTTGAATATTTTTAAAATATTTTCATAAATTATATGAAAATATATAGAGAAGAATGATGCAAAAGCAAAATTTTGGAGAGCTACTACAACTTGTATAAGCCCCCTGACAATATGAAAATTTACTAGTGCTCTTAGAATCTTGAGGCAAGGTAGAATTAATCTTAAGAATTTGGTTTTTAGTGTATAAAATAAGTTTTTCATTCACCTATTTTATATAATGGCATTCAAGGAGGATATAAAAATTCCATAGGCTTTGAATGACCTTCTTAGGCCCTGAAACTTTACACGAAGCATTCAATCCTAAAAACTAAGATAAAACTTTTATAATTGATTTTTCATTTCAAAAAACTATTTTTTGAATTTTTACTGTTCTAAAGCTATGTACAAGTAGAATATCAGCACTAAAAGCATAACAATGAATCTTCCATAAGTTACAAGAGGCCAAATCAGGTCATGCAAAGCTCCAAACTGTCTCAAAATGGCCAAACTAAGATTTTGACATAATAAAAACTAAGTTTTTATAATGAAAAATGATATTTTAATAATTTATAGTTCACACATGTGAAAAAAAAGTTTTTCAATGTCAAACACCTCCTCACAGACTTGAAAAAAAATTTACTTGAAGAAACTACTTGATGATCATATCCATCCACCTCTGACACCATGATAAAATTAATGTATACAATAATAATGTATAATAAAATCTAGGATGAATGAATAATTATCAAAGTATAATAAATGAATCACACATATCAATGAACCATTGTGCAAATATTTAACATGGGAAAAGCTCTCAGAGGCAAAAACCCACAATGATGAATTATTCAATAATTGAGAAACTCTTTTATATGCAATACAAGATCTTCAACCTCTCACTTTTTCTTAAACAAAATTATACAAAACTCTTCTATATTGAATATGATTAATATTTCATATTCACTTATTAGTTTTATAATAAGGGTAACACCCTATTTATAATGAAAAAATAAGGGAGGTGACCATTGTAAAAGTAATGGGTCCATCCATCCCTATAAAATAATTTAATTAAAATTTGATAATAATTAACTAATTATAACTCTATTATTTATTATCATAACATTTTCACCTCATGGTAATAAATAATATATTATTATTTATTTAATTAATACCAAGGTTAAGCATCAATTAATCCCACTTAGAATTAAATGTTCTAACATGAGCTTCATCAAAAATGATTATATGATATACCTTTGGTAATAATTTGTCAACATTTACCCATTGACTAAAATAATGTACATAGTTAATCATGTGGTCAAATGGGTCTTTATGACTCAAAAAGAGAGGTAAATATAGTAGTTCAAAATATTTTAGAAAAGGGTATTCAAGTATACATTTTGAAAGAGTTTGATTGTTGAATGAGGTAATATTTGTGCTAGTATTATAGAAATCCATTTGTATTTTAAGTATAAAAAAATGTTTTTGAATATCCCCAATAGTGATCATAATATAAATAAGATATCCTATGGGAATGGTGGTATTTGGCATGTGTTTTATAATTTATTTCAATCCAACACCTCTCTTAAATATAGAAATATTAGTATCTCATGGATAACAAGTACATATTCTAAATCATTGAATTTAGGATACTTTGGTAATGGTATTAGATATTTGAATTATGGTACGCTTAATATGTCATATAGAGAGTCTAGAACATTATGATTCTTTATCACCTTAGGCTTGTAATGATTCTTTATTCTTAGTTCCATAATATTACTTGGTAAGGATGTCATGATATCTTAGTTAAACTTTCAAAAAATTCAATGTCAAATGAAGGGAAAAAAGAACCATCACACTTGATAAGTGGGATATTATTTTGGAAAGTTGAAATTATAGGGGTTTGAATAAATTTAGTTGAAGGAATAAGAACCCTATGACTATTTTATAAATCCTCTATGATATTTTGGTGGATTTAGTGAAATTTTTCATGATCAAATGAAGGAACATCTTCACCATGTGAGACCCATATTGGTGTAAAAGATTAAAGTGAAACTTTTTAATCTTCCTTAAGATGAATAAACACATGTATTGAAATTATAGGAATATTGACTTGATTAGATAGATATTATCCACCTCTATTTATATATTTGTTATTATAAGGTTTAGCACTTGGAAGAATATAAGAGTAATAAATTTTTACCCTTTGTTGATAGAAAGTTAGAGAGTTTCATAATCATAATCATCAAATCAATCAATATCATCCATGATGAGATTTTTTTACTCAAATTTTAATTTTCTATTTATAGAATAAATGTAAAATTAAAAGAGGGGTAGAGGTTGGTAGAACCTAGATGGGTGTGCACTCTATAATCTGGATGGTTGTAGATACTCTTCTTTTGCTTGGGAAGATGACCTAAAATAAGAAAAAACTAGAAAAGGGTTGGTTAGTTAAGTAGGCTGGATGGATTGCCTAATAAGCTAGATCCAAGAAGTGTGAGCTATCTAGTAGGGTTGTCAATCCACCTTTTGATATAAGTTAATGTCGAAAAGAAAGGTTGCATAACATAAAAGTACTAGATCTAAAGAAATAAATACTTTACAAATGAATGCTAGTGTCCTAACAAAATAATATTAAGATAAATGCTAAAATGTTAAAGAATGGTTTGGGTCAGGTCAAGTTATTATCTTTGGTATATGAGGTGATAAGGGCTAAGAGAATATGGTTTTGGTTGAGGTTGGTGGTGGGTAATTACTCACTAGTTTTTGGTCAAAGGGGTTCACACAGTGATCATTGGTGGTCAGGGTGATCATCGGTAGTTAGAGGTAACCATCAATGGTTGAGTGATTATTGATAATTTATCAATTGACCATTAGTATTTGGATGAATGTCGATAGTTTGGGTGACTATCGATAGTTTTGAAAGTAGACTGTCAGTAGTTGGGTGATTGTTAATAGTTTGATATTCAACCATTGATAGTTGGGTGATTGTAAATAATTTAATAGTTGACCATCAGTGGTTATTATTGACAGGTTTGGTTAAGGTAAAAATTTGGACTATGGATAAATTGCAAATGGATTGGTAGGTTGGTGGAGGTTTGGTTAAGGGTTGGAAGGGGTCCAAAAATGGTGTTCAAGAGGTAGCAAAGAATAAAACAAAGAAACTATTTATTGATCTTGATAAGAGATAGAAACTTAGCTTGGTTATTGAAGTTAGTTGAAGATGTTGGTGAAGCCTAGAGCAATTTTGGTAGAGTAATGGTGCCTGTGGTTGGAATGCAATTTTGGTAGTTTTAGGTCTATGTTATACTAGTTAGTTGGCTGGAAGGAAGACTTGTAAAATAAAATCTTGATGAATAAACAATGTCAAAAAAGGTCATAGATCCCTTTCTTAGTCCTGCTCTCATTATTTTAAAGGCAAAGAGAGATGGAAGTATAAGGTTCCATAATAGGCTTAATTGCCTAAATTTAATGTTCATGATGTACTAGTTTACTCCCTGTATTCAATTTTTGATGCATTAGCTTGCACATAGATCAAGTAAGTTCAAATGATGACCATCAATGATTAGAGTGACCATCAGTAGTCAAAGTGACCATCAATAGTTGAGGATCAAAAGGTGAAGGTTTAAAGGTCAAAGGGTTAAGTTTGGTCAAGGTGGGTTAGAAGGTGAGTTGGTCAAAGAGTGTGTTTACTTGTGTTTTCAATCAAAAGTGTATAAATGGTAGGTTAGGCATCCATTGGTATTTTAACATCTAGAATCATAGTGTGTAATTTTTTAGTGTATACATTTCCCCCCTTTTTGTTATGCATTTTGTATCAATAAGCTAAAAAATATATATTATGGATTAAAGGTTCAGTTTCCCTAAGTATGGGAGGAGGTGATCCCCCTCAAACTGGGAATTGATGAAGTGAAGAAAAATCAAGTACTAGTTTGATGAGTAGTTATGTGAGTGAAAAGGTAGGTGATAAGGGTGGTAGGTGAGGTTAGGAATTAAGGAACAAACATGTGCACAAAATATGACTAAGATAGTCAAGATTATACATAGACTAAGTTACCAATATTGGTTAAAATAAGTTTGGTTCTAGAAGGACAAGTGATAGGGTAACTAATGATTAGAATTAGGCATAGATGATCATGTTATTCCTATAAATTATCCTAGATAGGGTTGGTGTTTTCATAGGTATTCAAGGTAGGAAGTGCTCTCAATAAAAATAGAAATGGTTTGGTGTGCACTAGGTGGTAAAAATTCAAATGTTCAACATGGAAAGATAATCAGTGTGGTCAAAAAGACTAAGGCAAGATCATCATAAAATATGTGAATAGTTTGGGTTAAAAATGGCTAAAATTGAGGTGGAAATAATCAAATGGTTTGTTAGTTTGTGGATAGGGTGTTCTCTAATGGTTCATGGTAAGTTTGCATAGAATAGGTGCTCTCTGAAGGTTGGGTGGTATCCAAATGGGTTACCCCCATTTGATATACCACTTAGTTTAGGTTTAGTTTATGGATAAGGGTAATATCTAAATGGTTGGAGTTGATGGAGGAGGTGATCTCTAATGGTTCATGGTTAAAGTAAGGTGGGATGGTTGGTGGCATTCAAATTGATTGCCCTAATTTGGTTTACCACTTGGTTTGGTTTGGTTGAAGGTTTATGGAGAAAGGTAATCTCCAATGGTTTATGTTTAAAGTACGTGTAGGTTGGAGAAGGGTAATATCCAAATTTTGGGGGAGAAGGTGACTCCCAAATAAGTTCATCAATTGGTTAGTTTGATGGGTTAGTTTTAATGACTCAAAAAGGGGAAGAGATGTCTCCCTAAGTGGTCATGAAAGTATAAAGAGGAGGATAAATGATTAAATTTAAAAATTCCATGATGGAAAGATGGTTAGACTTATAAACATAAACCCCTATCATGTTTTCAATTTGTTATTAGTTCAATGATTAAAAAAAGGTAACTTGATCACATGGTGTCAAGTAAGCTCAAAAATCCTTTGATCTATGAAAGACAAAAGGGGAGATAGATGATAGGTATTTGGAGATAGGTAGAGTAGCCTTATTGTTGGGGTATATTTCTCCTTCTATAGGTGACCTAAGAACCATGATAAACAAGTCTATGTCATATGATAGGTGTAGATTGATTGATGCATGAAGTATACTAATGCTATTATGAAATTTGATTGTAGCTTTTTTGAGATTGACTGGTGTTTGATTTTGATATAGGGTCTATTATTACTTAGTTGATATACTTGAGAAGTTGATTGATGTGGGAAGCTTAAAATAATTTTTTTTGATAGATTTGACTTAGAAATCCTTTAAGGGAGTGCTCTAAGTTTGGATTTGTTCATGTTTGATAATTTTCCTTCAAGGGAGTAGTCTACTTTAAGTTTAAGTAATTTTGACTATTTTTGGACAGCTATCCTTCAAGGGAGTAGTCTACCTTTAGTCCAAGTAATTTTTATTATTTTTTGGTAGTTATCCTTGAAAGGATTAGTCTGCATGCTAGATATTTTTACCTAAGTGATAGTTTGGTATCCCAAATTGTTTATATGTTGGTTTAAACATGGACTATCTGTATATGCCTAAGGTTTTCATTTATGGAGGTAAATATATAACACAAGTAGGTTGATGATTGGTAAAATAGGTGTTTTAAGTGATAAAGACCATGGGAATCCATCCTAAAAAGGTTGTAAAATACCATGAGGATCATGTCATGGGTAGAGCTATGGTATTGATGCTTAGGATAAGGCTAAGTTTGTGATGGACAATCACATGATCTTATTTTTAATTAGTTGTGCTTAAAGATAAAGAGATGAAGTTGATTGAAAATAAGGGATGAGCTTAATCTAGACATAATATGACAAGGAACTTGGCTTAACCAAAGAACAATCACACAAAAGAATTTGAAGAGATTGAGGTTCTAATATACCCCAGATCCATGATTACATAAATGGTTAATGTCAATCAGGAGTGTATATGTCCCCCAGTTACTTTTTGACACTTCATTAGATTTTTAAAAGATTTGGATTGACAAAAAGAGTGAGGTTGGTTAGGTGATAGTTTGGTGGAGAAGAATAATATCCAATGGTTGGGTGAGAAGGTGACTCCCAAATAGGTTGGGTGGTATCCAAATGGGTTGCTCTAATTTTGTATACCACTTGAGTTAGGTTGGGTTAATGGAGAATATACTCTCCAAAGGTTGATGGAGAAGGGTAATCTCTTAAATAGGTTAGTGGAAAAGGCTAATCTCTTAAATAGGTTAGTGGAAAAGGGTAATATCCAATGGTTGGGGGAGAAGGTGACTCCTAAATAGGTTGGGTGGTATCTAAATGGGTCTCTCCAATTTGATATACCACTTGTTTTAGGTTAGGTTTGTGGAGAAGTGTAATGTGAAAATGGTTAGATGCTTGGTAGAGAGTGGTAATATCTAAAGGGTAGATGGTTAGTTTTTTGGAGAATAATCATCTCTTGATAGTTTAGATTAAGGGTTGGAGGACAAGGTGACTTCCAAATAGGTTGGTGAAGACGGGTAATCTCTAATAGTTAGGAGAGAAGGTGACTCCCAAATAGGTTGGGTGGTATCTAAATGGGTTTCCTTAATGTGATATACCACTTGGTTTAGGTTTGGTTTGTGGAGAAGGTTAATCTCCAAATGGTTAGGTACTTGGTAAAGAGTGATAATCTCTAAAGGGTAGATGGTTGGTTAGTTAGAGAAGGGTCATTTCCTGATAGGTTAGATTAGGGGTTAGAGGATAAGGTGACTCCTAAATAGGTTGGGTGGTGTCCAAATGGGTTACCCCAATTTGATACACCACTTGGATTGGGTTTAGTTTATGGAGAAGGGTAATATCTAAATGGTTGGGTGCTTGGTGGAGAGTGGTAATGTCCAAAGGGTAGATGGTTATTTGGTTGGATAAGGATCATCTCCTAATAGGTTAGATTAATGGTTGGATGATAAGTTGATTCCTAAATTGGTTGGGTGGGTTTGATTACTTGGGTCAGGTTAGGTTGATGGTTAGTGAGGTAGGGTTGATGGTATGTTCCACATGGGTAAGTGGAAAAGGTAGATAGGTTGGTTCTACATGGGTAAGTGGAAGAGGTAGGTTGGTTGGTTCCACATGGGTAAGTGGAAAAGGTAGGTTGGTTCTACATTGGTAGGTGGAAAAGGTAGGTCAGTTGGTTCCACATGGGTAAGTAGAAGATGTTGATAGGATGGTTTCACATTGGTGAGTGGAAAATGTTGGTTGGTTTCCTTGACTATGATTTCGAAGGAAAGTTGAGAAGGTTTCACTTGGTTAATAAGTGGTTTGGTTAAGGGTTAGATTATGGTTTACTTAGTTATTGGTTGACTAAAAACCAAATCTAATAGATGGACCTCATTATATTGAGGGCTTTGGTTATTGGTGTGCATAATAATGGGTGTAAAAAGAGGTTCAATTATGGATTGCTCTTAAGTTTATGATCTAATCAATTGGTTTTATGAAGTTAGTTGGTTTTATAGGTTTGGTTGAGTTTATAGGTTGGGTAGGTTTGATTGCTTGGGTAAGGTTGATAAGGTGGAGTGGTTTGATAGGTTAGGTAAGGTTGATAAGCTATTTTGATAGTTGTTTTTTGGATGGAAAAGAGGATAAAAAAATCTTAGTGTTGAGATAAAGAGGGTTACCTCAAATAAGGTTAGGTTAGTTGATATTATTGTTAGGGTAGGTGACCCAATAGTTGATGAAGTTAGATAGGTTGAAGTTGAGGTTGGCTATTATAATTGTTAAGTTGGTGTTGATGGGTTGTTAGTTTAGTATGATGATGGTTAAATGGCCATTGATAATTTGTTAGTTGGTTTTATTTGAGATTTAATTGGCTATACATGAGGGTTGATTGGTCATGGGTATCATAAATAGATGACTCTACTTAGATTATCTGGTCCATTGACATTACAACCATCTTAGGTGGTAGTTGATATTTTATTGGTTGGTTGTATTTAAAGTTTGATAGGTGATATGCAGGGTTTGATTGATTATGGGTGAGGTTGGGTTGGTTGTTGATGAGGTTAGGTTGGTTATAGGTAAGGTTAGGTTGGTTTTAGGGTAGGTTAGGTTGGTTTTAGGTAAGATTAGGTTGGTTGTAGGTAAGGTTAGGATCACAGGCAGCTCATGATGCAAGGTATAGTTCTAAGGTGAGATGGTTGTTCTCAAATATCCTCACAAAGTTAGGATCTCTAAGAGAGAATATAGGCTAGTTCCCCATTGGATAAGGAAATAGAGGCAAGATGGTGGAAGGTTTATTTATTACAACTCAAACAAAGAGATGATAAGAAAAAAAATCAAAAAGACAAAACACACACTAAAGTAAATTTAGTTCTAAGGTTATTTTTAGCCTCTCTTTTGGCTTATACCTTAAGTTGGAAAAAATGTTGGAGGACGTGGCTTTTATAGAAGGCAATAAAAGAGAAGTCTATGGTTGGTTTTATGTTACTTATGGCTCTCAAAATCTATATTAGAATTTAGTATGTGGCTTGATGTTTGGACCTACCCCCTCATTTCAGACACCATAGTGACAAGGGTGTCGGGTTCTTAGCCAATTTATACTAATTTCTAGAGTTTAAACTCAACTAGAGAGCTGAGTTTTGGTTTCTCTTCTTGGTAGTGAAGTCTTAGTAATATATCCAAAGGATGAAGGTTTATTTCTAGGCGATGAAATCCTAGTTAGGCCTTATGTCAAGTGTTAAGATGTCTTGATTGATAAGTGGTTTGGTATGGTGTGTGATAAAGAGGTGAAGCTATGATTGATTACTTTGATTTTACTATAACTAAATGAGTGAAACATGTAAGCAATCAATGTATGTAGTTAATTTTACACTAAAAATAAATTTTTGATTTCATTAAATGAGCATAAAATAAAGAAGAAAAAGGTGACTAGATGTAACTAGGTCCCACTAAGTATGATAGAATGGTTTACTCAAATTTTGATTTTTTATTCATAGAAGAAAGGTAAAATTGAAAAAGGAGTAAAGATTGGTAAAACATGGATGGGTGTGCACTTTGTAATCTATACAATTGTAAATACTCTTCTTTAGATTATGAAGATGACTTACAATAAGAGAGAACTAGAAAAGGGTTAGTTAGTTAAGTAGGTTAGGTAGATTGCCTAGTAATCTAGATATAAGAAGCATGAGATATATAGGAGGTTGTCAATCCACCTTTTGATACAAGTTAATATTGAAAAGAAATGTTACATAACATAAAATTACTATATCTAAAGAAATAAATATGTTACAAATGAATTCTAGTGTTCTAACAAAATAACATTAAGGTAAATGCTAAAATGTTAAATAATGGCTCAAGTTAGGTTAGGTTGTTGTCTTTGGCCTATGAGGTGATAGGGTCCAAAAAAATAAGGTTTTGGTTAAGGTTGGTGGTGGGTAATTACTCATTAATTTTTTTTCAAAAGGGTTACACAATGATCATCAACAGTGAAGGTGACTGTTGATAGTTAGAGGTGACCATCAACAATTAGGTGACTATCAATAGTTTGAGAGTTGACCATGAGTGATTGGGTGGATGTCAGTAGTTTGGGTTATTATTAGTAGTTTTTATAATCAACCATCTATGGTTGGGTGACTGTTAGAAGTTTGACAGTTGACCATCGATGATTGGGTGACTATCAATAGTTTGATAGTCGATCATTGATGGTTACTATTGATAGGTCTGGTTAAGGTAAAAGGTTAGATTGTAGATAAATTTTAGATGGATTGGCTCATTGGTGGAGGTGTTTTTAAGGGTCAAAAAGGGTGAAAATATATTGTTTAGGAGGTAGCAAATAATAAAACAAATAAACTATTTGTTGATCTTGATAAGAGACATATACTTAGCTTGATTGTTATAGTTGGTTGAAGATATTGATGAAGCATGGAGAAATTTTGGTAGAGTAATAGTGCTTGTGGTTAAAAATCAATTTTAGTAAAGTTTTAGGTCTTTATTATGCTGGCTAGTTGGATAGTAGAAAGACCTAAAAAAAATCCTAATGAATAAGCCTTATCCAAAAATATCATAGATCCATTTTTTGGTCCTTTTCTCCTTTATAGGCAAAGAGAGATGGAGGTAAAATGTTTCATAGGATGTTTGGTTTCCTAAATTTAATGTTCAAGATGTGCTCATTTATTGATTTCATTTAATTTTTGATGCATTAACTCACATATGGATCAAAAAAGTTTAGGTACTGATCATTGGTAGATAGAGTTTTGACCATTAGTGGTCAGAGTGACCATCAGTGGTAGAGGGTTGAAAGGTGAAGGGTCAAAGGTTAAAGGGTTATGTTTTGTCAAGGTGGGTTAGAAGGTGAGTTGGTCAAAGAATGTTTTGACTTAGGTTTGTGGTCAAAATGGTGGGAATGGTAGGTTGGGCATCTAGGGGTATTTTGACATCTAGAACCATAATGTGCAATTTTATAGTGTCTATAGATATATATATATATATAAATAAAACTATGATTAGAATGAATCAATCAATAAAAAACTAAAATATAATACTTATGAAATGATTATGCTTAAATGTTGGGTTCACCAAATGTTTAACCTTGAAATATAGATTGAGGAATCTAGGCTTAAATGGGTTAGAGATAGCTTAAGACATAAGGATGGTACATTATCTCTAAAGTATGCCAATTAATTTACAAATTTAGATAAATATATACTAAATTTATTATGCTAAGATATGATAAAAATAGAAAGTAAAATTATGTTAGATATTGTAATGAGAATTAAAATAATAAACTTAGCCAATTTTGATGTTAATATAGATCTGGGTCTATAACAAGAAGGGAATAAACTAGATCCAGATTCTAGACAAGTCACCTAGTTATGAAATGTATACCTCTATATTTATGGACACTTTTATAGACCTAGGATGATTATGTCAATTATATTTAACTTGGACTTAGGTGTCTAGTATATAATACTTATTGAAACTAGATGTAACCACCTAGATGTTTTTAGGTTCTATGTCGCCTTCATTCTAATGAGTTCAAATATAGGTCATGGACTATCACTTCAAGTCAAATGAAAAAAAATTAGTTATTCATATTCATAGTGGTCATGGGAAAAATTAGGTTTATGGGAAAAATGTGATAGTGGTCACATGATTTCAAGTTTCCTCAAACATCCCTTTGTCAATGAGTATTTCCTACATAGCCAATACTCCAAATAGGGACTCAAACTTATGTAGTTCACCTTTACATGTTGTCTTGTGTGTATCATGTAATGTGTGACAAGTAAGTACATATAGTGATTTATCTTGTAACTTTGAAATTGTGGATCATGGGATGCTCCTTTATTGTTTAAGACCTATAAATGTGTTTTCCCTATGATAGATATAAAAATATGATAAAATATATAAGGTTTTCTCATTTGAGTGCTTGAATGAATGTCTTTGATATGTTGCTTTGCGAATAGGTAAAAAGTTTCTAGGTGAAGAATGAATGAGGGTTGATCTTATATTTATACCAATCCTTTTAGATAATATATCACATTAAATCACTTAGGTTGAGCATAGGTATAAATTTCATTTTTAAATTGAATGAATTTAAGGCACCAAACACATGTGTTGAGATAAGGCACTTGTGTTGACATAGGCATCTATATGAGATGCACGTGTCTGGGAAAATAAAAAATAAGCTCAAGTACATAATTTGTAAAGATATATGATAAAAAAATTTATAACATTATAAGCATGATATAAAGTTTTAGTCATCAAAATAAAATTGGTCAAATTAAGATATAAGTAAATAGGCATAATTTGAGATAGTGTATGTGAGCTTTCGATAGTAACAAGGTATAGAAGTTAAAGGTACATCCATGATATTTATTTTCCAAGTGTATAAAATATATGTGTTATATCATTTATAAATATTGATTACATATTGGATAAATTAAGTCACATTGGTGACCCATGCACACCCAACCACCCCTTTATGTTCTTAGCACATTTATTTACAACCACCCCAATTCAATGCAAATCATGTCAAAGTGGTGTGATTAGGGTAGTATAAGTCATATTGGTGACCCAAAGGCACACCTAACAAATTATTATGCTAATTTAACTCTTTAATATGTTCCTTATATGAAAAATATTACTTAAAAATAACATACCCATAAATGACAAGGAGAAATTCCAATAATTTTGGGCTTATTTATGCACTATCACCCAATTCACTTTGAATTCAAGAAAAAGTGGTGTGATTTGGGAAAAGTATGTTACATTATTGAATTGATCATATGAAACCATCCATTTATTCCATTTTTACTCATTATTATGGGGATTATAGGCCAAAAAACACAACACCATAATTCCATTTACAACCTGGGAAACTGTTGAAAATTTAGGGCATATTTATGCATGATCACCCAATTCACTTATAATTCATGCCCAAGTAATGTGATTTGGGAAAATTAGTTTGAATTGGTGAATAATACACACCTAGCCACCCCTTTATAATTATTTTAATTTGAATTAGGTCCATTATAGACCAAAAGTGACATAAAAACACCATATCCACTTGTGATTAGGTGAAATATGAAAATGTTTTGGCACATTTGTGCATGATCACCCCAATTCACTTTGAAAATCAATGTGATTAGGTAAATTAAACTTTTATTAGATAATTGTGCAACCCAACCATTCATTTTTGTCAATTCTTCTTGTCATTAGGTCACTTATAGGATAAAACTGACATAATATTAGGTAATCTACTTGTGACCATGAAAAATGTAGATAATGTGGGGTAAATTTGCACATGATCGGCATAATTCACTTTGAATTTAGGCCTAATTAGTTGGATTTTAGAACCATAGTCTATTTTGGTGACCTATAAAAAACCAACCACCCTTTTATATTTATTTTACTTGTGATTATGTTTCTTATAGGCCAAAGTCAACACAACAAAACCACATACAATCATGTTACCCAAATCACACAAATTTAGCCTAAATTTTAAGTGAATTGGGGTGATTAGGCATAAATATGCCTGAAATTAGATGCATTTTTATTTTTTGTAAGTGGATATTGTTTTTTTGTGTCATTTTTATCTTATAATAGACCTAATTTCAAGTAAAATCAACATAAAGGATTGTCTAGATGTGTACTAGTCACCTATGTAACTTATATTACTTAAATCACACCAACTTGGCCTAAATTCCTAGTGCATTGGGGTGATTGAGCATGAATGTTCACTAAATTGTTTTCATTTTAACTAGGTAAAAGTGAATATGTTATTTTTGTGTTAATTTTGGCATATAATCCCCATAATAACAAGTAAAAATATCGAAAGGGTTGGTTGAGTGTGAGAAAGTGTTGACACTCTTTGGTTGTGAATAATTAAAAAAGTTAGTTTTCACCCAATTTTACTTTAATTGACTTGAGAACTTAAATTGGTCCTATTTTACCACCTTAATCTATCTTAAGAAATTGTATGAACCCATCCCTTATAAGTTGTTTTTCATCTATATAAATAATCTTAATTTTTTAAAACCTCTTAGCATCTATATGAATATATCAAACTATTAAAATCAAACATCACCCTTTTTAGGTTAGAATCAACATAGAAAAGGATAGTTAGTCGATCTTAACCTTATGGGTTGATCTTTCCCTTTACCCTAGAAATGGGTATTTTTCAATTTAAAACCCTACCTCATAGTTTCATCCATATTTTTAGGATAGGTAGCATGAGGTTTTACCCCTTTGTATCAATATAAATTCACATCTAAGCCACATATTTTACCTCTTCTAAATTTCACTAATAGGCACACTTATGTTATTTCACACTTAGACAATATTTCCCTATTCTTTCAAAATTCCATTCTAATTGTTTAAATAAACCCTTAACTAAGTCACAAGCTTATTATATCTAAGTCAAAAAAGTAATTATCAAGTATTCAATCCATTTATATATGCATACATGTATCCAAGGAGTACTATCATAGAAATCACTCTAGGAGGGAGAGCAATGTGGGTTTGATTCCCTCTTCAAATTACTCAAGGTACATAGATAACATTCAATCATTAAGGGGTTATTTGGGTTAACTACTCATATTAAACTCTCCCTAATTATTGTTATATAAATTCACTTATCACAAGCCTTATAAGTGTTTTAACATTGAAAAGATAATTTATAAGTCATCTGCACATCATCAAAGATCAAAATTCTGCATAAATTCTTCAAGCAAGCATAGGTGACTTTTCCATGAGATTCCTAGTTTCCCACATAGGTTAAGATTGATCCATAGAGGGTATTAATGGTAGTATTTACTAACTAATTCAATTGAATCTTGATCTAAAATAATGACAATTTATATCTCAGTTATAAGAACATAATAATTTTGAGTTGAAGATTTACAACCATCTTTAAGTCTCACATCATCATCCTCTAGGTATAAATAAACTAATTGTTATTTATATTTAAATCATTAGCTTCATTTATTCATTATTTTTTTTTCATTCAATAATTTTACTTTCATTTTTCTAGTTACAAGTCATTTAAAAAAAATTCTACCCTTCAATTCATTTTATCTTGAATAGAGTTAATATACTAATTAATTTTAAATTATGATAAAACATATTGGTGACCTTGTAAATTTTATTCGAGCATTACTTAATTTTTTTGTCTTAGGGGTTAGATATATTCATGAATATCCAACACTAAAGGAATTTTATTTTGACCTCAGATTTTATATCTAACACTAAAAGCACTTTCTTTTGACCTTGGATTTTATTCAAATTTATTAATCTCCATACACAAAAAAAAAAGCTTTTTTAGTATCTAAATTTAAATTTTATATTTCTTGATTTTGATTTTGAAAATAAGATATGGATATAATGGATGAACACCTTTTTGAATTTTTTCTTCAAGATTTCTTATATTTTATTACATATTATCTTCCATTAATAATTAACATAATTAAAAATTATGTAATAAGCTGAATCAAATCACTTGCTAAGACACAAAAACCATTAATGAAAATTTAGTCATACATTAAGGATGTTATAAGGATTAATCTACACCACAAGTTATTTCTCAATTCTTATTGTTTCAAAATTTAATACATGATTTTACTAGTTACTACTATAATACAAATAACATGTATGAATCTTTTCATTGTTCCTCTTGCTAAACCTCAAGGTTGTAATAGTTACCATATGTTTCCCAGTAGTTTCCCATAAATTATATTATATTCAATGATCCATTCTATTCAAACTTGAAGAGGTAGGTGACCACATCATGGAGGAAGCCAACATGTTCCTCTTCAACTCCCTCTAGTTCTCATGTGGCAAGAAAAAAACTAACAGTATGATATCATGGATCAACTAAAAATTACCCATGCTAATTTTTTATTTTAGATTTACTAAAGATTTAATTATTATATAAGGATATTTTGTATGTTTCATTGTGAGATAATAGTATTTATATTAATACACAACCCATCCCATTTGACTAAATATTGATAAACTTTAAGGATACTGAAAAATATTATCACTTTTGAAGAATAATAATTGCCAACACAACATGTAATCACACAAAAAATATTTCACTCTTTATTCAAGTTTAAGTACAAAATAAATGAATCAAATGAGTTTTTATTGATGTTCATTTTGGAATGAACATTTATAATAGTCATTTATTATATTAATTGGGTATTAAAATTGAAATTATCTAACAAAAAGATCAAATTATTAAAGGATTGATGAATATTTATGACAAATACTTAGAATGATAGTTTTAGATGTAACATTGCAACCTAAAACAAAGTATATTTTATTTAATGGTATTAACCTTGGATACATATGATGGTACCAATTCCGTCTAAATTAAACTTGTGTCTTAAACTAATTCATGAAGGGTACTCATATAAATTTCCAAAGGATGATAACCCTTTAAAATATTGTAAAATCAAGGCATTTTAATCAAACTTAGATGATCCATCTATCATTTCCTTCCAACTTCATCCCCTGTGATCAAGCATATACATATGAAATTAGAGAGTCAAGTAATTAAAATAGAAAATAGAACAATAAATGTCATGAACTAAGCGATAAGAGTTATATCAAATAAAAAATATCTTGAGAATTTTTAAATAACACATGAAAATGTACAGTATAATTTTAAAAGCTACTATAAGACTAAACCATATTACATAAAGGAAAAAATTCAAAAGGAACAAAAAAGGTTCTAAGTGGAACAAGAAAGGTTTAAAAAGGCACAAAATAAATAAGAAAGTATACAAAATAAACATTAGGATAATTTGGTTCAACCAAAACCTATTCTCAATATTCCTTTAGTGGTTAATTCATAAGTACATGATGGAAATGTTTTAAATTATTATTATAGTGATAATTGAAAAACCAACATGGTTAATATAATAGATGAATAATTACACAACTTGAAATTTAGCTTCTTTGATGATTATTTATATCATACTTTATTCATGCCCATTGGCACAAGGGTATACCATGTTTATTCAAAATTAATAATTATATAACAACAAAATACAAAGAAAAAGTCTATTCTAGGTATGCCTAAATATGATAATGCAATTTTTTTTATAATAATAGGTCCTATATGGAATTCATGACAAATTAAATTAATAATGTGGAAATATCTAGTAAAAAGGTATCACCACCATTACAAATAATGAAATCTCAAGATACATAAAAATGTTCTATAAATGTTATTGGATATAAAGCTCATCACATTACCTACTATTAGACACCAACCAACAACACGTATTTTGCATAAATAAATAAAACCATATTTTGATTACAATAGAATTATAGGACATGATACAAAGCATTGGGAAACACTAAAAAATAAATTTTATAAATAAAAAATTAACAAATATCACTTATTATAAGGGTTCATAAGACATCATCTAAAAATATGAAAAGCATAAAGTGTATTCAACAAGAGGATTCAACCATTGAAATATACATGGAAGGGGATTATTACTAAGACAATCACATTAACACTACTAAATAGGAAACTATTTTTAGTCTTAGAACATTAAAACAAATGGGACATAATATCAATGAAATGCATCATAGTACAGATTGGGAAGAAGCTCTTGGATATATCGTATACCCAATAGCTTGTGGACCAATTTTTTTTTTATACATAGGTATAGATTTTGCCTCATTCACATTGGGTATAATTTACATTTGGATGACCATGGTTAAAATAATTCCAAGTTAGAATGGATACTAATAAATAGTGCATCACATTCTAACATGAAGGAAGAATAATTCACATACCACATGATGGTAACAATGAGTAAGATAATGAAATATTTTCAAAGTTAGTACATATAATAAAATGTAAACATTCTAAAGGTGAAGATAAACATGCTATGATTTTACATAACTCTAATTATTTCTATCCCATGAGGACGAATTATTGGATGATTTTTAATTACCACAAACATTCTTAAAAAAATCAAAATAATTAAAATAATTAACCTAAAATGGTGTACATAGCTTCTTGATTCTTTTATCATGTTATTCCTCCACCTTTTACACATGTGATTGATTTGATAAATCTTATATCCCTGGGATCATTGTTTTTTTTCCTTTTGACTCTTATTTTTCACTTTCCTAGTCTAAATAGTCTGAAATAGTGATATGATATTGGAATCATATATTATTTAACATGTTTTTAATAAAAAATCTAAATAGAGTTGAATATATTTTTATCATACACATATCAAATATAAACAATCAACATCGAATGTCATCACTGTCCATAGCCAATCAATATTTATATATAGCTTATGTCATATTAAAATAAATTTCTTAGAGCCTTAATACATCAATTTTATTTATATTATACTCAGATTCATTTTGCATAACACTATTATTCATGTAAAATATTTCTATATGAATTCCATTTCTCAATACATACATGTTACATACGTTTAAAAGTGTATATTTAATGAGATGATGATTGTAAAATTGTTCCTCTACATATTTATTATATCCCATACCTATATGTTAGTTAAAATTCACATAAAAAATGGATGAATCTTATTCATGCATAGCCATTCCATTATATTCGATACATAATTTACCTCAAAATATGTTCGAAATTATTTATATCCTTTCCCTTTATTTTATTTTTGAACCCATGTCTATCTCTTTGTATTTATGATTCTTTTTTAAAAATTCAAAAAAGGTACAAAAAATTCAAATATTCTAAAAATACAAAAGCATTTTAAAATATAATAAAAATGCAAAATCATGACCTGAACATGATTATACATCTAGTTTTCATCATTTTCATATGGTATTTATATTATGATTTGTATATATCTTAATTCATTTATATGACATGAAATTCATTGGTATTTATAGTGTTATGTAGGACATGCATATTTCACATAGATCAAGATGTTGGAATTTCCCCTACCTGATGGTCATACCATGATTAGGGAATCTTATCTAGAGGTTACTGTTGAATTTTTCAGTCACCATTATTTATATAATTGAGTATGTTTAAGTTAATAAAGTTTTTTCATCATAATTTTCATCCTTTAATTAGTGTAAATATGCGTAGTAAAGTCACATTGAGGTCATATTGAGGTTTGCCCTTAATCTAGAAGGATAATTACAAAAATTAAGAATTTATTATGCAATCTTAGTATGTTTTAAGACTATTTTAAAACATTTAAGGTATTAAAAAAAAATGTTGATTTTGTTTTAATATCTCCCATTAATTTACACTATAGAGTGTCTTAGTTAATTTTTGGTCTTCATAACCACTTCTTGGTTGACCATCTTAAGATTTTAAAGCATACCAAGGTATGGGTGAAGGAAATTAAATGGAAATTTGAAAATTAAGGAATAATGACACCTATTTTGAGGTGAATATTAAGTTTAATACCTTTAATAAAGTATTTGGATATGTCATTCATTCATATACAATAGCTATTAATATCTTTTGGTACTTCAATGCATATGCAAGGATGTATGGGTAGTTTTCATACATTTTCAAAGGAAAAAGATTGGATTTTTATTGGTTTACAAGTGGGAAAAGGATGATGCATGGTTTTATAGGATTCATATATTTTTATTATAAATTTTTAATATGTTATGAACTCAAAATATGTTACGATAGCTTAAATCTCCATCAAATTGATTTACAAGCTTAAAATTATCCCAAATTCAATGTGGAAACTTGGTGGAGAGTTTGAATGGATAAAAATGGTTGATATTAGGGATTAATAGTGTGGTTTAATCCTATATCATGTTTTTTATTATAAAAAAGGATGGATATTTATGAACAATTTTAAGAAGCATGAATGTTCCAAAACCCTTCAAAACCCTATCTAGAGAGCATGGAACATACAAATTTGAACTTTTGAAGTGTTTTGAAGATATATAAAGCAAGAATAATTATTTTTTATGACCTATAAATGATATAAATACAATTTATACCATGTTATAATCATTATAAAAGGCTTTATAGTTGAAAATAGACTGAGATGACAATCATGTATGAGAAATGAGCACTTACATGCTTGCAGACCTGAAAGTGAATTTTTGGAGTGTTTTTGAAATTTAAAATGAATTTAAAGTTTTATATGGTGTAAAAATAAAAATAAAAAAAATAATGAGCTCTTGAGACCATGTATAGCTCAAAATATAAAATTTTAGCGAACTAGCATACTTATTGCCCTAAGAGATGCTAGATATACAAAAATAAGCATAATTGGAGTTATATTTATTAAAAGCCTATTAAATTGGGAATAATTGTGGGGAAAACATTTCATAAATTTTTGTGTTTGTTTCATGTCCTTAAAATAAATTAAGAGAGATAAAAGTGAAAATATCCAACCTGTACATGTAAAAGTGTTGAAAACTAGTTCTCAAGAAGGCTAAAAGTGCTAAAACTCAAGTATTATTGATCCAAATACCTTGAAAATTTGTGTGTAGGTGTCATAAGATTATATAAATGTAAAATAATGATTTTAAACCTTTTTAGTTCATTCATGGAGGAATTGAAAAAGAGATATTTTTGTGTCAAGAAATTCTCAAACACTAATGGAACTCACACCTACAAATTTGAACTAAGTCGTCCTAAAGAGCCATAAGGAAATTATGAGAGGAATAAAAGTATATGACATAAGGTATATGTTTCATTATTAAGCCTTTAATTTTAGTTTTTTAGGTCTTAAAACATTATAATTAAACTTTTAGTGCAAAATAAAAATTTGAACATAGTCAAGAGGTCATCAAATGAGGAGCTCATGTTGTGAATTATCAATTCATAATCATTATTATCAGTCAATATAAGAAATTAAATCATAGAAATAATACTAATACTCTATCTATATGACATTATGAAAAGTTATAATTAATGAATGGGTGGTTTCACAAATATTCAAGCTTGGAAGGAGTCTTCAAGCATCTCAATAAGATCATCTCTTCCCTCTACACCATAATAAAGGAAAAAAGGTAAAATCAAACAAAGAATTGTATAACCTTATAGGCTTAGTTTCATCATGTAATATTGGAGGATTTGGTTATAGATTAAGTGGAGTTTCTTCATAAAATATTGGAGGAGTTAGTTCAAGGCTAAGTCAAGCTTTAAAGTCTAAGAGACAAATCTCCTCTAAAATAGGTAAAATTTCTTTATCTTTAATAAATTCAAGCCTAAATCAAGGACTTATATGCCCCCTCCAAATTGGGAGACTTAAAATCAAGTGTTAGTACATTAGAGAAGAGAAGATTTCAATTAAACTTAGACTTTAGTTATGTTTTAGTTTTTAGCCTTAATGAGGGAATTGATGACAAGCTTGCATGCTAGTCCCCTCACTAAGGACTCATTTCACTATATGAAATTGACTTTTCTAAGTAATTATAGAACTACTAGCTAGTTTTGGCTTAGCCTTCCTAAAATTTAGACTTGCAAACACCTTTTTGAACTATAAAAAACTGATTTTATCTTCTCATATGTTGGTTATTATATGAAATTGATGAATTATTGATGTAAGCTTATGATAATTACACCCTATCCCTGATTTATGTCCAATTTTGTACATGTTTAAGAAATAAAATAGATCTTATGTAGGTTGTAATTTGTGTCTTTTTATGTTTATGCAATTCGTAGCTGTGATAAATGCAATTTTATCTTCCTTAGACAAGTGGTCATCCTTTTAGGTACTTTTATAAGTTGAATCCTTTCTAAAAACAACTTATGACCAAGATTCATTGGTGAATTGTGAGTTATGTATGTGTGAATTTTGTTTAATTTCATTTTGTGTGTATCCAAACAAGTTGAGGTATTAATAGTTAGTCTTAGAAGTATATGAAGTCTCTCTCTCTCTCTCTCTCTCTCTCTCTCTCTCTCTCTCTCTCTCTCTCTCTCTCTCTCTCTCTCTCTCTCTCTCTCTCTCTCTCTCTCTCTCTCTCTCTCTTCATTATTAATAAGTAGTTTAGGTGAGGATCAAGGTGGTTCATCAAAGGAACTTCCCTCATTAAAGGTTTACTTCCGTTATAGGTTACCCATAGCCTAGAAGTGATCTCATTGTGTCAATTGTGTGAGGAAGCTTGAAAACCTTAGTCAAGGGTGCAACTAAAACATAATAATAGTTTTTTTCATGCTTGATGAGACTAGTATTCAATGTAATTCATTTATTAAGGAATTTTTTTTGTTGTTATTCATCATATCAGCTTTTGGAGGAATTTATATAAGCATAAATGGTGACTCCAAGTTATATATAACTAGTTTAAGCAATCCAAGTGACTAAATAACATCAATTGGTATGTATTTCAATCTTCCATTTTGTGAAAATGTATATTTATACCTTAATATAAAGATAAAAATATTTATGGATTCACCTATAGTAGCCTTGTACCATAAATAAATTAGTTTTGTCATGATAATTACCTCCCTCCCACACCTGATCATGTTTCTAATTAGCCTTGGAAAAGTCATGTTCTTTTTAATAATCCTGAAAAAAGTATTTAAGATATAAGACTTGAATGTGAGAGATAATTTATGGATAGTGGTAGGGAAAGAAAGTATAATAAGTATCAAGAAGAGATTGCATATCAAGCCTATATACATTATAAATAGGTATAGTCATTGATGATATATAATGAGGTTACAAGAGAGTAAATGCAGTAGATGCCCATGAGAAAATAAGGAATTGAATCCAAAATCCCAAGTTAGAAATATGAATAACCCCTTTAACCTTTAAGAGATTATACTAGATTCAAAAATATAAGATTTAGGACTCCTAATCCTAAGAATAATCATATACTTGTGCAAGATCCACCAATTTATCCTCAAGTCCCTGAAGCTCCTTAATCAAGGAAGTTTCCAATTTTCTCATCTACCCCTTCTATGACAATCAAAAATCAAGAGAGGGATAATATTTTAGAATCCAAACCAGGAAAGATTCCATCTTTCTTGAGCCCTCCACCCATCCTTATAGTTAGATTTTCTCATGAAGATCAAAGCATATAAGAATGTGAGAGGTTGATTTTTGAGTGGAAAAAGAAGAATGAAGCATCCCTAACACAAGTTTATTTCCCTCCTTTAAAACAATTATTGAATGAAACTCCTACTTCTAAATATCAAATTCTTATTAATTCCTCTTCAATGCCAAAGCCCATTCAAGATTATCCCATCAAGCTATATGTTCCTATTACTTCAAATGGAACCTCTTGCCCTTTAACCATATATAATTTTTTTAAGGAAGAACTATTATATGAAAGGAAAAATAAGAGCATCTAGGTGAAGAGGAGGATTTTCAAGTGAGGATTATCAAGAGTTATTTTCATCAAATGATCTTTAATTTGGCATAAAATAAGATAATTTTTCAGTATTTGAAGATTAAAATCAAATTGTAGCTACAAGTGAGCCTAAATAAGTCTATTAGGAAAATGTTAAAAATGAGATGGTAGTAGCTAGTGAGATTGGAATAGTGGTTTCACAACTTAATATCCCTAGACATGAGCTAAGTAAAAATATAAAAGAATATGTAGTGATTCATAGTGATTCCTAATGAGGATAAATATTTTGGTGAAGAGTGAAAATAGTACGTTGAGTTGATTCAAGATATTTAGACTCTTTCCAGGCCTACATCTCCTTGTGAAGACATTGATAAAGTGGTTGTGAAGGTTAAAAAACATGCTCAAGAGGATATTGATGAAGTAATATCTTTAGTAGACATTAATGAATCTAGAGAGGAGTATTTAGAGATCATTGAAGAGCTTTAATGACTTGAATTAGTTTTAAAAAATAAATATTATCAAGATGTCATAGAAGGCAAAGAACAATGTTATAGTGAGACATTAGAGGATAAAGTTACAGCTATTCCTAGGAATCAAAATGTGGTTACATTAGAAAGCTTTGTTACTATTTAAGAGAAACATGGTCATAATTGAACCACAAGAAGAGTTTGTCTATATTGAAAATATGTTTGCTTTAGTTGATTCACTTGGAGATAGGCCAAAGAGGTTGACAAGTAGGAAAAGAAATGATCTAACTAGAATGACACTTAAACAATAGTTTATTCTTCATCATTGTCAACCACATGGAGTGGATATAAGAGGTTTTGGATTTGATCCAAGTGGAATTTCATATTATATATAGTAGTGTTATATTTTCACTTTCCTACAAGTGTTGTTATGCACATGTTTGGTTTGTAGCTGTAGTAGTTTTCAATGCACTAAGTGATCTTGCACATGTATTATTGTTAATTTGAGGATGCAATGTTTAGTTTTAATTTTGAATGAGAAAGGTACATTAGTGTTTATCATGTTTAGATCATATTTGGTGTTGATCTTATAGGAATCTATGCCTAATTAACTTCATAAGGTAGATGGTCTTTTTAGGCAAGAAAATTTATAGAGGTCATTATAAATGTTGACCCTTTTAGTTACCATTGTTTCCATAATTGAGTATGTTCAAGTTCATAAGGTCTTCCATCATAATTTTCATCCTTTAATTAGTGTAAATATGCCTGAGTAAATTCACATTGAGGTCACATTGAAATTTTCCCTTAGTCTGTGAGGCTAATTTAAAAAACTAAATATTTATTATACATTCTTAGTATGTGTTTGAGACTCTTTTACAAAAGTTAAGGTAATTTTTAATTAAATAAGGTTGATTTTGTTTTAATATCTCACATTAATGTACACCCTAGAGAGTCTTAGTTAATTTTTGGTCTTCATAACCACGTCTTGGTTGACCATCTCAAGATTTTAAAGAATTCAAAGGTGGTGGGTGAAGGAATTTAAAGGTAAATTTGTAAATTAAGAAATAATGGCACATATGTTGAGGTGAATAATAATTTTAATACCTTGAATCAAGGATTTGGAGATGCCATACCTGGATCTATAATAACTTTTAAGAACTTTTGGTACTCCAATGCATATGCAAGGATGTATGGGTAGTTATCATGCATTTTCAAAGGAAAAAAATTAGATTTTTATTGGTTTCCAAGTGGGGAAAGGATGATGCAATGGATTTAATAGATTAATAAATGTTTTTCAAAAATTTAATATTTATAACTCAAGCCATTTTTGAAATATGCTAAGATAACTCAAATCTCCATAAAATTTGATTATCAAGGTTAAAATTTCCCCAAATCTAATGTGGTAACTTGGTGGAGTGTTTGCATGGATAATAATAGTTGATATGAGTGTTGAAGAGGATGGTGTACTCCCATATCATGGTGTTTAGTCTTGTAAATAAGGTTGGATCTTTATGAACAATATTTAAGAAGCAAGATTGCTTCAAAACCCTTCAAAACCCTATCTAAAGAGCATGAAACCTATAAATTTGAAATTTTGAAGTGTTTTGAAGATTTATAAAGAATGAAGAATGATTTTTATGCTATATACATGATATCAAGACACATGATAATAAATTAAAATAATTATCAAATTATTTATATGTGAAAAATGGACCTATATGACAAGCATACATTACAAATGAACACGTATAGGCCTGCAGACCTAGAAGTACATTTTTGGAGTGTTTATGAAATTTAACATGCATTTTAAATGATTGGAATATATAGATGGGGAAAATAAATAGAGAACTAGGGTTCAAAAAATTATAAACCCATTAGTGTTGGTTATTTATTTTTTCTAAAATTATTATTAAATTATTTTGGGCACATTAATGACTTGTATTATGTGCTTATAATTTTCATGAAGTTAAGTTAATTTACAAAGGGGTTATAAATATATATAGAGTATAAACTAAAAAAAAAAACATATATAACTCAAAAAATTATGCCATAAATTTAATTAACTCACTGATTAGCCCTAATTTACAAAATAATAATAATTGGGATAAATTGGTATGCTTTCAAGTGTATAAAACTTATATGAATGCATATATCCTTCCTTGGCTTCAAAAAATAAATGGACTTCACAATTTTAGGAAGGATAAACTCTTATTTTCACTAAAATAGAAAAATATAGAGTAATATATGTTCAATACAAAATATAAAATTTTATTTTGAATACCAAATAGTAATTTGCATTTCTTTTATAATCTAATACACCCACTAGGAAGAGTATGCAAGAGATAAAGGAACATCATGTTGTTTCCGAGATTTATTTTTGTTTATTTATAATATATACATATTTTCCACTAAAATAAAAAATAACATGGCTCTAAAATATATAATATTATTTATTTACAAGTATATACAAAATTTTGAACAAATTAATCTTCACATGGACTTGACATGTAATTGTAAAGCTAACCAAATGAGGGGATCACCTCCATTCAATAAAATGTGTGGAGATAATGATCATCATGCCCCAAATTACAAATAATTAATGTGCACTCATGTTATGTATGAATATAAATGTATATGATCATGTAATATCAATACAAACCACAAAGTATATGCACTAAAATAATTGTAGGATAAATGTCATGGATGTTTAAATCAATGTGAAAATAGAGCAAGGGATAAGTAAATACATAGAAATGGGATATAATAATGATAAATGAAAAAGCATAAAAGCAAATATATTTTAAAATAAAATAATAAAGGAATCGTACCATCAAGAAGATATGCATAAGATATTATCTTATAGTTAACTAGAAGTCCACTAGGGATTAGCTAAGCATTGAAAATATTCATCTAGGGGATGTTGATACGTATGGTTTGTATCACCAAGTTTAATGAAATGTGTATTATCTAATAAATCCTATAGTGTATCATTGTTTAGATTAAAAGTATATTCATGTATATAATTAACTTGGTTATCTACCTTTTCATTTTATTCATTAATATTGTAGCAATCCTTATCGTAATCATTATCATCCATGCAATCAGATTTAGAGAAATTTTTTTATTCTTATTTTTGTAGTTGTGCCTTTTATGAGATATTTTATTCATTTTTTAATTTTTTTATCTCTCTTATTTCAATTATTCATTTTGTATCTTTTCCTTTTTTATTTGTTACTTTATAACTTATCTTGTTCCATGTATTTCTTCTAAAACTTCTCTTGTTCAATTTTTTCCTTCTATAACATCTTTTGATGTAATGTGTGAAACATTTTTTGCTCTAATTTTTCTTTTTTAACTATTCTTTTTTCACTTTTTACTTAGAATATGCAAGCATAGTGTGAACATGTTTACTAGTTGTAATTTTTTTCTTAAATTAGGTGGTAGTTTTATGAATGTATCATCACCACTATCGATGATATTTTGAATTTTTTTCTTCAAATCCCAATAATTGTTTGCATTATTTGATAGGCACAATAATATTTTTATTTACTTAGAGGATGCATATATTGTAATGTGATCAAATTATTTTAAATAATCTCCCTAAAAATTTCACTTGAACTCTTATTAACCCTATGTACACTTTTTAGATCACTAGTTGTAGATATATCTTATTTTGGCTTCCATTCTTGAGATGAAGTATTTCTAGGAACAATATATCTAGATAGATATGAGATATATGATTGACACTGGTATGATTTCGATTATTTTTATATGTGATATTATTTTCAATTAATGGGATCCTTAAATTGAAAGATTGATTTTTATTTTATACCTCTTATATGGACATTCTCATAGTGTTCATTCGATCTTGAAGGGATTTTCAAGGATAAACCTTAGGTGATTATGATTTAATATCCATACAAACACCATTGAGAGGGTTTATGGTAAGTGAATGGGGATGAGGAGTAATATTTGGATGAACTCTATTTTTTACCATAGTAAAGGCCAACTTATCTCTTGGGATAGTGATATCATGGACCTCCTTAGATGGAACATTGTTATCGATATCTTCAATAAAGATAAAAGGAATAAAATAAGAATCCATGGTAGGAAATTAACAACTAACTATTCTAGGAAAAGTATTTTGACCTTTTAGTACTTAGATGAATGTAAATACTATGTTGTTAAAGGGATAAGTATAGTAAATCATTACATAAATATGAAATAAATAAAGCCAATATTTTATTATAGAATTGACCTAGTTTTACCTTTCTAAAAATAACAATAATTGATGTAAATAAGTAATCAAATAGAAAAAAATTGGGATAGATGATCTAGAGTCTAAAAATTGGCACAAAATCTGATCTAAGTGTCATAAATAAATCTAGGTGTTAAAACCCATTCCATATTATAGTACCCTAATTTGATAATAGTGTTAAGTGGTTCTAGTATCCCTAATTTGGTGGTAGCATCCTCTGTATAGAACTATTCTAAGCTTTTAGGTGCACCTGTGCTTAAGTCTACCAAGCCTATTCCTATATGCATGAGTTTTGAAACCCTATAGGTGATTTGTTTTGATTGATTTTATAAAAAAACCCTACTCCTATATGTTTTTAAGGCATCTAATTTATACAAGTAATAAGTGTGTTTTTTAGTGGGGTAGACTAGACATCCTCAACACCCCACTGTGATGAGATTTGACTACATAGTAATACTCTAAAGATGGATGAAGATCGATGTAGTTCTCCCCACTTAAGTTATAGTTCAAGTGTAAGTAAATATATTATTATTGTAGACTTGAGTACTTTGAATATGCTTGAAACTAGAAATATGAATAATCTAAGATTTGGAATATTATAGTTGGTAGTGTGTAGAAGTAGGATATAATAGGGATTGATAACCTTAATTGTGCATAACTTATTCTGAGTTTGTAGTGTAATTTTCATTTGATTTCCAGCTAGTGGTTAGAGGGCTAAAAGTCATGTATTTATGTCTATTTTGGTGCTTGTGTGGGTGCTAAAAGAGGACTAAAAAAAACCTAGGTGGTATAAGATTTGAAAAGATATCTATTTATGGAAAAATGAGTGAAATGATAGTAGCACCAAAATTGGGACACTAGCACCATGTGGCACTATTGCCCCTATTATGTTACTAGTGTCTAGGTGGAAGAACCTAAGGCATGAAGGTATAAGATGTAAGAATGAGGGTTTAAGACTATTTGAGGGATGACTAGGGATGCCTATGGCCTGCACAAAAGATAAATAAGTGTAAAAATAGACCCTAAGATGGGTCTAGGGATAAGCTAGAGATAATTGGTCTCAAGTAGCACTCTTATCACTCAAGTGTCATTTTTAGGTGATTACATTTCCCCCCATTTATTTTACAAATGTAGCAAAGAAAAATGACTAAGATAAAGGAAAAATAAGTGTACCTAGCCTAACCTATGAGGAGAAGCCTTTAATTTTGGAATTGCATATGTGAAGTATGATACATTATGTGTCCTACAAGTGAAACATGCATAGATCAGTCCTTTATAGATATCAAAAGTAAAGGAAAAATTGAGTAAAGAAGTAAAAATGAGATAAAAATGAGTAAAAAGAGAGGAAAGGAATGAATAATCTTCACTAGGTACATGAACCAATGCATAAACTTGGTGATAACTTGAGTGTGTTCATGTAGATAGTGATCAATCAGTGAATAACTTGGACTGAGTTGATGACTTGCTCAATCCTCATGTCTTGGTTCCTTAATAACTTAGTCTAATTTAAAGTCCATCATCTCCCACCCATGTTTGGTGGATCATGACCTATGAATATCTTGGATTGGACTTATGGTGTGTCTAACCCTCTCATGTAGGTAGCTGAAGAACTTAAGTAGATTATGACTCCATCATTACATACAGAAGTTTAGTAGATGTATATGAAACTAAAAATATGTGATGTAACTAGAAATGTCTAACTAGAGATATATAACTAGAGATATTGGCTTTGTGTCCACTCAGGTATATTAGACAGTTCTAGGCCACTCAAGAATTATAACCACTATAGATGGAGTAAGGCATGAATCTAGTGTGTAATATGGAACATGGTGTCTGATGTATACAATGTAGAATGATATGTATTGTGTCATTCTATCTAACCAATCAGTGTGTAAGTGAACATATGAAAACAAAGTGTTATGCATATGCCCCCAAATATAATATTTAAGCATATGGATTTTGAACTAAGTTATAATAATCTGTTTGAGTATCTAAATTGAAAATGGGAATGGTCATACCACATATAATTCCCCCAGTATAATTAAAGTGGCATGAATTTGAGATAAATTGGTATGAATATGAGCTAAAATGATATGAATTTAAGCTAAATTTGTAAATTTGTAATTGAACATGTACAAACCTAGACTATACCTATTGTACTTTTTTGGCCAATCTAGATTTTTTTGATATTGAGACTACTAGTGCTAGTGTCCCAATTTGGGTGCTAATGTATGACTAATCTAATTTTTATGCAACTATAACTAATATTTATGTCATTATTTACCACTATGTTTACTTAATTCTAATTTATTTATTTTAAGCCTATGTGATGAAAATTATATCATGAGTTTATTTTGACACCCTGATCTTTATCACAAACCCCTATAAATTAACCCTCTTTTGAGGGGAGTTGTTGAGCCTATGCAAGAACTATCCTTAATAATTTTTTTTTTGGAAAATGTGTGTTATACTGACCATATATGATATCTACATAATAATGCAATGTAATTTGCATACATAACATCAAAATGTAAGATAATATGAACATAAATTTGTAATGTGTGATGTATGTTATGTCTAGAATTCACAAGGATATCAAGATAGATATAACAATGTCTATTAACAAAAAAATTGAGTAATAATTAAGTATCTACCTAGGGGGATGGGGAATTATGTCCATCATGACACCCAAGTAGGAAGGGGAGATGCATGAGGTATCTCATGGAATCAAAAATTGGAGTGTGTAACAAGAAATAGACAAGTTTCATAGATATGACACATACAAGAAAGCATACATACAAAATACATGAGGCATATAAATTAGGCCAAGGGGACATAATACAAGGGACATAGACACATGTCACTAAATTTGAGAAATAAAGACATACAAGGACATGTTTAAATGCCCACATATGTAAACAAAAACAAGTTGGATTAGAGCCACATAGAAGGACATGTTCAAATGTATGCATACACAAATAATAAGGCACACACAAAGACATGAGCACATGTAAAAATCATACATATCATGAAAATTAGTGGTGTGGAACCAAAGATAAATGGCATATTCAAAAGTCCTTGAATGAAAGAAGCATAGAGATAAAATCAAGTCTAAACTAGGAAAGATAGAAATGAAGTGTGCATAAAAATGTAATAGAAATCTGTGTAAGAGCCAAGATGTATATATGTCAAGTCTGAAGTATTATTAGTTGAAAAAAATTATGAATAAGTGTAGCATGATAAATATAAAGATATAAAAATGCTAAATATATGATGTAGAACTTATAAATATGTAACTTGGCAATCAAAACTATGTATCTATGTATATTCCTCCAATTGGTAAGTAATAGAAAATCTAGATCATTTTAGAGAAATAAAGTCATAAAAAAATTTAAGCACTCGATAAGAACAAGTGAAGCATGTATGTATGATAAAAATTGACTATACTAAGATATCTAGCATGTAGTGTATGGAAACTATAAGAAATGTAAACATGTAAATGCATATAAGTTGTAATTTGATGTTTTATGAGTGAATATTTGAATGTTTTTGAAATATTAATTTTTTTGTGTTTTTTAGATATAAGATAGTTAAAAGTAACATGAAAATTAAACTATATACAAAGATAAAGAAATCAGGAAAGTATGTATAATAAGGGAGGAGAAATACTAACCAATGAGTCTCATGGGAGACTCACTATAAATGTGGCCTATGTTAAAAATATGAATGGTATTATCTCATGTAGTGTAATTTATATGATTTAGTTGAATGGTGTTGTGTTAATATAAGTATTATTCATCATTGAAATCACAATAATAATAATAACCTAGAATGTTAGATGGCAATTGCCTCATATTGTGGAGATGACCTTTATGAATTGTGTTTTAGAATATTGATTGTGATTCTTCCTTTTGAAACTATGCTTATTATATAAATATGGTGTTATGGAAGCTCTTTTACCAAAAATCCTTTTTTGAAAGTGTTTGTTGGCTTAGCATGATTTTTAATTTGCAACTTAAGTTATTGCTCTTGTTGTGTCATTTACTATATATTTGTATTTTTTGCCTTGATAAATTGCATCTATGGATGATGTGCCTTAGGATGTTCAATAAATGCTAAAACTTGACCAATATTATCAACTGATAGAATAGGAGTAATGATTCCTTGGGCTTACTTCCCCAAACCTTGACCATGAAAATCAAACTATTATAGTTATTTCTGGCCAAATCCATACTTCTTCAAAAGTTGAGGCCTATTTTGGAGAGGTATATTTACATATTTTACTTGTTTTACATGCATTTATTATATGATTTATTCCTATAATTATGATTTATGAACCTTTTATTTTTATAAATTATGCTTTGGTAATTGTTGTCACTTGGATTTTCACTATTTAAGGAGATGTCTTAGCTCTCCTCATCCAAATGGCACAACTTAAATACCTCTAGGCTATGGGTAGCATAATAATGAGGTGAATCTCTAGATAATGGATAAGTCCCTTGATGTACCACATGTAGACCACCACTACACCTATGCTTGTGAGGGAAAATGGAGATAAAACTAAAAGTAAACTATCCTAAAGGAGGTGATACACCAAATTAGTTAATGAATACCAACTAGCTACATGTTACACATGAGAACAAGGGACTAACTAGACATACACTTCTCCAATTTGAATCTTCTCACATTAGTATTTCATTATGAGGTTGGGAAAAAAATTTAGGATATGAGGACTATATAAGAGGCCTAAAATGACACTATTGAATAGGATAACTTACACAACATTGACATTTCATAAAACACTTCACATGACTTGTAAGAAGAAGCTATAAATAGGTGAGAGAAAGAGATGACAATGTGGAGGAAACCATAGTAATCACTAATAAAGATCCATAATTCAATTAAAAACATAATTAAGAGTCATAAAAGAGGAAAAACTATTAGTATTTATTGATCTAATGGTATGTAAATGAGCAAGGCTTTGCCATACTCAGGTGGAGCATAATTTACAAAGGCCAAAATGGTTGGTTCTTATAGAAATTGAGAGAGAGAGGAGAATAAATAAGTCCAAAGGTCATAAGGACACTTTTAAAGATGATAAAATTAGTTACTTTTTCATGATAAGAGAATCTAAAATTGATCATTGAAATTTAGGTGTCACCCCAAGTCATGAAACTCTTAAAATATGGTGTAGGAGTTCTAATTTTGTACAAAGAAATTGCCTTCATCATTAAATCTTGTTTTAACATCCAAAAAATAACTAGGGATAACTCTAATTATTGGAATAATATAGTAGGGTTTCATATATTCTTCTCCATTCATTGTCTGTATTCCTAATCATCTAAAATCTTTTGAAAGTGAACCATCACTACCTATAGTTAAAGAAACTCCTCTTTCACACACCCAACACACTTGGCTTCCAAAAAGGCATTATTTTTAAATTCATATTTGTAAAATGAAGTGTATGAAACTTTTTAATACCCTACATGGTCTTAGAGGCATTAGGCACACCTTGAAATTAGTTTACTTGAAGATTTCACCCTTCTCACTACCATGATCACTATGTCAGTTCTAATTAGCTGAGATGAAGTAGTTGGTAAACAAACTTAAGATTTTTTATGAATAATTAAATTGAGATTATAGGTTATCCCAAGTCCTAATACTTCTCTTAAATTTTTTTCATCTCTTGGAATTCATAGAACCTGCACAATGCACAAAATAGTCAAAAGAACCCATTTTGTACCTTGTTTATATAGATAGGTTAGCACCAAAATTGATGGTTTGAAGATATAAATATTAATATACAATGTAAAATCACTTATCATTCTATTTTGGTCCATTTGGATGCATTTAATTCATTTTTTCCCAATCAAATCCTTAACCAGGGTTTGCAAGTGTTTTATGTAGTTTTGACTTTTAATGATGTTTCATAAAGCTCTGACATTAAAAATTTAAAAAAATACTCGAAAAATAAATTTAATGACCCTATATAACATCATATATCTCCTTGAGTCCCAATGAAAGATGTCAAGGTAGATAAAAGCTTCCAAATTTGTCCACTCAAACACTCTTTTCTATTTATTGCAAGCTTGAGTTGGATTTAAGCCAAAAGTGGCTCTCTTTATGTGGTTCCTATGCAAGATGAAATATTTAAAACATCTATAAAGACCCTAAAAAAATTTCACAATCAATTGGAATGATTTACTATGGTTGGAATTAAGAATGACCTCCTCTTTGGATTCTAGGTCTAACCATGCTTAACAGGCCTGCTTGCAAACTTAGCCACCTAGAGCATCCTATTGGGTTAAATCCTTATGTGAAGTATTTATAATTTTGGTTTAGATGTATTAAACCTTATAAAAACTACTAATTTTTTTTCTTTATCTCCTGGTCCATCCTTTTCACTTTATTCTCCAAAACTTGCTAGTTTATGCATAAGGGAAGTACCCTCTATCTGAGACAAAACATAGGGTACTTACCCCATTTAAAATATAAAATTAAAGTTGTATGAGTTCCTAAAAGTTAAAAATATTTTTTTACCAAATATTGGCCCTTTATAAGGTCATTTGACCTTCTAAAATCTTTAAAACCCAAGATAGACCTGTGTGAAGTGGACTGTTTACAAGATTTGAGGAATGGATTACATATTTTTTTAATAGAGATACTTATTTTTTATATTGTCCATGTGAAGATCCTCTTGAGATAATTAATATCATTATGAATTTTTCCTATTTCTACTCATCACTTTAACTCTTTACATGCTCCTTCCCATACACCATGCTTAGACAAGATTGAGTACAACCTTAAATATATTTCCTATTTTCCTTACTCAAAGTTAACACCTATAGGTTAATTTACATGTATTAGTATTTGAAGATAGTATATAACATTTATTTAATACTTTTAATATTAAATTAATTTATGCTCTTAACCACCTCACACCTTGTGTTTGAAATACTCTCAATACCAGTCATAGGCACCTGCCTATGTTTCTTGTAGAACATGGGTCCACCTATAGATGAAAGTTTATTTTTTGGAATTATATATATGATTTATAATTAATATATATTTTTTAAATAGTTTAAAATTATCTTGAAATCAATTCAATTTACTTTAAGTTGTATGTGACTAAATTTTTTAGTTAAGTTACTTGATTGTGTTTCTTGCAGTCAATTATAGGTGGTATTTTAGATCAAGATATGACTATAGAGGTACTTACTAAGTCAGTAGACCTAGTTATCCAACTAAAATTTTATGTATATTAGAATAAAATGGCCTATAAATTTAAAAATATTACTTAACATGCAAATTTTATTTCATCCCAAATCTCATATTATGGATTTATAGCAATTGTGTATCAACTTCTCATTCAAGAGGCACCTGTAAGTGTGTATAAACCCAAAAACACAAAATTCCAACTTCCTATCCAAACATTATTTGGTGAATCTAAACTAAAAATTTGATTATCAAATCAATGTTGTCACTCCACATAGATACATGCCTTATTCACAATGTTGGGTATGAGGGTCTTTTTGGATCTTAACTCTTGTAGATGTCACTACCTAAATTTAGTGAACAAAAACACATATTTGAGATTTCCAACAACCAACCTCCACTAAATATATACCTATAAAACTTTGAATATATATTTTATTATGTGGGGAACATAAATTATGGTCATCTAGATATCATAAACCCTTGATTGCTTTGTTGCATGGTCTTGACAAAAAGGCCCAGACCTCTATTTTACACTTTCATGGATTTAATCCTTGACCACTATCACTGAATCTTTGAGTATGGATTCCCACTTAAATTTTTTTAAACCTATACTTTAAACAAGTATACCATGATATAATTAACACATCAATACTTTAAGAATTATTCCATCACTTGTTTTAATTTTTCAAAATACTCCCTAGCTCTCTGTTAACACTACCTATAGGTGGTTATTGAAATGTACAGGCAGTGATGATGACTATGGGGAATGAGTGTTATTTTGACCTTTTATAAGCTTTATAAACTTATAAAATATTTAATATTTACTCTTTTAACTATAAATAACATTGATCAGTTAAATTACTCCTTTGAAACACGATTGGTTTCTGTGAGGAAACTTGTAGGTTCATTTTGAGTTACATGTAGACAATGAGCAAAGTCATGAACTATACTCATGGTATATGAGCCTCCAAAAACCATTATATTTTCTTAAAATGTAAAAATGGATCTAATTCAACTTGTGACGATTTATAACAAGTCAAAAACTTTATTTCAACATGATACTCCCTATCAATTGCACTTGTAGGTGCATGCTCATAACAGACTATGTGTATGTGTGGTATATGATTGCAAACTATGGAGATTAATTTGGATAATGAAGTTTAAAGGTGAATGGAATCAAGATAACCTTGAAAAATTGAAATTAAGCTATCACAAGCCTCTAGAACCATTATAAAAGCATGAAAATCCATAAAATGGTGGAAACCTATTTGTCATCCCAAATGAGACCAATATACAAACCTGAGATGATTGGCTTATCAAATAAAATCTAAAATTGAAAAAAAGGATAGGGAACATGTGAGAGGGAAGTATAATACATATGGAATCAATCTAAATATATGGATTGTATGGAATTATCCAAACCAAATCAAAACCTATAAGGTGCATAGATTAGGAAGCAAATTATATAGTCTAACTTCTTAGGAATGTTTCATAAAGAACATACCACCATTCCTATAAAACCAAAAATAAAATAGAATACAAATGAATTTAGAAGACATCACTAGGATAATTTTACCTAAAACCTCTCCTAATTACTATATCAAGTACAAACTTGAGGGCCATTCTTACTTGCCAAGCATAATGAAAGAAGAGAGAAGTGATTTTATTCATTTATTGAAGCTTCTGATAAAATTTATCATTGGATTAATTGTATGGAAGACCAAGGGACACTATTTTAATTTCATCAATTGCAATATTTCATATAATTCCACACACCTCATAAAATGCTCACTTTTTCCAAGAAAACTTCCCTTTTTTGAAGAATTGGCCACTTTTCAATTATAAATAGTTACTTAAGACTTCTTAGGACACATGGGATGTGACATCACTTTTTTAAACCTTCACATTTCCTAAGGAGGTTGTACAAGTCATTTAGTAGTCTATTTTGACACCTAAAATGACCAAAAAAATATAAATATGAAAATTAACAAGACTAAGGCTAATGTGACATGAAATGACCTATAATATACCTTATGAAATAAAAATATACCCATAAAACACCTAAAATTTAGGTTTTTATTTATAGGGGTCCCAATTTGACCTACAGGGTCAAATTTGGTCAATAAATTCGTGACTCATAGGGGTAGTATGCCTACTATACTAAAGATTAGTATCCTTATTAGTCCATTAGGATTAGGGAGTCATCTAAATTCTAAAGCATAATAAGAGGAATTTGACCATTGACAACAAGATTTGATCAAGATAAGACCAAATGACTACCTAAACCACATAAAATAAAGCAAACTAACTAAAAAGACACACACACATGTGCTCAAGTCACTTAGGGGAATAAAAAATCAAACCAATATGTATAACTAAAAATTAAGCATACCTCCCTTTCTAGGATCAAAATTAAAGTTCCTTTCATCTCCTTCTTCATGAGATGAGTCATAGTGCCAAACATGTTGATCCTTGAATGAGATGCTTAGTAGATTAGACTTATTTATTGGCATTTCACTTGCTATGCTATCAATTAGACCATCTTCAAATATGTCTCTAATGTGAATGTATTCCTATTTATTTTTTATACATACCTCATAATACTACCCAATCTTCATATCATGATCAAATTATATCTTCTTGGTAGGCATGGCTTCAAGAGGAGTAGTTTCTTGTTCTTTGGAAGATTAAGTCCAATAGAAACTTGTTATAACATTAAAAATATGATGTGTTTCTCCCAACTATTTGAGATGATGATAAACCATTTTGATGATTTCAAACATGTCATCATGAGATGCATATGCCTCTTGAAGGGACATGCTTGAAAATTTACATCTTCTTTGCATAGCCACTTGAGTGTCATGGTTGCCTTCTCCATTTTTGACTATATCATAGCCTCCTTGACGAGGAGTATAACCTACTTAAATTATAATAAAGAAATCATCCAAAGGATGATTAGAGACTTATTCTTTCTCATCTATAACATTTTGGAAAATGTCATCTTGCTTACCATCACTTGTAATCAGCTTGAAGGAAGTTATAGACTCCTTGAGAGACTCAAATTCATTACAAATGCTTAAAAACTACTACCACAAGTATTTATCTTCTATTTTATCAACATCATGAAGGAGAAAAACAAGAGAATCTCTTTCATCCTATTCTTTATGATCCAAAAGGACTTCATCTAAGATTTCTTCTTTGGCACAAGGAAGGCATTCTTCATTATCAACATACCAAGAAGCCTCAACACAAGGACTCATTTCCTCTTCAAAATTTGGATACTCTTGAGGACTATTGTGTTGCATATAAACTATTATAAACTAATTTTGCTTCTTAAGGCTTGTAAGATCCTCAATTTCCTTCTCGTTCTTGGTGATGCCAAGACTAGGCATTTATAATCAAGTGACTTAGCCTAATGAGGCTACCAAAGAGATATGTTTTCTTCAAGCAAGAGTTATGAATTGCTTTCAACCAAACTCTCTTATTTAGTTTCCCATACCACATGTCCATTATGGAAAATGGTGATAGTGTGAGGAAAATATGAACTAGTTGGTGGAGGTGGAACATAGAATTCAAAATCAGATTGAGAATGTATTGTAGGGGATCCTTTTGGAAATTCTTGAGGAAGGAGAGGTAGAATTTAGGCTAAAATTGCTTGGTTTATTCCTTTACTTTGGAAATCTATTTTTTAAAATATAATTTAGCTTAAGGAATTTATTGAAGAAGTTTATATGGGGTGTGTTTGAGCATAGGATCATTTTTTGGCTCTAAACCTTACATCACACCTTGACTCAACAATTTAACTCTCAACATTAAATCCTTAATTTGCTTAGCTAGGTTCTCTTGGAATAGTCTCTGTTGAATTTGATGGGCATATTCATGAGGATAAGGAGTACAAGAGGGATAATACAACTCATGATAAGGTTGATAAGGGTCACATTAGAGCTTGTAAAGATAATAACTAGGTTGATAAGGGTCATATTGGATTTAGTAAGGATCATGACAAGATTGATAAGAATCACACAAAGTTTGATAGGGAATGCCATAATTTTTAGATATCTTAGAAACTTGTGTAAAATAATACTCAACACCAAAAATAGGCATAAAACTTCATTAATAAGCAATAACACAAATAAAAATTACCAAAAATCTTCAAAAGGAAAACCTGGGATGCTTGACCAACTGTTATAACTTTAAAGTCACCATTTATGCTTGGATAGATGCCTCCAAAGGCTAATGTGTTGAAAGACAACACCCAAAATATTTCAAATTCTTAGACTAAGAGTCTAACTGGGCATGCCAAAAACTATTGTCACTTAGATTTTCACTCTTTAAGGAGATGTCTCATCTCTCCTCATCCAAGTGGCACAATTGAACACCTCTAAGTTGTGGGTAGCCTAAGAATGAGGTGAATATCTAGATAAGGATAGATCCCTTGATGTACCACTTGTAAACCATTACTAAACCTATGATTATGAGGGAAAAGGGAGATAAAAATGAAAGTAAACTATCCTAAAGGAGGTGATACAGAAAATTATTTGATGAATACCAACTAGTTGCATGTTACACATGAGAACAAGGGACTAACTAGACATACACTTCTCCAATTTAAATCTTCCCACATTAGTATTTCATTATGAGGTTTGGATGAATTTTTAAGATAATGAAAATATAAGATGCCTAAAATTGAACTATTTAAAATGATAAATAACTCAATCTTGACATTTCATAGAACACATCACATGACCTACAAGAAGTTATAGATAGGTGAGAGAATGAGACAACAATGCTAAGGAAACCATAGTCATCAATAAGAAAGATATATAATTAAAGTAAACACACTATTAATAGTTATATAAGAGGTAAAATTAGTATTTTTTATTGATCTAATGGTATGAAAATGATCAGGGCTTTACCATATATAGGTGGAGCATAGTTTACAAAGGCCAAAATGGCTAGTTCTTATAGAACTTGAGAGATTGAAGAGAAGAAAGAAGTAAAAAGGTAATAAGGACACTTGTAAATCTGGTAAAATTAGTTACATGTGCATGAGAAGGGAATTTTAAATTTATCATGAAAAGTTAGGAAGAACAAGTGTCACCACAAGTCATGAAACTCTTGAAACGTGGTGTAGGAATTCTCATTTTGCAAAAAGAAACTACCTTCATCATTCACCGCTATTTAAATGACCCAAATTTAACTAGGGATAGGTATAATTATTCAATTGAGAGGGAAGGGTTTTATACATTATTATCCATGTATTATTTTCATTCCTAATCATCTAGAATATTTTGGAAGTGAGCCATCATTGCTTGTAATCAAAGAAACTCCTCTTTCACACACCCTACACACTTGGCTTCCAAAAAGGCATCCATTTTCCATGAAAATTCATAAAAGATAGTGGATGAAACTTTTAAATACCATCCATGACCTTATAGACATCAAACACACATTATAATTAGTTTACTCGAAGCTTTTCACCCTTCTCACTACCATGTTCACTATGCTAGTTGTAACTGATTGAGATGAAGCAGATATTAAACACACTTATTAGTTTTTATGAATAATTAATTAGATATTATGGGTTATCCCATGTCCAATCATTCTCTTAAATTTGGTTTTATCTCTTGAAAGCTCTTAAAACCTGCATAATGCATAAAATAGTCAAAAAAGCCATTTTGAACCTATCTGTACAGATAAGTTAGAACCAAAACTTATCGGGGGAATATTTTAAGACTATTTTACAACATTAAATCACTTAAAATTCCATTATATTCCATTTGGATGAATTTCCTTCATTGTTTTCCCAATCAGGTCCTTAACCAGGGTTTGCAAGGGTTTTATGTAGTTTTGACCATTAGTGATGTTTCATAAAGGTCTAAAGTTCAAAAACTAAAAAAATACTTCAAAAATAAAGTTAATTACCCTATATAATATCTTATATCTCCTTTATTCCTAATGAAATGTGTCAAGGTAGATACAAGATTCCAAATTTGTCCACTTGAACTCTCTTCTCCATTTCTTGCAGGCCTAAGTTAGCTTTAAGCCAAAAGTGGATCTCTATGTGGTTCCTCCACAAGATGAAATATTGAAAAAATATATAAAGAACATAAAAAAATTTAAAAATCCATTAAAATTATTTCCTAAGGCTATAATTTATAATGACTTCCTCTTTGGATTCTAGGCCTAATTATGCCTACCAGGCCTACTTGTAAACTTAGCCACCTAGACCATCCTATTGTGTTACTTTATTTTGTGAGGATTTTATCATGTTTGTTTGGATTTCGTGAAAATTATCACACCTAATAAAAAGTTTCCTTCATCTCTTGGTCCATCCTTTTCACCTTATTCTCCAAAACCTATGAGTTTGTACATAAAGGGAAGTACCCTATGTCTGAGACAAGATAGAGGGTACTTACCCTATTTCATAATACAAAATAAAAGTTTTATGAGATCTTGAAAGTTTTAAATATTATATGTAATAAATATTATCCCTTGATAAGGTCATTAATCCCTCAAAAATCTTTAAAACCCAAGACAAACCTGTTTGAAGTGGACTATATGCAGGGTTTAAGGAATGCACTACATATTACTTTATTAGAGATACTTATTTGTTTTATTTTCAATTTAAAGAGAATATTTATATCATTAATATAATTTTTAATGTGTCCTAGTTCTGGTCATCACTTTAACTCCTTACATATTCCTTCTCATACACCCTATTTAGACAGGACTGAGTATAACCTTGACTATATTTCCTATTTTCCTCATTCAAAGGTGACCCATGTAGGTTAATTTTCATGTATTATGATTTTAAGATACAATATAATAATTATTAACACCTTTGAATATGAAATTAATGTATTATCTTAACCACCTCACACCTTGGGGTTAAAATACTCTCAATATTACTCATAGGTAGCTGACTGTGTTACTTGTAGCATAGGGGTCCACTTGTAGATGAAAATTTGTGTTTTGGAATTGTATATATGATTTATAATTCATCTATATATTTGAAATAATTTAAAATTATCTTTAAATAAATTCAATGTACTTGAATGCATGTCTGACCCACTTATCTGGTTAAGTTTATTGACTAATTTTCTTGCAGTCAGTTGTAGGTGGTCTTTTAGACCAAGATATGCTTGTAGATGTACTTACTAAGTCAATAGACCTAGTTATGTAACTAAATTTTGATGTATCTTATAATCCAATGGCCTATAAACTCCAAAAAATTACTTAACATGCAAATGTGTTTTCATCCCCAAGCTCATACTATGAATTTATAACAATTGTGTATCAACTTCTCAGGCAAGAGGTACCTGTAGGTGTGCATAGAACCAACAACACAAAATTCCAAATTTTTCTCCAAACATTATTTGGTGACTCTAAACTATAAATGTGATTATAAACTCATTTCTATCATTCCACATGGATACATGCCTTATTCACAATTTTAGGTATGAGGGTATTTTTGGAGCTTAACTCTTGTAAATGTCACTACCTAAATTTAATGAACAAAAACACATATTTGAGATTTATAAATAATAACCTCCACTAAAAATATACCTCCAAAACTTTTAATGTCTCTTTTATTATATGGGGAGTACAAATTATGGTCATCTATATGTCAAAAAACCCTTGATAACTTTGTTACATGGTCTTGACAAAAAGGTGTAGACCTCTATTTTCCACTTTTGGGGATTTGATCCTTGAACACTATCACTAAATATTTGAGTATGTATTCAAACTTAAATTTTTGAACATATCCTTAAAATAGGTCTACCATGATATAATTAACATATCAAGACTTAAACAATGATTCCATCACTTGTTTCAATGTTTCAAAACACTCCCCAGCTCTTTGTTAATACCACATATAGGTGGTTATTCAAATGTATAGGTAGTGATGATGACTATGGGGAATGAGTGTTGTTTTTACCTTTTATGATATTTATACTATTATAAAATATTTAATATAGACTATTTTCAATATAAATAACCTTTATCAGTTCAAATACTCCTTTGCAACATGATTACTTTCTATGAGGGTACCTATAGGTGCATTTTGAGTTACTTGTAGGCAGTGAGCAGAGTCATGAACTATACTCATGATAAATGAGCCTAAAACAACCATTGTATCTTATTAAAATTTCAAAATTGATCCACTTAAAATTGTGAATATTTATAACAATTCCAAATCTTGTTTTCAACATGACACTCCCTATCTATGTCACCTATAGTTGTACACTTATGGAATACTATGTGTATGTGTGGTATATGATTGAAAAATATAGAGATTACTTTGGAGAATGAATTTTAAAGGTTAATGGAATCAAGATAACCTTGAAAAAATGTACATTAAACTATCAAAACCCTCTATAACCATTATCAAAGCATGAATATCAAGAAAATGGTGAAAACCTATATGTCATCCCAAATGAGACCAATCTACAAACCTGAGATGATTGCATCATAAAATAAAATCAAAATTTTTAAAAAAATATGGTGAAAATGTGAGAGGTGATTAAAATTCATATGTAATCAATATTAGTATATGGAATGTGTGAAATTATATAAACCAAAGAAAAACCTATAGGGTGTATAGATTAGCAAGAAAATTAAATAGTCTAACTTCTTAGGAATGGTTAATAAAGCATAGAACATTATTATTATGAAAATAAATATCAAATATAATTTGAATGAGTGGATAATACATCATCAAGATCATTTCTATTTAAACCTCTTCTGCTGAACATACTGAATACAAACTTGAGGGCCATTCTTGCTTGCCAAGCCTAGTGGAAGAAGAGATAAGTGATTTTATTCATTTCATGAAGCTTAAAATAAAAATAATAATTTTATTAAGTGTATGGAAGACTAAGGGACACTCTTTAAATTTACTCAACTCTAAGAGTTTTTACAATTCTATACACCTCATTAAATGCTCATTTTTCCCAAGAAAACTACCCTTTTTATGAATAACCCACCAATTTTTAGTTATAAATAGTTACTTAAGACTTTTTAGGACACATGGGATGTGACATCACCATTTTAAACCTTCACATTTTCCAAAGAGGCTATACAAGTCATTTAATACTTTATTTTGACCCCCAAAATGACTCAAAAAGACATAAATATTAAAATGACCAAGACCAAGGCTAATGTGATATGAAATGAAATAAAATGACCTATAATATACCTTATGACATAATACCAGCCCTAAAACACATAAAAATCAATATTTTACCTACATGCATTCCAATTTGATCTATAAGGTCAAATTTGGTCAATAGTAACCATTTTTGTATTATTTATGGATTTGACTCTTTTTGAATTTGTATATGTGCCATTGTATTTGATTAGATGATGTGTCATTATATAAATAGTTTTTGTTCATTATCTATTATCTTTTCATTTTCAATACTAAACATGAATCGGTGTGGTGCCCATGGATTCTTATATATACACAATATTGTCTAGATATCCTCACTAGGTGTAGAGGAGGTAGGTTGATCATCTTATCTTTAATCATTTACCTTAGTATCTCACTTGAAATATTATTTGAACCTTTTAATATTTTTGAATAAATTATAATATATGCATTATGTTGTAATTTATGATTTGGATATAAAAGAGTGTTAGACATAACTTTGGTAGGTGTAAATGTATATACATGATCAACACCAACATATTTAAAAGAATTTGTGTATGCAACTTGATTTTCCAATATTGAGACCTATTAAGATAGTAACTAATTTTGACTCTATAATTTTGATATTAGTCTTATCATACTGGTACTTTATTCCATTAGAGTTTCATAAATACAAACCCTAGTTTATTTTGATTGAACATGTAGGCACACACCCTATAGGAGGGAGGTGTGGATAGGCTGAGTATGGGAATTAGTAAAATAAGTATAGGATACTTCATCTTGTGGAGGAGTGATATCATGGACCTGGTTAGAGGGAAGTTATATGTCATCATCATGGAGATGAGGAGGAGAAGGAGATTATTTCTAATGAATAAGGCATGACATTAAAACTTAAATCCTGGTTGTTAGCTTATGTAATAGATCCTCCATATATATAAGGATTTATTTATTAATTAAATTCCACATAAGAGAAAGATAACATGTTATGAAATATGAAAGATATTTGAATTGATTTAAAACAACATGTATGTGTTTGTGTCATTTTTTAATTCATTCCAAATGAAAGGAAACAAGCATGCAAGAGAAGTTAGGAAACTTTGCATCAAAAAGTAATTAACTTCATATATCATTATTATCATGATTGTACAAAATATAAATCTAATTGGGAGTCGTAAAAGGCTAGAAACATAAATTATAAGGTTGTCTAGGGTTAGGGTTTGTGCAATATTTAAAGTAAGTCAGGTTGACCAAATGTTTTAATATTTTAGGACATAGATGTATGTAAATCATATGTTGTTAAAAGCGATGGGTATAATAAATTAGGGTATAAATATAGCTAACGATTTTTTTTTATAAAATTGACCTAGTTTGAGCTTTCTAAAAATAACAATAAATGGTGTAAATAAGTACTTAGTTAGAAATAGACTGAGATATATTATCTAAAGGCTTAAAATTAGCATAGAAGCTAATTTTAGTATTATAAATAAGATCTAGGTGTCAAAAACCATTATAGATAGTAGCATCCTAATTTTATAGTAGCACCATGTAGAACTAGTGTCCCTATTTTAGTGATAATGTCCTCTATGTAAAATTTTTCTAAGATTTTGGGTGTAACTATGTTTGAGTCTATCAAGCCTATTCCTACATGTAAAAGTTATAAAACCCTATAGATGACCTATTTTGACTAATTTTATGAGCATAACTTAATCCTTCATATTTTTAGGCCATCTAGTTGATATAAGTAGTAAAGTGTGTTTTTAAGTGGGGTTAGGATGCACATCCTCAACACCCCACTGTGATGAGAGTTACTTACATACTAATACTCTGAAGAGGGTTCAATCCTAATGTATTTCCCCCCATGTAAGTGCTAGTACAAGTTCACATGAATCTAGTATGATTTAATACCTAAGTTATTTAAATGTAGTTAAGACTATAAATTTGAGTAATATAATGTTATGAATGTTGTAGATGGAAGTGTGTATAATTAGGGAATAATAGGGATTGATGACCTTAATTATGCATAACTTGTTCTGAGTTTGTATGTGTAATTTGCATTTCATTTACATCTTGTGGTTAGAGGGCTAAAAGTCATGTATATATACTATTATGTTGCTTGTGCAAGTGAAAAAAGAGGTTTAGGATAACCCTTGGTGGTCTAATATTTAAAAATATATCCATTTGTGGAAAAATAAGGGAAAGGATAGTAACACCAAAACTAGGACACTAGCACCATGTGGCACTACTATCCCTATTATGGCACTAGTGTCTATGTGGAAGAACTTGAGGCACAAAGGTAAAAGATGCAATAATTAGAGTGTGGGAATTCTTTAGATATGACTAGGGATGCATGTGGCCGACACAAAGGCTTGATAAGTGTAAAAATAGGCCTTAAGATAGGTCTAGGGATAAGATAAGGATAAGATAGGGATAGGTGGTCTCAAGTTGCATTCTTAACACTCAAGTGTCATTTTTAGGTGGTCACAAAAACCATATGGTGTTTTTTAATAAAAAATAGGTTTTTGATAACATTTAGTAAATAGAAAAAAAAATGAAATTTATTTGAAAATAGGTACATTATTTTTATTCTAGACCTAATTTACTAAAAATACTAAATTATAAATTACAAAAACTCCATACAATATTTTGGAAAAAAAATTATTTTACATCCACTAAACACAAACACAAAAAACCTTAGAAATTTAAAAAAATGGATCCATTTTTATCCACATACTTTCTAATCAAGGAATAATTCTAATATATTAAAATCATAATAGAATGAGTTAGGAAATCCTAGGTCAATTTTTTTTTATTTACATAGAGGGGAAGGGAAAATAAAAAATTAGGTCACAAATAAAATCCTAAGGCTGAAATTTGAAATCTTATATGGATTAAACGCTAAGGGAAGACCTAGGGTTTGACACTATTCAATATGTGTAAATATTCACCAATATGTTTTACCCTAATTTTGATTAATGAGTGAGATTAATATAATTAATATTAAACTTTCAAATGTATTTTAGATTAATACATATGGCATTGAAACATACTTCTAAATGTAAAATATAGATATTGATTATTCTGATTTTACAAGGATGTATGTTTAATATGGAAATTACTAAGGAGATCAAGATACTTAGTTATTATTATTGACTATCTGACTGTGACTTTTTCTATAAGTAATAATAAAAAATAAATAGTTTGTGATTTATTTATTATTATAACTAATTCATTATCTGTGTAGTGTTGATTCACTAGGATTGGGTTCATATCATCAATCGATACTGTTTTATTGGTCAGTAATGACCTACATAGAATTAGGTCATAATAACTATCAAGTTTCATGCAAATGTATTTTTTTATTTATGTTTTTCATCCCAAACACTATTTGTAGATGTAGACATCAAGCTAGCTTTCCTTAAAACCCTAGATGTGCTTTATGAGTGTTAGAAACCTACAAAAATGGGAGAACTATAATGGGACAAGTTTGTTGGACATTATGATTGATTAAGATAGATATTCTTGAGAATTGTCTTTGAGTATTGAGCTTTGATATTTAATGTTGTCATTAATGTCAAACATTGTAATGAAGGTGTATGGCTCTTTCATTGATGTCAATCTAATGTAGTTTATGTCAAATGTTCTTGTGAAAATACTTGGTTAAGTAAGCCTTGAGGTCAATAAAAAGAGTATAAATAATCTTGTAATGCTTTGTATATATCTTGTGAGATGATATTTATGGGTGGAAAGATGAAATGTGTGATCTCTGAAGATGATATAGTGTGCTTTGAAGTTCTATATAAACAACACCAAAGATGATACAAATGTGCTATGAAGATGAGAATTATCTGAAGAGAATGATATATAGAATACTTGATAATGTTTGAGCATGAGTGAGATTGTATGAAGTTATATATGAGGTATTGAAGACATTGTATATGAGTATAAGGTCAAATTTAAAGATCTACTTGCTCTGAATATCTATGTATACAACTCCAAAGATACTAAAATTAAGATTTGAAGAAGTTAAATTAAAGATCTAAATAAGAGTGAGTGTATGCTGTTGTTTGATAGTACATAAGAAGTATTGGAACATAGGTGAGTTCCAAAATGAAGTCTATAGAGTGGTTATAAGGTCAATATCAAGGCTTAATATGACTTGTAGTTCAAGGATTAGAAAAAATGAAGAGATGATGATCAAACAAGGTAACATAATTAGTTTCCTTGACTTGACTTGAGTGAGTAGATGAATATTGATAGAGTTAGGTAAAGTTGTATTAAGTATGTGCATAAAGTTTTATGACTTTTTTTTCAAAGAAAATACTTGAAAAGTGTTTCAAGGTTTCATGAGTGCACAATATAAAGAGATGTCTACTCGAGAAGGTTTTATTAGTGCTCATGGGCACATGCAATAGTTACATAAGATTACAAGTTGTTCATAGTATATGAATTATTGTTCTAGCTCAAATTTATAAGTATTGTATTATGTAAGGAGGAGCTAAGTTTTATGAATGATTGTTAAGACTGAAAGTTAGTCTAAACCCTCCTAAAACCTTGACTATGACCTAAAGTTGAAGATATTGTTAAAAAGATATAAAAATGGTTTGATATGATCTTAAAATTGATTGGAGGTTGAATTTTAATCTCAAATTCATCTACATGTGTGATTGGTTCTCAAGTAAATAAGAAGACCATACAAATAAGTGTTTGTCTTTTGAATATTTAATATAGAAAAAAACATTGATTGAGTCAAGGTTACTAAGTAGATGAAGATAGAAGTATGAGACTTATATTTTATGTTAATAAAGTTTTATATACAGGTTCCAAATCTTAGTTATGATAAGTTGATGATCAAAATTATTTAGTCACTGATTAGACCGTATGGTACAGATAGTGAAGAAATCAAATAGTAGTAAGAAGATGTTTCACAATGTATATTCATGAAAGAGTAATGCATTGAAATACATAATTATGTTTTTTGGATCCTGAATGATATATAAATTATTTTAATAATATTGTAATTTAGTGTAAGAGGTTGAAACATTGAAGCCAAGATGACTTATCTAGTTAAATAGAGTCTGTAAGAGAGAAGGTCAAAAGATTGGTCTATAAGACTAAGAGTCCTAATTAGATATTATGATATAATTTATTGAGGATGATTTGCAGATGTTTTAAGATCCTTTTCATGAATTAAAATACATTTAATATATTCATATATCATATGTTCATGTTTCTTTGATTGTGTTTTGGAGTCAATTGATAGTTCTAAGTAAACATCTTATAGAGAAGTGTTTGTGTGTATTTATACTGAGTTGAAGAATTAAATGAAGTTAGTGATAATATTTAGGTCATAAGGATTTTGAATATATATATATATATTTGTGTTGTGTGTGTTTATCAAAATTGGATTTACACCTCAGTGATTCAAAGCAGAGTTTCAATTGTGCACATGCCTTTTATAAGCAGTGATTTGAAGAAGGGTTAAAGTGGAAAACAAACCTAAAAGGTCCTATAGACCTTAATAAAAATTGGAAAATGGATATTAGAGTGGTGTGTGACATGTTCCTACCATGTGAATCATTTGGATAAGCTTAAGAAAGATCAAAGGGCAACGTGTTGTTGATAAGGCCTATTAGGTCTCCATAAGCCTAAAAGAGGATTGAGGGATAATTGATGTTTAGAAAACCTATTACAGTAATTGATTAATGACTAAGGCATGCTATTATAATATTATTTAACCTTTCCATATATGACCTAAGTGATTTGAAGTTAAAGCTAACCTAGAAGGATATGATTCAGTGACTTGTATAAAATCAAGAGAGTTAGGCCTATTTTTGTGTTCTAAGAAAGTGTAGAGGGGATGATAGGAGTGTGAAAAAAGAGCTAGAGAATAACATGTGAATGATATAGATCATTTGAGAATAGAAGGAGGTCATGAGGACCATCAGAAACATCATGAATTTCTAATAGAAGTTTTGAAAGAGAGGATTAAGGTCAAAAGACCTAATCAAGATATGAAGAGAGTTAGTTGAGTGAAGAGTAATAAAGATTAGTTTGAGTGGACTCAAGAGAATAAAGAGAAGAAAGAGTAGATCATCATATTTTGTATAAGAAATAATTATTTTGTAAGGTAATAAAATAATCAGGTGGTTGTGTTGGTGCTGAATCATCTAGGGGTTTGTAGCCTCCTTGTAAGTTAGAGCTTCATAAATCCAAGTGGGTGATTTGTAATTTAAGGGTTAGTGCTCCTTGTTGAGTTGGTGCTTAGCTAAAGACTATCAAGTTTGTGCTTGATAGATTGGGGTTGGTTCTCCAAGTTGAGTGGGTGCTCAACTGAATGTTAATGTTTATCTTATAAGATTGTAGTCAATTTTATTCATTAGTGGATTTTCTACCCCAAAAGAGTTTCCCACGTATATATTGTGTTCATGTGTTTCATGCTCTTATGTTTTGTTTTTTATGATTGTTGAAGATGTACATGCATATTAATATGTTTCATACATAGTTACCTGGAATTGAATGAAAAGTTTTGAAGACTAATTCACCCTCCTCCCAATCATCTTATTTCCAATAAAGTTTACCCCAATCACCCCTAACTAATTTTGACCATTGCCTATATGTCCAATAATATAGGGAGGGAAATAAAGCCACACAATTTTCCCACCTTGTGTGATTGTGAAATTATGCTCCTTCATTATGTGTATGTAGCTAATGTGGATTTGATACATGAAAATGTTTTCTTTCACTCTAATTTGAATTCTTTAGACTTGTCTTGTGACTCTTTGTAGTGATAGGTTTATAGTTTTGGAAGAATAGGTATATTTTATCAGTGTATAGTAAGGTATAGATTCTCACATATAAGTTTTATGTCCATTTTAATGGAGACCTTGATTCATTTATATATAGATCTAATATAAAAAATCTTTGTAGCATTGACATGTTAGGATTATGGACCAACCCTAAGGATAATTTTATTTTATAAAATAGCATCACTAGGAAAATGTTAGTTCTATCCAATGTAGGTCATTATTGAATAGTGATAATGATTATAACTAGAGGAATTGATATATGTCTAGGTACACCAAACTAAGAGTTTAAAAGATGTATGTGTAGGATATTTAATAGGTTTAAAATAGATAGTGAAGTTCTTGTCGGTTTGGAATAGTTGAAATAAATATTTGAATCTATCATGCAAGTGTGAGAGGATGGTGAATTAGGACCTTGTTTGTGTGCTCTAGCTATGCATGGTAAATGTGTGTCAAACTTACTATTTTAAAGTACCAAAGACTGAATTTTCGTATCTACATAATTTTTCTTTGTACCACACTAATAGACAATAAAAATAATAGAATAATAAATTATGATGATGATAAAAAGATAAATTAAGATAGACATTAGTTGCATAAGGATCTTGAGGTTGTTGCATAATTGGATTACTTGACAGTTGCTTATGTTATTTTATTGATTAATTGGATAGTCATTTATGATCATTATTCAATTTATGACACCTTCAAGTTAATATTTATAAATAAATAAATGAATTAATACTTAAATAATGGTAAATAGAGATAAATAAATAAATATTAAATAAAATAAATAACATAACATAACATAGAAATAAATGGAAATAACATAGGGAATAGAAGAAGAGAGATAAGTATCCCACACAAGAGGAAACTTGTCATGAATAAAACTAATGGATAAGAATAAGAAGAGGGGTATAGGGTTTGGAAGAGGAGACTTGGAAAAATTATAGTGAACTATTTTAAAAACTCTTAAGGAATAAAAGCAGAGATAAAGAGAAGAGAACGATGAGCAAGAAGAGCTTGTAATGAGGGTTTCTACTAAAAAAATATATCTAATATGGTATTTATAATTTAATCTCATTATTATAATAAAATACAATTTTTTTAAGGATATAATTTTTAAAACATAAAATAATAATTATTTATTTATTTATTTCTTGTGCATCGGCATTTGTTTGTGGAATTTAGCTTGTAAAAATAGGTAGATTTGACATATTATTGCATTTAATAAAGATATAAAGGAATATGGTAAGTGAAAAAATTTGGGGCCTAAAAAGTGGACATTTATTTAATAAAATCATAATTTCAAAAAAAATGCATACACTCTTTTGTGATTTAGGCTCGATTAAAACCAAATCTAAAGCATGTGCATGCTATAATGATGTTTTAATATAATGTGCAAGGATTTTGAAACAAGAAAGTTGAAGAACCAAAATGTAGGCGGTGTGTTTACTCAAATTAATTTTTATTATAGTCCTATTACTTTATATTTATTCTAGTAAATATAATAGATTAAGGCCACTTTGCATCTTCTAGAATTGGTCTCTTATCTCCAAGAATTAAAATTTAAAACATAGCTTTTAAAAATCAAATATATTTATTATTTAATCTTAATTAATATTTTGGTATTTATTTTAAGGCTTCTAGGTCATAAATTCTACAATTGGTGTCCATTTTAGGAAAACATATAGGCATTTTCAATTTTATGGCCTTGTATGTTTTTTTAACATTTCTAGGGGTTATAGGTGTGTCAAAATTAAATTCTATAAACTAACACACACCCAAAAGTAACACAACAACACCATATTCATTTATGACTAGGGTAAATGGGTAAATTTGGGGAAGATTTTTTCATAGTCATCTTAGTTTTTAATTAATGTCAATGTAGTGTGAATGGCTAAACATAGGTCACCTTAGTGATCCTTTCACACCCAACCACACATTTATGTTAATTTTAATTTTGATTAGGTCCCTTATAGGAAAAAAATAACACACAAACACCATATCCATTTATGACTAAGGTAAATGTTGTCAGAGTTTACAAAACTCTCACCCAAAATCTCTCCAAGAGTTCATCACCATATCCATGATTCAAATGCATTGCTCACACAAATAAGAAACTATCTATTAACAAAAATGATAGATTATAATGCAATATCAACTTATCCTCTATGTCTTATCCATATCTCCATATATCAAGATGCACAACTAGAGTGCATATAAATAAGATAGAGAGTGAGAGAGTAGTGGTAGGTATATGAACATAATGATAAAATAATGTTAAAATACTCCTAAGTAAGGTTAACAAGTAATTTACCCACACTAATTACTCTAACACCCTCCCTTAAGTGCAACTTAGGGAGTAGTGAAAAATAAAAGAGTGTAAGACTCCTTAGAAGATAGGTCTCAACAACTATGCCATGTTGGATACCTATGTACAATGTTAAGAGAATATAGTGAATAAGCCAAATATCCTGATGGACACCAATCCATCTTGCCAGAATACATGGATGCCAACCACTATAAACACCAAGTAAAATAAGAATTGGTGATGAATATAAGGATCAACTAGAAGAAAAATTAATCTCAAAAATATTGGGTAGAAGATGAAACCCAAGGAAGCATTACAAAACATACCCCCTCAATGCTAAACACTAGGTGAAAATACTCATAATATCTACATGAGTGGTCTAAATCCAATACTTGAACACCTAAACTACCATAGTAATTTTGGAATCATGAAAATGGATACCCATGGGTAATTCTGAATATTGACAGATGCTAACGATACCAGAAGTTGCTCACAACATGGCAACAATCATACTATTGAGGCTGGTGTCAAAAATATAGAAGAGTACACCAAAAAAGACTAATAAATGATGAGACATTATGAAATCCTCATATGGGTTTTGGAAAACAATTTTCCTGAATAGGATACCCATGTACAATAGAGGAAGCCAAACTCATTATTATGCTAAAAACAAGAAAGCACACACACACACACACACACACACACACACACACACACACACACACAAAAAGTTCTTATTTATTGAAATTAATGGAATTTCTCTTAGAAAATGCAAGGAGGTGCAAAGGAATGGGCCTCAAATGTCTCAATTACATGAGCATAGACGGAAGTGTAAACTAACTAGTAAAAATTCATAAAGGAAAATAAACTTGCAAACATAAAAAAAAAGGTCATGTAGGAATGACCCAAAATCCACTACTTGAACATATGTTTGAAAATGTAGTAGGAGTCTTGTCAGATAACAACCATGTGAAAAGAGACAAAAAATATTTTTCCTCGATAGGGTCTTGGAAACAAGGCCATTTTAGGTACCCTTTATGAGATTAGGAAAAATAGTGCATATTTATAACCAAAGAATAAGGAGAGATACAAATAACCACAAAAATTTTATTATGGGGGGCATGACCACCAGCCATGCTAAACCCACCCACCGGTCTTCAACACTCATAAGTACTATAGAATGGTGAATGATGTGGGGGTTTAGGGGTGACAACCCATAGTGAACTCAAGATTGTGTTATAGGGTGGGGTCGAGGGGTAGAGCCCTTGAAGGTAAATGCAATTTAAAGCCATTTTTTCCTTTGAAAAATCTCAAAATCCACCAACTTAAAAAAAAAATTGCCCCCCCCAATGGACATTGGTTACCACCAAAAATTCATCTACAAGAATGGGAATAGCAATAAGAGGCAAATACAATATAGAGGTTTCAAAAAAATGTAAGGAAACACCCTCCACTATAAAAAAAAATCCAACCTAAACTCATGGGTATAGAAAAGAAGCATGAACACACCCCACCTTTAAAATGTGAAAAAAACCCATGACCACTTGGTCGAAAAAAGGATTATCACTAAATTTTTTTCCCCCACCTATTAAGAAAAATATATTTTAAAATATCACCAATTTTTCAAAAAATAGATTTGACTTGGGTAAATTAAAGCAGCCAATGGGTTGGTGGTGAACACTATGGTGAGAGGAAAGAAGAAATTAGATGCCTTCCTTTGGCAGATGTGGACCATATGTATGGTACAATGAATAAAATGCAAAAATATATTTCTCAAGGATTCTCTAAGGGCATCTCTACCACTAATTAAGTCAAGATGAAGTAAGTCAAGTAGACAACCAAGATCAACTCCACTTTTCAAGTTTTTAGGGCCGAATCCATTTCTAAGCTTTAATCACCCATGATTTATCATTCTTCCCCATATAATTCCAACTAGCATAGGCTTCTCATGATGTAGTAGAAGTCTTAGAAAAAAATATATTATTAATTCTACTGGAGCTGAAGCTCTTTTGCACCAGAATGCTAGATGGGAGGTAGAAAAGACAATTCAACAAATTTTCTTGATAAAAAATCTTTGTAAGTAAATCTCCACTTTGAAATCCACACAAATGGAATGCAAAATTTAAACAATTCAAAAATCATGTTTACCAATCTTGAATGATAGATCTACCATAACTCCTAGTGACCCAATCCATGATAGATCTACCATAACTCCTAGTGACCCAATCAAACTCTAGTATCCAATAATCACGATTTATCAAGAGCACCTCGAAGAAAAAACTCTTGAGCTTGCCATGATTGATATGCACAATGATGCCGATATGAAAATGGTTGTTATTTCTCTTTACAACAAAACATCAAGATGGATTCTCATAGAATCTATAGTATTCTAAATGAGGTGTAGAACATTCAAAATAAAATCAGAGTAACTTTGTCTAACTAAACTGACCCAACTACATCTCTCTATAATAAGGAAATAAAAAATAGATATCTAAATATATAGCTAAGAAATAAAGTAGGACAGACATCCATGAAGGATGAGAGATAAATTTGAAATAAACACTTTGAAGAAAGACACCATAATGAATGATACGACTGGTATATAGCTGATCCAAATATAATGGTTTAAATATCAAATAAATGCTCTAACCATATGCAATACAATGGATATGGGAGAATAGTTCAAGAGAGTGTGGGATAGAATCAAGGGGCTTAGGTTTTAATTTGTTTTTATAGATCTAGTTGAAATGGTTGAGCATGAAGAACACAAGACTAGATCTAGTTGAAACACCATAAACCAAAAATACAAGATTCAATGAATGCCAATATAACACTCAAAATACTGACTATTGTAATAATCAAGTACAAGAGGAGAAATTAGACATTCTAAGCAATGAAACTTCAAAGGTGGATCTAATACCATGTTAGAGTTTAATAAAATCTCACCCAACATCTCTCCAAGAGTTCATCACCACAACCATGATTCTAATGCATTACTCACACAAATAAGAAACTATCTATTAACAAAAATGATAGATTATAATGTAAACTCCACTTCTCGTCTATGTCTTCTCTATATCTCCATATATCAAGATTCACTACTAGAGAACCTATAAATGAGAGAGAGAGAGAGAGAGAGAGAGAGAGAGAGAGAGAGAGAGAGAGAGAGAGAGAGAGAGAGAGAGAGAGAGAGAGAGAGAGAGAGAGAGAGAGAGAGAGAGAGAGAGAGGGGTAGGTATCTCAACATAATGATAATATAATGTTGATATACTCCTAAGTAAGATTAACAATTAATTAACCCACATTAATTACTCTAACAAATACAAAAACATTTAGGCACATTTTTACATGATCAACCCATTTATCTTCAAATTTAGGCCAAAGTGGTGTGATTGTGTCAATGTAAGTCACATTGTGACCCCTACACATCTATTAATGCTGATTTTACTTATGATTAGTTCCATTATAGTCCAAAAGCAACATAATAAAACCATTTCATATTGTGACTAGGAAAATGTGAATAATTTTGGGTGCATTTATGTATGATCAACCCAATTCACTTATAATTAAATCCAAAGTGGTGTGATTATGTTTAACCCTAAAATATAGATCAGGGAATATAGGGTTAAAGGGGTAGAGATAGCCTAGGGCACAAGGATGGTAAACTATCTCTAAAGTAGGCTAATTAATTTCTAAATTTTTACAAACATATATTGAATTTATTATGGTGAGATGTGCTAAAAATAGAAATTACAACTATGTTATATATTACAATGATAATGAAAATAAGATACATAGCTGGTTCTGATGCTAATACAAATCTAGATTTAGAACATGAAACAAAAATATTCAATCTAGATTTAGGATCAGTCACTTGATTATATAAATTATACCTTTATAGTTGTGGACACTTACATCAATGTAGGATATTTGTATTGACAATTATGTCTAATTTGGACACATGCTTCCAATACAAAATACCTAAGGAAATTAGATGTGACCACCTAAATGATTTTAGGTTAGGTGTCATCTTTGGTCTATTATATTTAGATATAGGTCATGGACTATCACTCCTTATCAAATGATAATATCCTAGTTCTTCATCTTCATAGTGGATATGGGAAAAATGGGTTAGTGGGAACATAATGTCAAAATACACTAAAGATCCCTCTATTATTTACCATTGCCTACATATCTAACACTTTGAATAAGGCCCCATATTTATGTACTTATCACCTACATGTTGGCTTATATGTGTATCATGTAATGTGTGATAATCAAGTATATAGAGTGACCTAAATTATTACATAGAAAATATGGCTCGTGGGATGCTCCTTTAGTATTTTAGACTTGTAGATGTGTTGTCCCTATGATTAATATGGAAATAGGATAAAAATAGGTAATATTTTCTCATTTGAGTTCTTGATCAAATGTCTTTGGTATGTTTCCTTATGAATAGGTAAAAACATTTATAGCTGAAGAATGAATGAGGTTTGATCTTGTATTTATAGAAATCCCTTTGGAGAACATCTCACATTAAATCACTTAGGTTGACCATAGGTATACATTTCATTTGTAAATTAAATTAATTTAGGTCACTAGACACTTGTGTTGGGATAGGACACTTACATTGATGTAGGCATCTAGCTAGGACATAAGTGTTTGAATAGTTATAAAATATGCATATGTCCAAAACTTATAGATAGATGATAATTAGGTTTATAACATTCTAAACATGATAGAAGATTTGAGTCATTAGAATAACATTGGTTGAACTAATAAATAAATAAATAATCATAAAAAGATAGTGTATGCAAGCCTTTCGATAGTGGAAAGATAGAGAATCTAAAGATACATCCATGTTATGTATTTTCAAACTATACAAGATTGAGGTGATATATGATTTATAAATAGTGTCTACATTTTACCCTCTTTAAACTAATAATGAAATTAAAATTCTAATAGAGAAAATGTGTACCTAAGCATGTATAACACACCTTACCTTTGCACGAGTCTAATTTGAGTGCTTTGTTGGTGACTATATTGTAAACAAGAACATGTTATTATATATAATCAATGCGTATAATCTGAAATTAAAAACATTGAAATCAAAAGAGAGAAAGGTTTAAGAGTACACTTGTGTATCGATGCAACCACATTACCTTTTGAAAATTTGATTTGAAAATACGTGTCATTATGAATAATGAGAGTGAATATTAGGACAAATATAAATTATAGAAATTCCATATATCTAGTGAAATAAAGATAGATTGGAGGATCCATGCCACTAAATTTAGAGAAAAGTTGAGTTACCACTCAAAAAATGAGATTATCTTAACCATGCAACCTAATCATACTTATAACCTGGTGAGTGTGAGTGAAACAAGTCAACTCACACTATAAATATGGTGAGGTTGGATGATGTTAATAGAGAGGTTCTTGGATCACCAAAACTTTCTAATTATGGGGATAGTCAACTATGATACTGATAAATAACTTATTAAGGGACCTTTTTTAGACCTATTAAATATTTATATAGATTAATTATAAGGTTTTATCATGATTTAAGGATATATCATAGATATTCTTGGTGGTAGAAACATGCATGCATAGAAATAGAAATAAGAATTGATAAATACAAAACATGGAGTATTTCATAGTGAGACTAAGTACATTCATATTTTATGTAGTTCATATAAGAAACATCTAAATATTTAAGAAAATAATAGAGGACTTATTATTATATTAATCAAAACATTTCATTACATACTATCACATAGATTAACTTGTAGAATCTTACAATACAAGCTTAATGAACAAGGACTACATTAATCTCATAGTAGAGGAATTACAATGATAAAAATCAACCCTTTTTCATATAGATACATCCATAATATAGCTCAAAGACATTATAGTTTCAACTTCCTATCTATTCCAAGTAGCTATCTATGCCAAGTCACTTGTAACTTCCTCTGTTGTTATTAACTCAAAATAGGCCAACTAAATTTTGATATGACTAGCTAGTTAACAAGATTTCACAACTAAAAATGGAAGTTGTTACTATGAATGAAAGATATGTTTGGACATTATTAATAGTAACATATTTGAACATATGACATATATATTCAAAAAAAATCCTGCTAACACTTTCTTAAACTTAAACTATTGTCTCATCTTGAGACAATGTTGTAGTAATGTAGAATAATTCCAAAAAGATAGGAGGATGCCCATGAGTTGTAAATTACCTAGGGAACCAATTACTAGTTTTCACCCTCTATGAACTATGTATATGACCTCATGAGTTTTCAACTAAGTAGTTCACTATAACTCACTATATAGCCATTTGAGAAGGAAAACATAGCAACAAAATTTCAAAATTGTGATACCTGCACAATGTTTAGGAAGAAAGAGGAGTTGAGTCCAATTGGCTAGGGGCCAAAGAGAAAGGTAGTGGGGGAATATCACATTATTGAAGTTGGGATTACAATTAGATTGGTGGAATGAATTGAGGAGTATTAATCATAGGCATAATCATAGAATCAAAAGCTAACAAGTCAAATTTAAAAGTTTTCCAATCCAACAAATCTCATGGATGAGACAAAGCAATACTCGTAGGTAACCCTGGGAAAGAAGTAAATCTTGGAAGTATTCATCCATAATGGTAAGAAAAGAAGTGCAGACATCAACATTTCACTAAGTAATATCTTTATGGAGGTCAACAAGTTTTTTAGCATACATCTGTACTTGGAGACCAACAAAAGTACTATATTGGGTGTGCATTTGACACTATTATAAATTCACCAACATGGTGTCCTTGGTATAAGAAGAGGCCAAAAGTGTGATATATAAGTCATCCATAGAAGTGGCTAGATAGAGGATGGTTTCTTTGGCCTAACCAACTTCTATAAATTCTAATTGTGTGTTATCCCAAATGTTATCTAGATCTTGCTTCTAGTCTAGTAGGAACTAGGCTACATGTATAGATTACAGATATTCCACATAGATAGACTTATTATATTCATATAATAACTCCAAAATGATTTTGGTGTCATATTTGATTCCCAAACCTTGGGTACATAGAGTCTATAGTTGTTGAATATGTTTCCAATCTTAGGTCAACTATACAAGGAGCAATGAAAGTTTTCATGTAGAAGATATACTCTCCACATTTGAGACTTGTTGTACTAGGATGAGGTAGGCATATTAAATTATTAAAAAATACTAACACATGTTTTATCATAGTCCTATATAATCTAATGTTGGTTTGGCAACTCTATTACCCAATGATGAAGCTTTTTGTGCAATGTTCTCTTGAAAGGAAACTATGCCTTCAAGTTATGTGGCTAATGTTAATTGTGAAACATCTAATAATGATTATATGGTGGGAATGTGAAGATATAGAGTAGATATGGATGCCATTATAAGTTCCTATTATATGGGTGAAATTGGAAATAAAATGTGATGTGGTGGGAGGAGGTTAGTAGAAGGTCTCACAATAAAATATTTTGAGTGGGGGGTTCACTAGTAGGTAGTATAGGCAGTTGTTCTATCACAAGCTTTAGTGGATTATATTGTGCTTCTACTTATACCAATTTTAGTGTATCCTTTAACTATAACTACTCAAAAAACTCCTTAGCCTTCTATGATTTTATTTCCTATTGTTTCTTTATAGTGTCCTTAGTGTCTCTTTGGTATTAAGCATTAGCCTCTACCTTAGTCTTTACCTCCTCTACTTTTTACCTTTATTCAAATTGTTACTATAGTTATTTTTCATATTCAAACCTATCCCATGAAACCATCATAGCATTAGATTAATGTATCCTTTAATCTCATAGTTCCTCTTACTAGTATTGTTCATCCTAAGCTTTAGATACTTCCACTTAGGCTTCAGCTTCAACAAATTAAGGTGGTGCATGTTGCTATAAGAATACATGTTGTGATACTTATTTATTTTTCTTTGCATCTTCTTTGGCTTTGCACTTTCTGTCTTAGTACACTCTAAATTTGACAACTTATTGGGCTTCCTCCCAAGATGTCTATGTTCCTTAGTAGTGGTTAGGTCAGTTGTAACTTCCTCAAAATAAAGATTAGGATCCTCATATGAGGATAATGAAGGGATAAGTATTTAAATCCAAACCTCCAATTTAGAAACCTATGACTTATTAATGAGATGACTCATCAATTTTTGAGAAAAAGCTACTAGCTAAAGCTGTGTTATAGATTGCATTTGAATTAAATATAGATCCTACATAAGAATTTGTAGTCCTAGAAATATCTCATTTATGTCCCAAGGTTTTTGAGGATATCATAGTGTGTACTTCCTATAATTGAGATTTTTTAAATGACTATCCACTAGAGGATCAAAAATGCTAGGGTGTATAGGAGAAGGAGGTAGTGGACCTATAGCTAGGGCCTCATGAATTTTACATAGATCTTCTTATTTTATAACCATGTCCACAATTATGTAATATGTTTAAGTTGGAAAATCCACCCATAAGTGTGATATAACCTTATTCCATACCTATATGGTGCACATGGATTTCAAAAAGAAGTAACCCTTCTCTTGTTCTTAATCATACAAGTATTCAGCAATATCAACTATCATGATCTAATACACCTACTATTTATTTCTGCCCAATTAAGGAAGATCATAGTTAGTTTTGATATGTGAAACACTCATATCATTTAACCATGAATCTTATATGTAAGTTATGTATTGAGGAAGAGATGGGGATTGCCAACTACTAGGTACTTTGTGCTTGATAGTATCTCTAGGTTGTGTGATAAAGGTAGAGGGTGGTTTACTCAAATATCCTGAAGCTATCAGCTATGGAAGAATAAATTAAAGATGTGTCACTCATGTGGAATCCACAACCTTCTATTTTTAAATCTATTATTATGTAATTTACATGTCAATGAAGAAAGAAAGTAAGGTTCTAGGGAGTTTTGGTAATTCATGTATCTAAATGGTAATGCCTCAAGGTAGCTTTGTGATAGCTACATGTTTCAACAAGTATTGCATCACATCTAGAGGAATGCACAAGTTTGTCATAATGAGTTAACCAATTCTTCCCACCATACTTTGAATTTCACCTATTAGGTGATATACCCACTTTCCCTTGTCCATACCAGGTTGGAAAATTGGGCATCAAGCCATTAGTTTACATTTAGGTGTACCTCACCTTTAGGAGTCTTCCATTGTGTAAAAACTAAAAGAAAGACAAATAACTAGTACTAAAAAGTGAGGTTTTTAACCTAAATAACCTTTTCAATATTTGTGATGAGTTTTGATACTAAAAACTCAAGCCAATCTAACTCTTCTTGATAGTGGACCATGTTGTGGGGAATGTCAATTACCTTGTTGATGGCTTGTTTGAAACTTTTAGTGGTCTATCAATACCATTTAGTAATGCAATCTACTAATATGTACATTAGGTCATCTAAGATTTTTGAAATCTTAATCCCTTTAGATCTTCTTGCATAAGATTCACATACTTCTAGAAAAATAGGTGGTACCTTGGACTTGTATACATCCATGAATTTCACTGTCATTAAGAATCCTATCACACATGCCATCATAGTCATGTTAATGTACACTATAACATCGTAGGAAATATAAATATTCCCATCATTGTAGGGATTGAGTAAATTTTATATGATTTCTCAAATCACCAAATATGGGTAATTGAATCAGTCATTCCACATCAATGTTGTGAAAAGGATTCATCTATGTCAATTCCAAGCATTCTATGCCTTGGATTTGTTGAGGACCAAATAATCATTGTTCACCCATTCAAATTTTTTCTAGTGATTTAGGCTCAAAAAAATCATTTGATGTAGTGTCAATCCAATGCCCATATCCTCTTTATATGAATCATTCAACAACATGATCAAGTGAGCTATGTCAATGGCTACCATGGTGTATGTTATTATGATATATTTCTTTGAAAATTTAGTTAGACTCTTATCTCATTATTATATTCATAGGTTATCATAAAAAAATTGATCTCAATTGAAATCTTAGTGTAATTATGATGGTAATGAGCTAGATGTCTTGCTTTTATAACTTATGGTATGGGAGATATAAATCACATCAATTTAAATATATTTTAGTACCATTAAAGCTTCGATCATGTGTTTTAAATAGACATGCTCTTATCAAGTAGAATTCTCATCAATTTGTTTAGTTAGTATCCACTCTAGTATTTAACAATGATCTTGATGTGACATGGCTTCTAACTAGTTTAATGTCATTTGTTGATATTCCTTGATTAGACAATAAGCTAAAATATTCCTGATAAGAATTCAGCCATTGATCACCTACCTTACCATTTAGCATCATAACTAACCATTATTAATAGTTATTAGAATCTAATATAATTATACCTATTATTTCCCAGACATTATTATTGTTTCCCATCATTTATTTGTTGATCTATGAATGCCAGATTATTATAAACTTGAAATACTACTATGTGAATCCTTATCTATGATATTTATTGACACACCTCTAATCTACTTATAAAATCAAATCACACATAACACACAAAAGTCAAAAAGTGAATCCTAAGCTAACCTAGTGTGATCCTACTCTTGTTATTAATATGGTCCAATTTTAACTACATATAAACTGTTAGTATATAACCATCAACTCAACTAAGTAAGATGTTTCCTTATAAATAATGCATAACTACTATACCTAGTTATGATATCTCATGGATGATGTATGGGCCTTTCCACTTGATGTTTAGTTTTCTTATAAAATTCTTCAATCTACTGTCATAGAAGAGAACTAGCTGGTTTAACTTTATTTATTTCATTTACACTTTTATGTCATGCTAAGCCATTTATCTATGCTTTTGAATTTCATGTGTCTAAATGGTTATACATCTATCATCATCTATACGATTGAGGTCTAAAAACCTATTTATGAGGGATTATTCATCTCCCATATGCATAATTTGAGAAATTCATAGATTGGGTAGAATATATTCAATATGAATCACAAATTCTAGTTCATACATGAATTAGAATGAAGTAAGGCTCGTCATGCATTTGTAATGTGTATGATAACCCCATAACACTCTAGGAAGTCTATCTTCCTAGTCATATTTATGGACATCATATATTTTGGTCAAAATCTTATAGATGACCTCTTTCATAGATTCTACCTGACTATTCACTTGCAGTTGATATGTTTTGATCTTGTGATGTGAAATAAAAAACCTCATCTATCAAAGTTTTAATTATTTTGTTCAAAAAATGAATGCCTTGATGACTTACTAGTTTTATTAGGTAGATAAAATAGGTAATGATGTTCTTGTATAGGAATTTCATAATATCTTTGGTTCTCTAACTTGGTGTCACAACAACTTATACCCATTTTACAAAGTAGTCTATCAGAGTAATAACATACCTAGATTTATTGAATTTTTTTGGTGGGTTAATGGGGCCTACAAAGTCAATTCCCCATTTATCAAATGAATGTTGTTTGAGAATTGGTTGTAAGGGAATTTCATCCCTTTGATTCAGTTTGCCCAATCTTTGATAGATGTAACACTATTGTGTGACCCACTGTACATATTAAAATAGGTAAGGTCACCATAATCCACTCTATAACACCGTTCTCATAGTAGTATCCCCTACGAAGTGGAATTATACAAGCCATTGATGTGCCTCTCAAAGGATTTATGGTCTCTCATATTCTAAGATAGTTATTTACAAGACCTCATCTTTCCCTAAATAATAGAGAGAGTCATAAATTATAATATAAGGGAGTGCTTTTATAATCAACTATTTCTTCTCCCTCTCCATATAATATTCAAGAAAGTTCCCCTATTTTAGAAATTATGCAACATATTATAACTATTTGCATATCATAGTAGCCTAAAATAGATGGTTTTAGATTAAGGTAAAAGCAGGTTTTGAAGGGGCCCCAAAACCCTTAACATCAAAAAGAAAGATAAACCAATAAGCACAACTAGGTTTTAAAAGAACCTGAAACTAGTAAAATAACTAAACTAGGTTTTATAGGGACCTGCTACCAACAGATGTGACCAGATAAAACTACCATCAAAACACTAAAACTTGGAAAGTTAACAGGCTAGAACAACAACCTAAAAAACCTCCCAAACCAGTAACCAGCAAACTAGTGAAGCTACCAATTTACCAACACAAAAAAAACTAGTCAGCATAAGGGAACATTAGATTTTCCTTTTACATTGAGGTTTTCCTTACTTGACCGAAGGTTATTATCTAGAGGGGGAACCAAAGGCTTAGACTTTTTCCTCTTAACTGTTATCCATCCAACCTCTAACTTTTCTGCCTCAACAACCCATGCCTCAGAAGACAAAGACCCATGGAACCCAGGGGGCACAGATGCCGCAACAAGCTCCTTGTGAGAATCAAATGATGTCTGGCTCCTAGGAGGGTCCTCTAAAATAGGGGAAGAGACCAATGCCATCTCAACCATTGGCTCAAAAACCACAGCCTCTGTAGGAGCTTCAAAGGAAAGTTTCACCAAAGAATCTTGCACAACCACCATCTCGGAGTGAACACTATCCTTAGTTTCAAAAATAGCTGGAGCTTCCAAGGGTTGTTTAACCATGTAATGCTCAAAGGAGGCCTCAGACCACCATGAAGGTGGTCACCTAGATTTGGATTTCCTAGTAGCACAACGAGTAACAATATGACCTGCCAAGTGGCACTTCTTGAAATGAAAAGGGATACCCTCAAAATCCAACATTTGTGTCCAAGTACCCCTCAAGGAATCCAAACAAATCACCTCAAGAAGGCCCTTAGAAAAATCCAAATCAACTAGAAAGTGTGCATAGGTTAAATGGTAAATATCTAAAGTGTCTGCATCCACATATAAGAAATCCCCAATAGCATTTCTAATAGTTTCAAAAATTGAATCATGCCAAAGATGTATTGGAAGATTAGGCAGCCAGACCCAGATAGGGAACTTATTAAAGGATTTCAATAGAGGATCAAAATCCATGTGCCATGGTTTGGCCATAAGTGGATATCTGCCCTGCCAAGAAAAATTATTGTGACACAAAATAATCTTCCTGTCATTGGAGCAAAGGAACTTTGCTATAAAAAAACCTTTAGCACACAAGAAGATATGGACATTATCTTCAATAAGTGGCATCCAGTTCTTGGAGATCCAACCATGTAGATCTACAAGAGAGGACCAAAATCCATGAAAGCAAAAAATATTAGTAAGAAAGGAAAGCTCTTCTATCATATAAAAGATGTCTTCAACTGATTCAGGATCTAGAGTTACCCTAATAGTTTTAACACACTTACAGGCAAAATGTGAGATGGCCCAGATGAGGCATGAGGAAGAGCATCATGTAATCTAGCTTCAAAAGTAGCCACATTATCAAAAGTCCTTCCCACAGAACTAGGACCCCCACACGCAGAGGAAGCCATACCCATAGTGGGAGCCACACCAACTGCCCTTAGAAGAACATTGGCAGAGGAAGGAGGATAGGGAGATGCCTAAAATAGATGGTTATTAGGTGACTCATTTTGGATTTCTTCAAGTTTTTCACTATTGGTCAGCCTACTCATATGGTTTGGGCCTACATTTTCATGTCATGCATTTATATTGATGTAAAACTGGAACTCATAAAATAAACCAGCCATATAGAAATTCATCCTCTAAGTATGGGATTGTTGACCAAGTATTGTAGATCCTAGTGATCTATAAAGAGATCAAAGGGTGTCACTAAGAGGTAATTTCAAAACTTCTATAGTGTAAACATGATGGAAAATGCTTCCCACTCAGTTGTTGTGTAATTATTTTTAGTAGCAGACATATTTATACATGCAAAATGGATTGGATGGTCTAATATTCCCTCTCCCAACTGTGTGAGAATTACTCCTAATGCAATTATTAAAGCATATACATGGATGTGAAATGGTTTATTTTAGTCAAGAAATATTAAAATTGGAATAGTGACCAATCTGTACTTGAGGTCTATGAATTCTATCTAGCATTCAAGAGTCCACAAAAAATATAGTCCTTTCTAAAACAACTTCTCTAATGGCACTAAGATTGCAACATATCCTTTGATAAATTTGTGATAGCACCCAACATGCCCTAAGAAGGCTCATATTTTAGATGACGTAGTTAGTGGTGGCATAACAACTATCATTGTGATCTATTCTTGATTGACTAATATGCCTCTATTACAAACTACATGATCAAGTAAAACACTAAATGGTGTGAAAAACATTTATTTAAATTCAAAGCTATCCTCAGAACTCTAATCCTTTATAACATAAATCAAAACTTAGACAAGTGTTCTTTAAACAATGAGAACACTACCCCATCATCTAGGTAGACCTATAAAAATTCATGAATAAAATCCCTAAACATAACAACGATTTCTCTAGAGAATACCATTGGTGTATTTTTCATGTCAAATGGCATTACCTTATAGGAAAATTATCCCTACTCTATTGTTAAGGTAGTCTTTGTATCTTCCTCCTTTGTGGTAGGTATTTGTTAGTAGCCACTGAACCCATATTTGAATGAATAGACCTCATGACCTATGATAGACTCTAGTAACTCATAAGTGAATAGAATTGGGAAGGCATCATTGACACAAACATCATTTAAGATGTGATAATCACCAAAAATATTGACCTCTCCTATCTTATTTGGCTATAACACTATAAGACTTACTCAATCAAATTTTTTTAGAGGAAAAATTATTCCTTCTATGAGTATTTGATCCATTTCTTCCCCAACCTTAATTATCATGTTGGGGTTTAGCATTTAGGACCACTATTTGAATGGCCTTACTAATTATTTACGTTCAATGTGAATTTATCCAAGATAGGGATCGACACCTTTGAATTTTATGAATGTGATTGGGAAGATGTCCTAATAATCTATTAGAAGTTGTACCACTTTTGAGATGTCAGCCTATGTCTAGTAATAGCCTATATGAGCTAGCTTAGGTACCTCCTCTGTACTAGTGTTCTAAATATGTTCTTTGAGAAGATATTGGTAAATCTTGTGCTATCCTTTAAGAATGGTTTCATAGAGTTTTCTTTTAGCCTCTTATTTTGGAAAATGAATCCATAATAGCCTATCTTATTTGATGACTTCCTCTTATAGTGGTTCTAGGTTTTTTTTGATATAAATAGATCTTAAAGATCTATATCACCTTCAATTTATTGGTCATATTGGTCCTCTAAGTGGTGTTGGATCTAGTGACATCATTGGATGTCTGTATTCTTGATCTTGAATTAGGGTATAAACATTCAATGTCTCTTATATGTCATAAATTAGATTCTATTTTAGAGTAGAATCCATTAGAGTTAGTAAATTCTCAACTTGTCCTTGTCATAAGAAAGTCTCCATTTTATGTATATATCAATGGAATGTGGGATGATCACTCTCAAATATAGAGGTCTATATAAAATTTCTTTATATTTGTGCCCAATTCTTCATTTTCTTCATATGCTCTTGGTGAATGTACCATACCTTAGGAATGACCCAAAGAGTATAAATAAAACTGTGAGGCTAGTATTTTAGAGTTATTCCTTATCCCATGAAAACCTCACCACATCTCTAAATATGAAACTCAAGATATTATCCTTCATTAAAAATTGGCTACTCCCATTACACTTCTTCTGGTAGCTAAAACCTTATGATCAATAATTTTCAAGCTTGGTCCCATGTCATGTGGCCTTATCTGTGTACTAACTACTAATTTTAAATAACCCCTTTGAGTGCATAATTTAAATCACTGACCCTTTTATTTGTATTAGGGACATGTAGCTAAAATCACACAAGGAATTCACATACATCTTTAGTTATGAAGTACTGAGCTATCCAATTTTTTAATATGTATACAATATGTAGAGGTCGTTGTTCATGGTCACCTTTCACTCAATTCAAGAGATGGGTATTTGAATATCTACTTACTAAAGATACATGATCCCAAGGTAGAATACCATTAGGTGATATAACTATGTAATCCTTATAAGGGTAGTCTATGTTATATATGAAATCAACCTCAGACTATGTTGGTGATCCCATAGATATCGAGTGTACTTCTTACTTATTCAACTGATGGTTTTGTGAAATAATTTGTAGAGGTGTAATGGGTAAATCTAAATATTACAAGACCTATGTTTGTAAAATATTTTGGTTATAAAAATATACTTATTCAATTGATGTTTGCAGAGCCTATTACCTGCCATCTATGGTCACCTTCATTCAACTAGTTTTTGTGAATGCATAGGGAGAATCTAGCTCCTTGAGATTATTTATGGCTTCATATTTACTCTATTCAAGTGAATAATGATGATCTTATCATCTTGATGTGATTCAATATGAATCATGACTATATTTATAATCATCCACCCATCATAGGCCCACTTATTCCTAATAAGAGTAGGATAGTGAGTCTCGGTAGTCTTCATGTTGATAACTTGAAAGTCACCTCACAAGCTGAGTTTTATGACTTTAATCTCCATGTATTCTAATTATTCGATGGGTTTTAGCTTCCCATAATATAAAAGGCTAAGTTTTATAAGATTGTAACTTAGTTAAGGTCATCTAATGACCTCCCAAGTGGATCTAAGTATAATGTTGACTGTACTTCTAAAATCAAATACAACATTTGGTATTTCATATCTAGCTACTTTGATGTCTATTATTTCATTGATATCCCATGGTTTCTTGGTATTAATATACTAGACCATCATGTTAGTCAACTATTGGAATTTTTATACACATTATAATATATTATACAATAAATTCATTATAATATATGATATATCCTCATTTCACAAGGTACTAAGGAGCTTCATTAAGTCAATTAGTGCAGTGACAACTCCTTATCATAAGATTCACATAACCTAGCCATACATCTAATCGTATATGGTCACATTATCTCCTTTAGTGTTCCCTTATTGTTGGATATTATTGAAAATACATATAGCTTGCTACATTAGTCTTTGCTTGACACTAGGATTTGGATACTTATCAGGACACATTTTATTTATCCTATTGTTGACAGGCATCTCTAATGGAGGAAGTCCTTATGATATATGTTATTGGAGTGTGACATCTTATGTTAATTCATTATCTCTTGGATTTTACTTGACCATGTTGACATTTTACATAACTTTATCTTTGCATTAACCCTCTATAATTGGGCATTCCTCTTGTCATGCTAATATGAAGTTCTACATTAGGAACAATACAACTATCACTTGGGATTCTATGGATAATTCTATTATACATGGTTTAATTCACCACACATATAAAACCTAATAGTTTTTCTCCCTCATACTCCTTGTGTGCCTCCTTTATATCCACCTTGATAATTGCCTGCTCTTTTGGTACCTTGAAAACCCTAACCACCTTATTATTATGACCCAAAATTATTCATGTTTTGGGATGTATTTCAACACTAATAATGTTGATAGTTATCATACCCAATATATTGTGTTTATGGTGGTTTGGAACCCAAATAACCTACCGTAACTAGGGAATCATAAGGTTTTAGGGAGCTTAATATTACGGTGTGAATGACTATGAAATAATGTTCTATTGTTGTGTAGTGGATGGTCTAGTAATCGATCCTTGCATTTGATAAGATTGTATTTTAAGATCCCAAATTGTAGTAGTCTATGAAGCATTGACAAGGGTTTCCTCCAATAGAGATGTAGCCTGTGTCATAGTATTATACTACACTATGACTATAAAGACATTTTTAGTAATATCTTCCTTGAGTTCTTGTAAGGCTCTACAATCCTTATCTTCATGATTCATTGATTTGGAGAATGTACAATGAAAGCTCTATGGCTTCTTAATGTTATTTTTTATTAAGTAACAAATTCTAGTAGAGTGACTTATTAGTTAGAAAATTTTGTAGAATTGAGTTTTAAGTATTGGACACTCATTTTTGTGATGTCCAAACTAATTACAATTTATGTACTAGATGTATGAATTTTGTTTATCAGTTTGATCTTGATGATATTCAAGATTTTGGAGAGGGTTCTATAATGTATCTTCTACCTTAAATTAAGTGTTGCATCATCATAATTCTCAATCTATTTTAGTCTGATCATAGTAGTGCAAGCATCTAATTCAGCACCAAACTATGTCTAGTCTATAACAAACCTAATGTGAAGTTGTATACCTTTGAAAAACTAGGTGGTTTTATAATTTTCTTCTATAATAAATTCTACCTTATTCATGACATAAAAAAATATATGATCATAGTCATCAATGGTATCTTTGGGCCCTTGGAAAATCTCTTTTAGATCTTATATATTCTAGTTTATGAAATTATTTACCTTAAACTCGATGACCAAAAGTTTCTTTATCTCATCCAAAGTTTTTGCATTGGTATCTTTGTGATATAGGAATTCTAAGGCTTTTCCAACTAGAGCATGAAATAATTCATACTTCACTATATTTTCATCTATAATTCTTTTAACTTGTAATTTCATTGAACATGTAAGAAGATATTTTTTAGGTTTTGAGGACCCATAATAGGGTGCTAGACTGATAAGATCTCTAGGTTGAAGAATCATACCTAGTGCTTTTATAGTCATAGGAACCTATTGTTGTTGTGCATGA